>WEKX01022791.1:159457-182305 GCA_013390025.1 Pitta sordida | reverse complement strand
GGGGGGGGGGGGGGGGTACAGTGCTGCAGCCTGGGGCTTGGGGGGGATCCAGGCTTCACAAAACTGCAGGTTTAGGGGCAGGAGGCTTGGGTTGATACTTCAGCTCAGCACCCAGTTGTGCTCCTATCATAAATACATCAAACGTGGTCAAACCAGTCAGACCCTTTTCCTCCCATGGAACCCCATGAACCACCGACTGGAATCCGCCGTGGGGCTGGTCCTGCTGCTGAAACAGGGATGGTCGAGGTGGAGGAGAGCTGAGTGAGCATCCAGGAGTGAGAGGCTAAACCCTGTCAGCCAGGGAAGGGGCAACAGGTCATGGATCTCTGGGTAGGAAGGGGCCCAGAAGGGCTCGTCTTCCCCTCCCTGGTGGGAGCAGGTAAGGCCGGGATGCCGAGCAGAGCCTGCCCACCCCCAGGAGGAACTCTGCGGGCTCTGTCAGAGCAGGGATGGGATGCCCCAGGCTGACTCCCCCTGTTTGCTGAGGCTGCACAGCCCAGGCTGGGACAGGGCACCGCCGGTGCTGTCACAGCTCCCCCCCCTGCTCCCCCCCCAGGCTCTGCACACCTTCGTGGTGCCATTCAAAGCTTCCAGGGCAAGGACGAGGCCAGGAGCGTGGCTCTGCCATTTATTGAGGAGTGGTGACCGTGCCTGGGCTTGCTCAGTCCTGCTGGCATCGTGCTGCTCTCGGAGGTTTCTCCACCTGGGGCCCTGCAGTGCCCGGCTTTGCCGTGTGCCCCCCTCCCGTGGTGGCTGTGCCCCATCCGAGCCCGGCAGGTGTGTGGGGCCATGGTGGGGCTGGTCCTGCAGCCACCCTGGGCACCCTGGCACCGTGGCAGCAGCGCTGCAGGGGCTGAAACCCCCCTGCGCTCTGTCCCCACCGCGCTGCCCCCGCCGGCTCTCGGCTCATGAAATGAGGACGTTGGTGGGGCAGGGGCGAGGCTGGCACCGTCCCACAGGCTCCACGGGTCCTGGCAGGGAACAGCTGTGCACAAGGCATCAGTGCCAAAGCATCCCCCGGTGCCATCTCTGTCCCCAGGTCAGGCCACACCCCACAGTTCCAGGTCCTGGATGCAGAACTCCTCCCGAGGCGAGAGGGGCTCGTTGTCGAAGGTCTCGCAGGGCTGGCTGCCCCCACGGTGCAGGTCCCCATCCAGCCACAGCCCAAACCTGCCGCTGGGAATGTGCCAACAGCACGGTTGGTGGAGGGTCCCCTCCCCTGCCTCTTCCATGCCTGGAGACCTCCCAAGTCACCTCCTGGGGAAACACCCACCTACTGTCCCCACTCCCTGTCCCCCAAAACAAGGATGTAGCAGCCACCCCAGGGATGCACCGTCATGCCCTCAGACAGCGAGTGGTCGGCGAGCGGGCTGGGAGTGGGCAGGGAGTGGGCAGGGAGGGGGCAGGGAGTGGGCTGGGAGGGGGCAGTCCCCATTCCTGTCCTGAGGGGAACAGCTGGGGGCTGCTGAGCCAACACGGCCCTGTCCCACTTCTCCAGAGGAAGACCAGGCTGAGCCTATGGGCACCATCCTGGTGCTGGTCCTTCCCTGTCAACAGCCCTGGGGGCCCTGCCAAGGGACAGCTGCCACTACTGATGCCCCGTCACATACACAGAGCCCCACTGGGACAGGCAGATGTGACTGAGCTGCCTCCACATCCCGACAAGCCAGTGCTGGGTTGTGACTGCCCCGCCATGCAGAGGGTCCCTGGTGAGACCCAGCTGGGCAGGGTGCCCCTCCCTGAGCCTCCCTGCACGCTGCCCGGGATCTCCCTTGTGTCCCCAGCCCTGGATGAACCAGGGGGCTGCTGCCCACAGGTCCCCTGGCGGCTGCACTCACATCTGGCTGAGCAGAGCGATGTCACCCCAGACACCCCCCCAGAGCCATGGTTGGGTCCCAGGGGCATCGCCAGCCCCCTGCCCTGGGGAGTCCCACAGCAGGCAGCCTGCAGCTCTCACCTTCAGCTCCGGGGAGAAGGAGAAGAGGAAGGTCTCCCCTGTCCCGTAGAAGCCACTGCTGCAGCGAATGGCGCTGGACAAGAAGGCACCAAAGGCCTGGGGGAGCAGAAGGGCTCGGTGGGGCTTCCCAGCACTAGAACGTGTCCCCCATCCTGCTTCCAGCAGCGAGGACGGCGCCAGGTCCCAGGTGACACCAGGTTTGCCTCCCTCAGTGCCATGGGGCAGCTGGGCTGGGGAGGGCCCGGCCGTACCTGCGCCTCCGTGTCCCTGATGAGCAGCAGGGCCGGGGAGCCCCGCTGTCCCCCGCTCCGGTACAGGCTCCGCAGGCTGAAGCCGTCCCGCCGGGTGGAGTGGAGCAGGAGCCAGGGCTGCTGCATCAGCCGGGGGGGCAGCTGCGGGCCCAGCTGGGGCAGAGCGGGCTCAGCTGGGGCTGCCAGGCTGCTGCTGAGCGCTCTGTTCTGCCCCAAGCATCCTCTTGAAAGTGCTCGTCAAGCATCCAAACGTCCTCCCGAGAGGTGCCCCCAAACACCCTCCCCCTAAACACGCCTCCTCAAGCTCCGGGCCCACCCAGCAGCCTCCCAGAATGTTTTCCTCGAGCATCCTTCTCCCTCTCCCACCCCAAAGATGCTGTTGAGGTGGCTGTCCCCAGGGACGGGGAATGTCACCCATCTGGCCTCACGCTGGACCAGTTCCTGGCAGGACGGTGGCCACGGCTGCGTCGCAGGGGGCAGATGGGCAGGAGGGCGGGTCCCCGCGCTGGCAGGAGTGTCCCTCACCTCGTGGATCTCCTTGTCCTGCAGGATGCTGCTCGTCGTGCTCAGCACCAGCCTGCACGGCTCCTCCAGGGCCGGGGCCACTGCTGGGGCTCCCTGCCAGCCCAGCTGGCCCCCTCCGGCCGGCTCCTCGCATCCCACGGGCGGCTCATCACAATCCACAGGTGACTCCTCATCCTGGTCGGGCTGCGGACAGGTGGAGATGAGCGTCCCTGTGGGCCCGAGGGAGCAGCATCTCCCGAACCCGCACTGCATGGGGTGTCTCCCACCCTTTGTCCATGAGCACTAGGCTGAGCCTCCAGCCCAGCTCCTGGCAGTCTGCTGTGCCGTGCTGTGCCGTGCCCAGGCCGTGCCACTGCTGCATACGGAAGTTTCAAGGGTGTGCAGCCACCCGAGGAGGAGGAAGAGGAAGAGAAGGCGGGGGGATTTCTACAACTTCAGCCCCAGCAGAAGGGGCAAAGCCTGGCCTTTTCCCTCCTTCCCCGTGGCTGGATGGACCCCAAAGTGTGGATGGGTCCAGGGATGTCCAGGTGGCAGCTGGTGACATGTGCCTCTGCCAGTCTCATGCTCAGTTTGCCCGTGGGTGCAGTCCATGCCCAAGGGTGGGTGGGCAGCAATTCCCTGCCCACCACCCTGAGGGGACAAGAGGGACGAGCGAGGGCAGGGCTGGGTGGCAGGAGATCTCCTGTCCCTAGAGAGCCTGGACTCTTGGGGGGGCTACAGGGGCAGGTCCCATGTGTGCCCATCGCCCTCCACACCTTCCCAGCCCCTTGCTCTCCCCAGGCCAGCCCCCATCCCTCTGTCCAGTCTGGTGCCTCCCAGCGCTGCCCCAGAGCTCGTTCCCAGCGCTGCCCAGTGGGAGCCCACCAGGATGGACCTACCAGGAGGTGGTAGCGGACGCGGAGGCCCCTCATGGCAGGTGCTGAAGCTGCTGTGAGGGAGCCCCGGACACCGCCCGGGGTTAATGTTCACCTGCGCTGGCTCCTCCCCGGCCATCGGTGCGTGACACCGTGGGTGGGTGCGGGTGCCAGCAGCCTGTCCCGCTCCTGGGGTCCAGGACGTGAGCCCTGCAGAGCCAGGTCTTGGGTGGTGATGGGCGGGGTGGGCAGATGTCCCCCTCCAGCCAACTGCTCGGTGACCATCGCCTCCCTCCTGGGGCCACAGGGGAGCCGTTGTTTTGGCATCAACAGGCAGGTCGTGCCCGTGTTGCTCCCTGCAACACGACTGTTGCAATAGTTGTAACACCTGCCTGGAGGCCATGGGGGCACCTGGCCCTCCCTCTGGGAGGGAGAGCCAGCCTGGGCTGACATCCTGCCCAGCCACGACTCAGGGGAGGGAGATAACCCCCAGCTGAGGCACCTTCCTGCCTCAGGTGCCACTGGAAAAGCTCCTGCAGACCAGGGAGGTGCAGCCCATTCCCACTGATGTCACCCGCCAAACCACTCAGTACCACCGGGACCCTGTGGGTCCAACACAACGGTGCTCCATTAATTCCAACCCAGGACTTTGTGTGCCAAGCCTGGCCAAGGCCCTGGGCCCAGTGCCGGCAATTTGGGGTTGCTCCTCCCCTCCATAGCAGGGCCCACTGCACTCCTGCCAGTCCTGGTGGGTGTCAGTTCTGTTGTCCTCACCAGGCTCTGATGGCAGGAGGAGGTTTGGGGTGCCTGGCCCAGGTGCCACTTGGTCATTGGCAGGGCTCTGGCAGGGCCAGCTGGTCCCAGTGGCCCCAAAAACTTCCCCTGGGAGCCCGATCAGGAGCCAGAAGAGGTCACCCAGACCGTGCCTGAGCTAATGGCTATCCCTGCCCTTATCCTTGTCCCTGCCCTTTCCATACCCTTACCTATGCCACTGCTTCTGCCCCTGGATCATCCCTTTCCTTCACGGCCCTTTTCCCTATCCTTGACCAGTTTTGGCTTTGTGGAAAGAGGCAGCTGTAAAATGGGCACCTGCCACAGCTCCAGCTGTCACCCTCTCGTTTTCTCTTCCACTGCTGCTGGGTTTGCTGTCCAGACGCGGCCTTCACTATGGCCAGGGGGTTTCAGCCTGCCCCCCAGACCTCTTTGCTTTTTGGTCATTGGTTTTCCCTCCCAATCCCTGCCCTTGCCTTCCCTGTGCTTGTCGGTGCCTCCCAGAGCCCCCACTCACCCTCTTGCTCCTCCCCGTGACCACAGAGCACACAAGGAGTTCAAAACTTGCAGAGTTTATTATGCTCCTGGCCATGCCGCGCTGGCAGCAGTGCAGCCCAGGCTCCCTGTGCTGCCATCCCGGGGCTGGGCACGGGGGCTGGGCTGGGCTCCACACCCCAAGCGTGGACAGCAGTGCAGTAAGGCAAGAGTTTGAATGGTCCAGAAAGAAGCATCTGCTCACACACCTGCCTGGGCACGTCCATCTCGCAGCTGCTCAGTACCAGGTGCAGTTTCCATGTCACATTCCCAACCTTCTGGATGTCCTTTGGGAGCAGCGGGGATGCTGGAGGTGGCTGTCACACTGCGGTCACATCTCAGTGCCACCACATGGCCAGCAGAGCCTGGTGGCTTCACCTCAAAGGGTCACATTCAGGGGTCAGAAGCAGCAGCTCCGAGGTGAGCAGGTCACAGCACAGAGAGAGGAGCTGGGGGGAGCAGGGAAGGCTGATTGAAGAGCCCCCAGGCACAGCCACGAGCCCATGGCCAGGAGTAACATGGAGCAGTGCACATCCAGTAGTGTTAAGCAGCTGTGGAACACGGGGAGCCCAACAACTCCCTAACAGCAGTGGCTGAGGCTCCTCCAGGATTTGGTGTGGGGCTTACAGGGAGACTGTGACCCCTCCTGGTCCCTAATCCAGGCTGCTGTCCTGAGCAATCACAGCAGCACAGTGTGAGCCTGGCACTGCCAGGCTTTGTCACCCAACAGAAACTGGGAGCAGTGGGAGTCCATCTCCTCAGAAGCATTCCTTCTGAGAGCAGCAATGCCTCCATGCAGCTCCAGGCAAGGAATTGTCGGCGCTGCTCCAATGGGATAGAGCAGTTACCTGGTACCCACCCTCTTCCTCCTTCTGCTCCACTTCCAGTTCTCACTCCTGTTTGAGTGCCGAGGTCACCGCCTGTGGCAGCAGCTCCAGCTGTTCTCCTTCCAACGGGTTACCCTTGCTCACACATCTCTGTCACAGCACATGGCATTTCTCCAAATCCCACAGGAGCAGGACCACCAAGAAACAGCACCTGCAGCCAGGGCTCGGGCAACAGATCCCCAGAGATTGCCACGGGCCAGGCAGCAGCACTGCTGGACAAAGCAGTGAAGGGGAAGATTCCAGGAGAAGCAAACATCTCCAAGAAGCAGTGATGGAAAAGTAAACAGTTCATGGTCTGAGCTCCCCCTGGGCCCTCCTAGGTTTAGCTCAGACACTCTCCAGTTCCTGCTGGGCTGCCCAGAGCTGCTGGCTGAGGTTGCAGTGAAAAGCACAGCTGAGGGGAGGGAAATGCTCCAACGGAGGCACTGCAGCTCTGACAGACTCTGTGCTGAGCCCACAGCTCAGGGGGGTATTCCCAGAACCTCAGCCCTTTCTATCAGCAGGTATCATTCCCCAAAGTCAGACCTCATTCAGGGAACCTTCCCCACCCACCCCACATACCCCAAGCCTTGCATGTTCCTCAGAGTGGTCCATGTCCCAGGGAATGGTGGGCACAATCTTTATTTCAGAACCAGCATGGCCTCTGTCCCATCCTGCCGTGTCAAGTGCAGTCCATGAGTGAGGTAGTACTCCCGTCGGAGGAAGGCATAGAAATAATCCGAGACGAGCAGGATCTGTGGGGTGAGATACTCAGACACATCAGTGGCGCTTCACACCAAGGAACAGAGGGACAGGTGTTGGTGACAGACTCTGTGAGGGGTTTAAGCAGCTCCTAGGCAGCTCAGCAGGCTCTGCCAGAGGAGCCACTGCAACCCTGGGAACACTGTGCTCATCCCCTCAGTGCTGAGCCAAGGGAGACTCCCACTCATCTCTTTGTTTGCCCTTGGTATCTTCCCACAGACATATCTGCTGAGGAAGGCAATAAGGCAGGCCAAAATATTCGACAATGGCAGGCCCAGCTGTGCCACAGCTGCACAGGCCATCTCAGCTGTACCCACAGAACTCCTTCCATGCACATGCTGTCACAGAACCACAAATCCAATAAGGTTGGAAAGGACCTCTGAGACCATCAAGTCCACCCTGTGCCTGATGCCCACCTTGTCCCCCAGCCCAGAGCACCCAGTGCCACATCCAGTCCTTCCTCGGACACCTCCAGCGATGGGCACTCCACCACCTCCCTGGGGAGCCCTTTCTAATGTCTGACAACCCTTTCCATGAAGAAATTCCTCCTGATGTTCAACCTGAACCTCCCTGGTGCAGCTTGAGGCTGTTTCCTCTCATCCTGTCCCTTGTTCCCTGGGAGCAGAGCCCAGCCCCCTCTGCCTTCACCCTCCTGTCAGAGAGTTGGAGAGAGCCAGGTCCCCCCCGAGCCTCCTCTTCTCCAGGCTGAGCCCCCTCAGCTGCTCCTCATCAGACACACGTTCCAGACCCTTGCCCAGCTCCATTCCCTTCCCTGGACACGCTCCAGCCCCTCAATGTTCTTTCTGAAGTGAGGGGCCTAGAACTGGACACAACAGGTGCCTCAGCAGTGCCAGCACAGGGGACAGTCACTGCCCTGGTCCTGCTGCCCACACTGTGGCTGGCACAGCCCAGGTGCTTTTGGCCTTCTTGGCCACCTGGGCTCCTGTTCAGCTGCTCTCCACAGGCACCCCCAGGTCCTTTTCCAGTGAGCAGCTTTCCAGCCACTGCCCCAAGCCAGTACAACTTTGGTCACACTGAGGTCCACAGTGGGACTGTTCCCTTGCCTGGGAGCCCTGAGATCACAGGAGTGGGTGTCAGTGGTTCCTCTAAAGCCATCACCTTGGGAAGCTACATCTGCAGGGGCAGGCTGGGCTGTGGCAGGGACCTGCTGGCCCAGTAGTGCCATTTGTCACTTTGGCTCTTGCAGTGGGACCCTCCCCAGGACTACTGCCTTCTTCCATTTGGACACAGGAGCACGTAAGGAGAGAACAAAACCATTTTAGTACCAGCCTGAGCTGGCAGTTACTGTTCTAGTGTCCAGAGGGCATTTAAAGCATCACTCTGGGCACTATGTCACCTGAAATATGTGGCAGTGCTTAGGGCTGAGAGGGAGGGACAGTCACACCTGCCTGGGTTACTGTGCAATACAGCACAGAAATGCACATCAGCTGCTGCAGACACTCCGGGGCAGGACAGGAGGGGATGGAGGACCAGCTGAGACAGGGCTGCAAACTGCTGAGGTCAGGGGATAAAGTGTGCAGGGGGACAGGGAGTGGGAAACAGCCACGATCCACCTGCTCTGCTGAACTGATGACTGGCCCTGTCGGTGCAGGTGATCTTGCTTTGAACTAAACTTTTCCGCAGATGTCTAACTCAGAAAAGAAAGAGCTGAGGTCGGTGGGGATGAGGGATGGGTCTTTTTCACATGGAAATCAGAAAATAAATTTTTGCTCTGTCTGTGTTTACACAGAGCACAAGACCTTGCAGGATCTGCTATGAGTTTTTCGAGTAGGAAATAAAACCCCCTTAGCATATCAACACCTCTACTAACAACAGCATCTCTAATTCAAGTGTTATTATTCCTTTCACTCCATAGGAAGATGTGTAGTTAGAGAGCTAATGAACCACTGCCAATTTCCTATCAGCCCCTCTCAACAGTATCTTTATTCTCCTTCTCTCCCTTTGGAGTCTCTTTTGGCTTTTACCAGAGAGTTGTTTTCCCCATTTATCAAGGGGTTGGCGATGCACCAGTAGGTGATTTTCAGTCCCTGGCCAAACGGCTCCTCTGGCTTTAGGAGGAGCAGACAGGCAGAAATGGCTGAGGCACATTTGAAACAAACCCAACTTTAACATGCAATGGCCATTCTGCTCACCCACATGTGAAACTGTGCCAGGGCTCAGGGGCACAACAAACAGCACAGACAAGAGGAAGGGCTCACAGAAGGTGTGGCATCCGTGTACACTGAACTCTCCCCTGCAAGGACACCTAAGGCCAGTGGAAATCACATCTCCAGACCAGTCCTGAGAGAGGCAGGCAGGGCAAGCCCTGGCCTCGCTGGGACCCTGCTCGTGGCCCAGGCCCAAGTCTGAGTGAGGGGCAACACTCAGAACAACTGGTGCCATATCCCTGTGCACGGGCTGTTCTCATCTGCCTGGTTTCTGGCCCCACTGCTGCTGCCCTGGGGCTTTTCCATTTCCCCTCTTCCTGCCCCTCTCCACTCCTGTGTGCTGTGTCCTGCCATGCTGAGATGCTTTTCCTCTGTTATCAGCATCAGAGCACAGAACCTGCAGCACAGTCTGCTTGGCCTGTTAAGCTATAGCTCAAATACCACCAGAACTCCTTCCCTTCAGTGTGCCAGAGGGTGAGCAGAGGGCAGACCTCCAGAAGGACAGCCAGGAAGCTGCTCCACCGGAGCACAAGTCCCATCTTGCAGGATTCCCTGCTGCTGACAGGCCACCCCACGCAGCCCCTGCCCCCAGGGCAGCCTCCTTTGCCTCGCTCTACTGACCTGCCCGATGTTGAAAGTCAACGTGATGGCATAATAAAAATTGGAGTTGGCACTTCCTGCATAAATCCACAGATGCCACAGAACGGGGAACAGGAAGGAGCAGAAAATGAGCACACACGACAGGATGAAGATGTTCCGGAGGACTGCAAAAGAAAACCAAGCTGTTAAATGATGTTTTGCTGAGCAGTCATGCTCACACCACCAGCAGTGGTACTCAGGGAGGTGCTCCCCAACACGTATTTCTCTTCAGTATCTTTCACAGTTTAATAACTTCCTAGCTAGCTTTTATAAGAAAGACTCCCCATCCCTCTGCAGCTGAAGGCAGCTGATGCTTTAAGAGCACTGTCACATCCCAAACTGTTCACACCTATTTTAAACTTCTTGATCAGTAGATCTGTTTGCACACTGTGGGGCGGGAGCATGTGACAGATGACAGTACCTCTCACTGGATGGTTGGAATGTGCAACTGAACTTCCCTGAGCAAGGACTTCTCAGAATTACATCACCTGCCACAACTGCAATGTGCTCAGGGCCCTGTCTGATCACAGCTGCTCCAGCCTCAGCTCTCCCAGGGCTGAAACCTACCGAGCAGATGCTCTCCAAGCCTCCTCACTCTTCATGTCTCCCACAACATGCAGGGAAGGCTGCAGTCAAATGTCTGGACAGCCAGGCATGGTTGGTCAAAGCAGTTGGTTTAAGCAAGAAACACCAGGAAAAATACAGCACTTCCAAATCTTCCCAGGACAGTGGGTTCTATAGACTGAGCCTGAAAATCCCAGGAAGCTCTCTGGTGATTTCAAGAGCTAAAGAGGGTCTTTATGCAGGATTTAAGAAAAACAGGATGACTGCTTGGAGTAATTAAGTTACTTTCACCCTGAGCAAAGCAGCAGATGCAAAACAAAGAACAACTGCAAGGTGCACCAGGAGAGTTGCACCAGGACTGACCAACTGCAGGAGCACTGTTCCAGTTACACAGCCTCACGTGGGAGTGAAGCATTTGGAAGATGGATGCACTTCAAATGAGCCACATCCATTGTGCAGGATTGTAAAAGGTTCTTACAAAAAAGTTAACAGCTTGGAGAGAGGGGGAAGAGAAGCTACATGTGCAAATTCCCTCCTTAACTAATTTCAATTCCAGTCCTAAAGACATGTTAATGTCCCTTTGAACTGAAAAAAAAAAAATAAAAAAAAAATGAAGTCTCCTTCCAGACACCCTGGGAAAGCCATGAGGGACTTTAGTACAGTGGTAAGTGTCCCCACCTGGCATGTGGGACACCCGGGTTCAATTCCCGCCAGGGAGACAGTGTTAAGAGTTGGACTCGATGATCCTTGTGGGTCCCTTCCAACTCAGAATATTCTGTGACTATGGACATGGGGCTGGTTTGGTTTAGTGACGGTAATTATTTCATAGGCCCTTTCCCATTCCAGACAAGGAACAAGCACAGAGAACTCACATCTGTAAAGGTGGCTCCAGACTGGAAGAAAGGCCATGTACAGAGCAACATCTCCCACGGTGGGGTAGGACTTGAAGATAGAAATGATGGCCATCTGGACAAACATGAAGAACACAGGGTGTTCCCTGGAAGAGAAAAGGAACAAAGGGTAAGAGGTTGCAGAATGGTGCCTGGAAACTGGAAATAAGTATGAGCAAGGGCAGAGGGGAGCTGTGGGAGCATGTGTCCCACAGAAGAGACTCTGTGGCTCTCACAAACCTGTTTTCTCCTGACAAGGCTCTGGGTGCTCACTGGGGCAGGGGAGGCACATCTGCCCTCACTGAACACACACTGACACCATTGGTCACCTGCACTGCTCCTCCCCAGCTCGGTCTGACTCACCCAAACCAACCAGCACCCCCCACTGATGGCACCTTGGAGAAGCTCATCGTTATCCCTCTGCTATACCACGATGTCTGTATCCATCCCATACCAGTATGGGACAACCTCACTGAGAATCCAGGTGTGTTAGTGGGTGTTTTTACCAGAAAGAAGGGAAACATTGCCAGCACAGGTAAGTCCCCAAGTTTACACTTCTTTTCTGACAATAAAGAACTTGAAGCTCCAGGCAGTTCTTGCTTTCTGACTGCGCTGGCAGGGAGCAGGCACCTCGACAGCCTCCATTTCTGCTCTCTCTTCTGGTGCTTGCAACACACTGTGGCATTGCAGAGCCCAAGCCACCCTATTTCAGGGGAACAGAGACTAAACTATGGGAAACCAGGAGGACAGACCCTGCTAAAAGTCTTTTTCAGGCTTGTAGATTCGGACATCTGACTCCAGCCTTATAAGCCTCCACTGGACAACTTAAGAGTAAAAAAAAGTAGCAGAGAAACAAACTCCTACTTACTTTAGCTTTATTGCCAATGGAATGGTGTAGAAAAACACATTGATTTGAAACACACACACGAAGAAAAGGCTGAAGTGTTGAAACATTTCTGCAAAGAAGTACCAGAAAAGGCCGATATTGGGTGTCAGATCTGGAACAGAAAGGCTGAAATTTGAAAAGAAAAGTCAAGGTAAATTTTTAAATGGTTGTTTTTCACTGTCTTGTTTCTATTACATTCATTATTGTGGGCTACTGGATGGAGGATCTAAATTGTCAATCTACAGAAGAGAAACCAAAAGGATGAAAATGTGGAGAGCATGATTTAAACCATTCCCCGACACACATTATTCCAGAGACAAAAATTTCACAGCAAATGTAGCTCAACAGTCAAATCCATTTCCAATTAACTTTGTGGAAAACATCCCCTGTCTTTAATTTTTGCTGTTAATTAACAGAATTTGGCTGCTCTCCTTCACATGTTCTTTCTTTTCTTGCATGGCCAGTAAATCAGATCCCACTAGGGTCAGTGTGGGATGGACAAGAAACAAGATGGGGTGGGGTAGAGGCAGACAGTAAAGCAGCAGTAGGGATCCTGGTACTCACATAAAGCCATAGACAGACGGGATAAAATCCCAGGAGTTGAGGAGGAAGAAGGAGAGGCAGATGATCACCACCAGGCTGCACAGGTACAGGGATGCATACTGCAGGGTGTAGAGCCAGAAGCTTCTGCTTCTCAGTTTGATTGGGATGAACTGACGCTGAAAGGGAAATGGAATCACCTGGTCAGGTGAGAGCCACAAGTGATCAGCACATCGTTTTAAATCAAGAAAAGAAAACACCAAACACTGGCACTGAAGCACTGAAGCAGCAGCTCTCGAGAACGATTGGCTTGATGTTCTTCACTCTGGCCAGTTAAGTTACACACATTGCACATATTTCACAGTATTCACAGAATAGATAAGGCTGGAAAGGACCTCAAAGATCATCTAGTCCAACCTATAATCCAACTAACCTATCCTCTACATCTAGATCATATCACTCAGCACCTCATTCAGCCTTCCCTTAAACACCTCCAGGGTTGGCAACTCAACCACCTCTGTGGGCAACCCATTCCACATCCGGATCACTCTTTCAGTGAAAAACCTTTTCCTAATATCAAGTCTGAACTTCCCCTGCTGAAGCTTGAGACTGTGACCTCTCGTCCTGTCACCAGAGACCAGGGAGAAAAGACCAACCCCTGCCTGGCTACAACCCCCATTTAGACAGTTACAGACAGTTTAGATAGTTATTTCCAGAACTGTGCTTGAAAATACAGTAGCAAAGCTGGTCATTTGTGTTTACAGAGTCCTCTCTCACACTCCAGGTAAGATTTATGTACCACAGCTGCACTTGTACTCCACAGGTCTGAAATACTGCCCTGGTGCACAAACCCTCTCAGCAGGGTGACCCAAAGCCCTGTCCACCGTCCCAGGTCTCCCCCACACAGCCTGGCCCTCCTGCTCTGCTGAAATCAGGGGAATTGCACAGTCAGGGGGGTCCTGTGCTCTGAAAGGCTGCCTCCTCAAAGACAATGGCTGCAGTCCTGCCCCAGCCACATGTCACTGTCACAAGCCCTCGGCACACACCACGACACACAGGTCCCCTGACTGCACTGGGACAGGAACAAACTGCTGGGGAACTGCTGAGCTCCGCAGCTCCAGGTCAGTGCTGGGGCTCTGCCATTTGGTGCTGGGGTTTGCAGGGGCAGGAGATGTGCAGAGAGCCCGTCCCACCCGCTGTGGGCTCTGTGTAAAGCACACTCTGTTTTCTCAGCCATAGTGTGTTTAATGGCACTTGCTGGAACAAAGTGAGCAAGTTTACTGACAATTTTTGCCAGGACAGATTGGAAAGCGCTGCAGAAAAGTGATTTAGTTCTGCACAAAGAATGCAGGAAAGTTCATTTACAAATTTAGGTAACAGGACACACACTGCCAAGACTGCTTTTAAAAACTGCAAATCAGGCACGTGCTACTTGTGAATGTGATGTGTAATGGTTGTACTTCACTCCCAATTTACTCTAATATTAAAGGAGAACAAATGAGACGAAAATATAAAATATATGAAGAAATTCTCCTAAATTCTGTGATTCTGTGAAATTCTCCTAAAAATCACTGAACTGAAAAAGCAACACTGATTCTGCAGAAGTTCTTGTCTTGCAAAGATGAATAATAATAAAATTTCTGAAAAAAAAAAGCAAGAAACATTCATGTGAGATAAAGAAAATGAAACAGAACTGACTCCCATTCTGTTTGGAAGCTCAGAGATTTGGGAATACAGTGTAATGACCCCACAGTTAAGATCAGCTACAAAAAACCATCATCAGAAGCAATGAAGAAAAACTGGTGAAAATACACAACCGCAGAATTTCAGCGTGGCAAAAATAATACAAATGATCCTGAAGTGATTTGTGAAGTGGGCTGAGTAACTCAAACCCACAGCTCAGTCTGTGCAGGGAACTTCTGCAGCTGCTGTTTACACAAAACAAAGAGCAGCACTTATTTGGGGAACGTCCTGGAGGTGCCTCCTTGCTCCTTTCTCTCAACTCACAGGCATCCCCATTAAGGTTTCAAACTTGCCATGGCTTAAGGAGGGTCCCTTTTCCTGAAACTCCCCTCCCAACAGCAGAGACTGTCCCTGCACAGCTCCCAGAAGACAAGGGGTACCAACAGTCAGAAACCACCTACCTGTAGGAGGTACAGGAGGGCTGGAGCAAACAGTGTGAGAGGGTAGAGCGACTGGTATGTGGCTAAGGCCAGGAACACAGCGCTGAGGAAGGCACTACCTGCAAAGACAAGAAATGTTCATTTGTAAGGAACACTGGCTGTAAACAGCTGTACAACAGCAAGTCCTAATGGGAAGAAACACACAATCCTCTGCAGGGGATTCAGGTATCAGGACACTGCTCAAAGGAGTTTTTAGGTGAAGGTATCCTGGAGGGTGTCCTCTTGTCAGGTACATTTGGAATGGAAAATGACTCATTTCACACGACTGGTTTGTATCTCCTCTCACTCACAAACAGAAAGATCCATGTAATTCAGGCTGTATGAAGCCCATGATGGCTGCTGTAAATGCAGAGGAATGCATTCCCTCTCTGCATGGAGAGCTGCCACACTGGGCATGCTGGATAACCTCATCACCAGAGTGTGTCAGGGCCCCAGCCAAGCTGTGCAAGAGAGCAAGTGAAAGTCTGCAACTGAGGGAATGAAGTGGCATCAGCCAAAACTGAGGCACAGGAAGGATCAGCACAGCTTTTCCACGTGGTCTCAGAAACCTGAGTGCCTTTGCTGAAGCAGCTTTATTGGAGGTGTCTCAGGCTGAGCTCAGTACTGAGTATTTACCAACTACCAGTGTAAGAAATCAAGTCCAAAAGCTCTCAGGTAGAACAGTAAAAATACAAGCCCTCAGAGCAGCAGCCTGGTTATGGCCTTACACTTGATGGAAGTCCTCTGTAAAACAAGAGCTTAGACAGCAGGAACCACCTGACTCAGTGCAGGGATCAACTGTCAGCTCCTGACAGCAAACACTTGGAAAGCTTCTCTGGTGCATCTTTGAAAGAGAAAATAGAGGGTTACCTGGTGATGAGCCTTCTCCAGTCCTCAGTTACACTCTCCTGACAGAAACCTCCCTATCCTCTGTTTTACTGAGTGTCCAATTCTGCACTGAAGAACTGACTCCCAGAAATCAGTCATAACCTGATATCCTTTGTCTGCTTTAAAGCCCAGACTGCCACGCTCCCAGTCAGGGAGAAAACACACGAGACAGTCATCACAGTTTTGTCTGTGACCAAGCTTTTGGTCTTAGGGTAGCAGTGAACAGTTAAAAATCAATTTAACTAAACAGACCCCCCTTACTTGCTATTGAAATGCTTTTAAATGAACCCCCCTCCTTACTCAACTAGTTAATCAGAGGAAAGCTTCCTTTTGAAAACAGTAATAACATCTATCTTTATCAGCTTTTTTTTTTCCACAGTACCAGGGTCTGGGCCCTGTTGGAGACAAGAGTGACCTTTCCTCAGATCCAGCAGAGAATTCCTGCAATTAGGTGACTAGCACAAATCACATATTATTTCATGAATTATAAATGAAAGATTTTAGCTCTGACGAGTCATAAAAGCAAGCTGGCACTATGCACAAAATGAATCAAAGAGTTGTTCTGACATCATCTATTCAGCTGTGCTGGGGTGGGCCTTTGGCTACTGTTTCTGTTTCTCCAAAGCTCAATTAGGTAATTTCAAACCACGTTTACACCTGTAAGTGAAAGCCAAATAACAGCTGCAGGCAAACACTTCCCTCTGAGTAAAAGTTCAAAGATAAACTGCGAAAATAAATTGTGTACAACATTTTCATATTCATGTACAAAACTAGAGCAACAGCACTACATCCTCCAACACAGGAAAAAAACTCAATTTTTTTCCTGAACAGAAAATTATTCAGGAAAAGGAATCAGTTTTTAGAGACGAAACTCCACTCCCAGAGATGAAACACTGAGGGGAAAGTAAGTTTTCACTTGACTATAAAGTCTCTTTGTCATGATTTCAGGTAGAACTTTGACCTTGCCCCAGTCCTGTTTCTGCTGTGTTTCACTGAGATCTACATTTATCATCTTTCTGGAAAGTCACAGAGAATCCTTTTTCCTTCCCTGCATTACCTTTTATTGTGGCTAAAATGAAGAATGCAATGACAGAGTTGTTGATGGCGCAGGTGGACTTGGCCACACAAGACATCACAGTGTAGGGGTTCAACAGGTAGCTGGAAAAGAGCAGAGCTCAGGTTACATTCACAGCATCTAATTAAAGGGATGTTCAAAGGAAAAACAGATACACTTTATTTACAGTTGATGGGATCCTCCCATCAGCAAATTATCTCAGCTGAACAGGTTCTTCCACCTGAAGCAAAAATCAGACCCTTGGATTGCAGCTCTGAACACAGTGGCCATGGGGAACCCACTGTAGAAAGGAGAGTTGGGAAGATGTCCAAACTGCAAGTTCTGGGGGAGAAAACAACTACCAAGAATGCTTCTTGCTTTGGAGAAACAGCCAGCCTCAGGATCACTGGCTCCAAAGCAAACCTTTCCTGCTGCTCCCATCTACAGGTTCTGAAGAAGCACAAGGTAACGGGATGGAAACAAATCCTGAGCCACCAGCAGAGTTTCCCAGTCTCCTGCTGTGGCAGAGCAATCATCTGTGTTCCCCGTGGTACAACCTGCCAGCTGGGCAAGTTTGGCACATTTTAATTGGAATTATGGAAAGATGGCAAACTCTGAACACCTTCACCCTCCAGAATGTAGCTGCACTTCAGTTAGCAAGGATGGCAGCTCCTTCTGGAGGTGACAATAATCTCATTTAACCAGGTTCAGAGCACAGAAAAACATCTGGAAGGATTACCAATACAAGAAGCATGATAATGTACCCATCAGCCTTGCTAATAATTCAATTAATTATCAGAGTCAGTAGACAGGGCTGGTGATTTCCTAATTATCTCTTTGTATTTTCCTACTTCTCTGTGCCCTAGTCTGTTTTTTTTCAGTGTTTCCAGAGGCCCAGCCCCACAGCAGGACAGGTAGAATTTAATGCCAGCTTTGCTGTGGCAATAAAACAATTGGTCTGCAATTTACTCACTTTATCCTTCGTGCCATGGGGAATTTGACATTTAAAAAATTCATATGAAAATAAGAAAAAATAACTTATCTAATGGAGAACTCTCTCTCTGACACAGAATAATTCAGATAATTCCTTTGTGTCAAAAAGCCAGTGGAAAAAATTAGTTCTTTAGCAGTAGGTACCACGGTTTTATATTATTTATTTTAGTTGAAGTCTTCTGAAATAAGAAAATGTTTAATATACAGAGGAACATCAAGACAAGAAATTAATAAGATGACAACCTGAAAATATCTTTGAACTGTAGGAAGCAATTTGGGGTATCCACTTGTGATCCTCAGCAAACATTTTGTCCAACTGCTCAAAAGTTCTCCTCATTTTTCTGCAAAGACGCCCTTTGAGAAGGCACAGAATCGGTGCTGATAACCCCAGCATCCAGGGAAAACAAATGGGAATGTGATCTGTGCAGACACAACATCCCAGCTACCAAATTAATGACCTTATGCTGCTGACCTTGTCTTGGAGGGCCCGAGTGAATTTACCTGTTGGCTACCAACGTGCAAAGGCATCTGGTTTCACTTTCAAACTGAGTACTGAGGGCCAATAGGAAATTCAGAATGTCTGGGGAAACCCCCACCCTTCCAGCAGTGTTGAAGCTCCAGATGAGCCAAATAAAGCCCCAGGGGAGCTGAGGAAGCCAAGCAGCCCAGTGCAATACTTACAACAGTGCTACCTTGAGGGGGATGTAGTGCATCTCCATGGGGGTCTGGATGAGCTCAGCCACGTCTGGGGCATATTTATCCAGTTCTATCAGCAGCTTCTGCTTTTTGAACTGAACAAGGGACAAGGAGAAAAGACTGTCAGAAGATGAAAGTCATTATTTCATATTACTCAGCAAATTACTTGGGGTTTCTATCACTGTAGAGCATATCTGAGCCCCAGGGGTGAGCCAAAACTCACGTGATACGAGGAGCTGTACAAACAGAACAACCCCCTCTCCTTCTCCAAATACTTTACAACTGAAGTGAGAGCCAAGAGAAAGCAGATAACCTGCTTATTTCAACCTCCTTAAATACCTGTGCCTTGACACAGCCAACAGTGAACTGCCACACTAGAGTTCAACACCCTCAGTCTTCCTGACACCTGTCCGGATCTCTCATGATGAGCTGACTCTGTAAGTTCGCTGTTCAACAGAGCAGCCCCTGAAAGGCCAAGACCCAGAACCATGCAGCGGTTTTGAAGATGGACACCTCTAAGATGAACCTCTCTTTAATCTGTCCTGCTCTGTGCAGCTCTCTATGGAGACAAAAGAGAAATCTGAACCTACTGAACTGTCTCTGGCGAGACAGAGGAACAGAGATGCCGGCAATAAATTCTCAACAATGTGGGACTTTTACATGTCTGCAGCTCCACTGTAAGTTATTTCTTCAACCTCAGAGGGCAAGGAACAAGCACGTAGCTGGATGGGAGACCACAGAGATGTTGTAGAAAATGTAGCCCCCCCCTGTTGATGTTGAGAGTGGCTCCCTGCCCCTCTGGAACTGCAGAGAGCACAGCACTGCTTGCACAAAATGTTCTTTGAGCTGGGAGGAATCACTCACCTCCAAACACACGTCCTTGGAATTTAAAGGGCATAAATAATATTTGGTGTCAGCCTATCCCCATGCTCACCAGAATGATTTCTGTCACCTCAGCTTCCTTGGACAGTTTTATTTCCTCCTTTACACATTCCTAGCCTGTGTATTACCCGGTGCTGTGTGCAGAGACCCTCTCCAACCCACTCAGGCTGTGGATGATTGTACACTCCTGTGTCCATCCTTCACATGCAGTGTGTACGTACACATACTCACTTGTTTCATAACTAATAGTGCACAACAAAACTGAAAACTCCTCAGTTGTTTACCACATTCAGCCCTCATTTTAATGTTTATCATTAAAACATGACCAGATTTACTGCTACAAGGACATGACACAGCATCCTCTGCCATGTGCTTTCTTTGGCACAGGATAATTATATTTGCCGAGAGAAGAGGATCAGCAACACTGGGAATTCAGCTTACCACAGCTTTGTTGAAGTCCTGGATGGCCAAGTAAAGGGCAACAGCAGTTAGCACATCAGTTATCTAAAAAAGCAAAAGACAGACAGACTGGTTGTAAATAGAGAAGATGATATTGGTCCGTACTGAAAAAGGACTGATCTGACTCAGCTCATGGGAAGAAAACACAAGCCTTAGAAACACTGGATTGCTGATTTGTACAGCACCCCTCACCCCCCCCTGCTTCACCTTGAAGGCATAACCTACACCAGGTATCCACAAACCAAGAGAAGGGGGAGTTAAGAGGGAAGAAAATGAAGGATGGAAGGGTAACAGAGAGAATCACTGTTCTGGTTACAGCACAGGCAATGCTGGGGCAGTGCCCATCTGGCCACTGATCCAGCCCTGAGCTGTCCCAAACTCCCCAGGCAGCAGTGCAGTCACCTGAACAACCAACCTGGCAGCTCTGCACAAGCCCTGCCTGGCAGGGACCTGGGACAGAGGTGCCACGTGCAGCCAGGACATGGACAGGACACGGGGTTTCTGTCCTGAATTATGGAGAACTCAGAGAACAGTTTACATTTGGAGGATGAACCCATTTGTGCTCTGTGCAGGTTTGGCAGTGGGTTTAGTGAGAAACAGCAGCGTGAAAATTAGGCTGGGGGGGACAAAACATTTTGTTACCTGTGAGGTAACTTTTCATATGTAAAACGACACCTTCCTATCCCTCTGTGGGCACACTCATCTAAGCAAGAACCCACAGAAAAGAAGGAATACAAGAAGGGAAAAGCCTGAATGTTGGTTTGTACAGGCAAGGCTGCCTTTCCAATTAAACTGTGAGCTCAGCAGGAATTGGAGCCACGGGGAGGCTGAAGGTCCCTGAGTCCTGCAGGACTGGAAGGAAAGTCACCCTCAGCCTTTCTCTGCACGGGGCCTTTCAGAGGAGCTTTCCAGGAGCACTTACCATGAACACCAGCTCAGCATATTCAATCAGGAAGTGGAAGAGATAGATTATCAGTGGGGTCTAAAAGAGAGGAGAGAGGGAATCCATGTCAAAAACTGTCTAGATAAAATTCATCAGTAATTTGATGAGAAAAACCAAACAAGACCCTGCAAAAGGGAATTTTCTTTGGGTCTTCTCCAACGCTGGTCCTTCAGAGCAAAGTGATTATTCAGAGCACACTTACCAGCCTTTTTCCTTGCAAAATCCCCAGAGCACTTCAGAAAAGACACCATCCACTTTGAAAATTATACCCTATTCCAACTTTTCAATTCTACTGCTAGTGGTAGGCTTACAATAGACAGCAATACAAACACCCCCTTCAGAAAATAACTTTTTTTTCCCTACAGAATCTATTTTTTCCTGTTGTCTGCAGGTACTTTTGATAGATTTCCTCCATAGCTGGCTGCACTGTCGAACCTGTTGTTTAGATGAATGTTTTATAATGCAAAGACAACTTCAGAAAATAACTACATAAAGTAGCTAAAAACATAAAGTAGCAGGATTACAGTTCTATCATCCTCTTACTCCCACAGCTTTTCCCTTGCAAGGTAAGAGGAAAAACATGTTCCTGAATCATTCCTGTTACACAAAAGTTTAATCTGGAAGCACTATATGAACATAATGTAAAATCAGTCTTCACTGTGAGAAAATAGATTACTTTCAAAATACATTTTACAAGTAATGTCTAAATAAGTATGGGACAGTATTTACCAGTCTGGAAGAAAACTGTGTCTAGAAAAGAAGAATTTATTGAAAAGAAACCAGTTCTCAAAGGGTTACAAGGTACCTGCCTCATCCCAGGTGACACCATGAGTGGACCTTCATTTCAACAAGACGTGAGTGCACAAACCCCCACAGGTTTCTGCAGGAATGAGGCACTTCAATTTGAGGAATAAATAAACTACACGCTCATGCTAGTCTTTGCACTTCTGCAAACGCAGAAACTCCAGCTGCTGTTACCCAGTAAATCCCACCAGGCTCACGGTGGCACTGCATCTCCCTGCTCCTGCTGACAGAAACAGCTGGATGTGAGCAGAGCTCCTGTCTCAGACTCTCACACTGACACATTCTGTGATTAACGGTGTTTCCTCCTGCTGGTCACAGACAACCACACGAGCTCAGGCTCTCTGAAAACTCTGGGACAAGACAGGTGTCCAGCCTGACCTGTCTAAGACTGAGTCAGACATGTGCCACTTGATTATGACATTGAAAACAAACGTGCAAACCAACCTCATGAAAAACGGCTCCAGAATACGGCGAGACCCCTAAATCCAGCAGAGCTAATCCTTCGACCACTGAAACACAGACAAAACACCTGCATTAGAAGCCCATAAGAGAGACCTCACGATGGTGCACCCAGAGTTTTTAAAACACCCACACTTGAATGGGTGACACCAAACCTCCCAGAGCCAACAGCCAGCTCTTCAGTTCCTGCAGGGGCACTCATAACCTATTTAGTGTTTTCAGCTAAAAATGTCCTGGATGGAACCTTTTGCAGCTCACTCTGTATAAATCACATGCCTGATATTTCCTGACTTTAAGGCATCCATTAGGTGATATATGGTATCTATACCGGAGAAACGCTTAATTCCAAGAGGATAAACCATAAGATAGAGTTTGAACTGTTTTGCTTAATTAGAGAGGCCCAAAATCACAATGGAAGAACAGGAATGAACACGTATCACCAGGCAAAGCTAAAAGCTTTATCCGTTGCTGAAACTTCCTGGCATTTTACAGCCTTAATTGAGCTCCTGTGTAACCCCAGCTTGCTTTTCTATGGGATCTCTACCTTCCTGAGCACAAAGGCTCCCTGGGGCTGAGCAGTGGATGCAGCGAAAGGTGCTGAGGGAAAGGGGCCCAGTCGCTCCAAGGAAAACAGGCAGGAGCCTGCTGGGAGCAACAAGAAGCCCCAGGTCAGCGAAATGCTGCAGAAGGAGATTCTGGCTGCCACAAACTTCCCATGTGGTGACAGCCCAGACTTCCAGGTGATCCTACCTGTTCTCACTATCCAGATGCCTGCCTTCATGGTCTAAGGTAAGACTTAGAAGGATTCAATTGTGTGAAGTGCTACATGTGGAGCAGAGGCCTCGAGTCATCAAAAGCATTCATACTTTTGACCTTTATTACTCTGGGCCACTCTCTTCCACTCCAAAGCTTCAAGCAGTTTTACCTGTATCACAGCTGGATATTATTTTTCCCAAGGGCTGCCTTTTAAATCAATTAAGGCTCCTCACGGGCTCAGATGCTACAGAGATGAACGTCCCTGAGGAGCCCCGGTCACAGTGGACCTCAGCCTTCAGAGGAGAATCTGAATCGTGACGGTAACAACGTGCAGGGCCACAAACCGGGTGCCCTGCAGCGGCACTCACACCCCGACACGGATCGTGCGGGCACAGCCGAACGAGGGGCCGGCTGGAGCCGCACTGCGGGTCAGCCCCGGGTCCGTTTGTCACGGCCGGGGTGTCCCCGTGTGCCCAGCACGGCTCTGAAGGGCGGCGAACCCGGCCCTGCCCCGCTCCCAGCCCGGGCCCGGCCCTGCCCGCCCG
>WEKX01022791.1:132982-159170 GCA_013390025.1 Pitta sordida | reverse complement strand
GCCCGGCCCGTCCGGGCACACTACATGTCCCAGCGGCCCCCGCGCGCCGCATCCCGGCACCGCTCGGGGCTACGGCGGCCGTGGGGAGATAAACTTAGCCGGTCCGCGAAGGGCTGAGGTTCTGTCCCGCTGTCCCTCAGGTGGGAGCGCCCTCCTCGGCCCAGGACAGGCACATATCTGTCTGTCTGTCTGTCTGTCCCCTCAGGGACCGCCCTCCTCGGCCCAGGACGGGGACGTGTCTGTCCCCAGGTGTCGCTCCTCCCGCGGGTGCAGCCGAGGTGCCTCTGGAGCCCGGCGCTGGTTCAGGGCTCTCTGAACCGCTTGGAAACCCCTCAGGGTGTCGCTTTGTGAGACAGAGCAGAACATGGATGTGACTGTGCGTCAGCTGATGAGAATTGGCAGCTGGCAGGGAGGAAAGAGCGTGTAACAAACCCCTGAAGACAAGAATTGTGTGCTGCAGGAGGGGGAAGGTGACACTAACCCGAGTTAGGGAGATAAAGGTTGTATGTGACACTGACACTCACCAGGTGTTTGCAGAGAAGGATTGTACATCGCAGGGGGGTGATGTAAAACGTGGCCAAAAGTTTGTATTACACGAAGGGAAGTTCTTGTTTCCCACAAGACTGGAATGAAGGGCTTAGTGGAATTTATATGAATATATAAAAACTTAGGTGAATATGTAAATGTAAACCTCCACAAAAACTGTGAACAGAAATTTATGGGTGTGCATTAACCTACTAAGATCCAGCTCTTTAAATAACAATCTTTGCTCTGACGATTTTAGTCCCTGAACAAATTATTTAAAATTGTTTCACACCTTATTTCAGCAGCCGCCCGTGGTCTCTGCTGCGGCTGTGGATGGTCACAGGGCTGCAGGTGCCCACTGGGCTCTTGGCAGACCGAGATTCTCAGTCCTCCTGCTTCCAACAGCTCCAGAGCTCGAGTTCCAGGGAGACATTCACACACTGCTGTCCCAGCTGGACTTCCCTGCTCCTGTCTGTGATTGCAGCCTCATCCCTGGGTCCCTGTACACACAGACTGGCACAGAAACAGCCTTTACAACGCTTCACCTGGAGAGAGACAAATGCAAGGAAGATGTGACAGTCTTAAAAAACTGAGGGACAGAATGAAAACACATTTCATATGGTATGTGAGGACGACAATTCATCGCTTAATTAAAAATAGGATTTGCTGGGTGTGCTGGGGTTGCCATTGGAAAGAATTGGATAATGTCCAAGTCACAACATTTACATTGAATTTATGCAGCTTCAGAGCCAGAGTGTAGAGTTGCACCCACCTGCAGAAGTGGGAAAGGCTGAATGCCTGTGTGACATGGGTGACCCAGCATGTCCTGTCCCCAGGACTGGAGAGGATGGGGGGTTTAGGTGATAAATCACATGCACGTTCTGGATCAAGATCATAGCTGCTTAATACAGCATGAATCCCTTCATGCTACAAATCCAGTCTCAGGTGGTCCAAGGAGTGTTTCTTGCTGTGCTCACTCTGCTTGTGCAGGGCTTTCCTCAGGTGTTGGTCCTTGGGCTGCCACAAATGTGGTCCTGAAGCCATGAGGGGAACTTCAGTATTCAGTCTGTCGTGGGGCAGCTCCTCTGCTCCTAGGCTGCTGCACCAAGGTGTGAGTGGAGCTGATTTCCTCGGGGGTGCCACGGGCTGGCCATGGCACTTGATGGCCCAGAGCTTGGCACGTCCTGTCATAAATCAGGGTGAGTTCATTTGAGTTCACAGGTTATTCTGAGTTGGAAGGGACTGTCAGGATCCTCTAGTCCAACTCCCCACCAACTAGACCATGTCACTGAGCTCCTCATCAACTCTTCTCTTAAACACCTCCAGGGATGGCGACTCCACCCCCTCCCTGGGCAGACCATTCCACTGAGGGATCACTCTCTCTGGGAAAAACCTCTTCCTAACATTCAGTCTAAACCTCCCCTGGCGTAGTTTGAGGCCATGTCTTCTTGTTCTGGTTCTGGCAGCCTGAGAGAAGAGATTCACACCCACCCGACTGCAACCTCCCCTCAGGTAGTTGTAGACAGCAATGAGGTCGCCTCTGAGACTCCTCTTCCCCAGGCTGAACAACCCCAGCTCCCGGAGCCGCTCCCCATAGGGCTTGTCCTCCAGTCCTTTCACCATCCTTGTTGCCCTTCTCTGGACCCTCTCAAGCAGCTCAACATCCTTCTGAAACTGGGGAGCCCAGAACTGGACACAGCACTCAAGATGTGTCTGACCAGTGCCGAATTTATTTGTGCTGGCATCTGTAAATAGGGAGCCAGAAATGCTGATTCTTCTTTGCAGCTGTTAACAATGCTCTCTTGAGTTTTCTGGTTAGAAATGCTTTTTTTCCCAATGCTGATTGCTCTCCAAGTGGCAGTTCTGACCCAAAGTAATTGACAGCTGTTGCCTGTGGTGGCTGCTTTGCTGAATAACTGACACACAGTTGTGTGGCAAAAGCTGCACTGCTCTGAGATGCTCCTTTTGCCAGTCTGAGCTGTGCTTCCCAGCACCATCTGATGCAGCCCTTGGAAGGTTCAGATAATCTCCAATGGCAGCAGGAATTGGATGTGAAATCATGCCACTACTGTTGTTCTGGGTTTAATTGGAGTGCAAAGCCAACTAAAAAAACGGTCAAAGAATAATTCATGCAGCAGTTCTTTGTGGAGCATAGGTTTCCTCCACTGTTTCTCCGGGGCCTAGCAATGGAGGAACCTTCCTGAGCTAATTCACATATTCATCCCCCTCAGAGCATGAAATGTGTGAGGGGAATGTGAGAGGGTTCAGTGCCAGTGTCTGGATTTGTGACTGACACTAGGCTGGGGGTTAGAGCTGTTGAGGAGTGGTGCTGCCTTGTGTCTGGCAGGAACTTCTGGAGCCACTTTCATCGAAATGAGACACAGGAGCAGATTTTTAAAGTCTTCAGGGTTCCTCCGGGATTTGTGAAAATCAGGGGAAGGTTAAAGAGAGCCAGACTGGGGTGGGTTTGGTCAGGCAGTAGTTTGAGATCTGGCAGCATGTGCTGTGCAGTGCTGTGCAGCTCCAAGTCATGCAGCAGGGAAGGGGCAGGGAGGGGTGGCAGCAGGACAGGGAAGAGGTCTTGGGGCTACTAGAGAATGATACTGAGCTGAACAGAGACTTCCAGCAGGGAGCTGAAATGAGACAACACAGAAAATTCTGAGAAATCTTTGGCTTGCTTTGTTTGTGCAGCAATTTTTTTTTCCCTCAGAGGCATAACCCTGATCTTGTGTCCTGGTGTTTACCCCAAACAGATGGTAGTTTTCGCAGCACTGGGGGTTTTACCTGCTGTCCTTTCTTCCCAAAATTCCATGGCCCTGCAAGTGATCTGGCAGGCAGCTGCACAGAGGGTTTGGGCTCTATAACTACCTAAAAAGGGGTTGTAGACAGGTAAGGGTTGGTCTTTTCTCTCTGGCCATTGGAGATAGAACAAGAGTTTATGGTCTTTAGCTCCAGCAAGGGAGGTTTAGACTTGACATTAGGAAAAGGTTTTTCACTGAAAGGGTGGCATTGGAATGTGTTGCCCACAGAGGTGGTTGAGTCGCCATCCCTGGAGGTGTTTAAGGGTGGACTGGATGAGGTGTTGAGGGCCATGATATAAATGTTGTAGCTGTTAGGTTTTAGTTGGATTATAGGCTGGACTTGCTGATCTTCAAGGTCTTTTCCAGCCTTACCAGCACTGTGATACTGTGTACTGAGGCCTGGGAGCAGTTTCAGCAGCGGAAGTTTGAATATTTCCTTCTGTCTGTGGTACCTCCAGCCGTACAGCAGATGGTGAAGCTACTGTTGGTCCCCACAGGGAACAGCCTGTGCAGCTCTGAGGGGATCATGGCAGTGCCTGTCCTGCAGCATCCAGCTTGTGTGGCCTAACAGAAGAAGCACAGATCTGGTGGAGCCAAAAAGGCAGCTGGGAGCTGCTGCTGAAGCTGCTGTGCCCCACTGGTTGCGTTGCCCATGTGGGGCACCCACGCTGAGGTGGTGAATACAACCTGGCAGTGTTGCATCACAGAATTTCATAAAACACTCTGTTTAAGACTGAGCCAATCCAGGCGTGATTCATCTTTGTTCCTGCAAACAGATGCTGGTTTGGGCACTTTTTGTGTGCCCTGCTGGAATTATGCAATGGTGACATTTTTCAGGGTAAACAAGACGCTCCTTTTCTAGGCTCGCTGTACGAAATAGGTGTTCTGATTCCTCAGGCATCCTGTGGTCCTTCCTGTCAGCTCTGCCAATCCAGTGCAGTGCTTTTGCATTTGGGAGACTACAAGTCTATTTATTATTCTGAAATATCATCAGGGCCCTGTGCAATGGCTTATATAGCTCAGAGATGCTTCCTGTTTCATTGGGATCTATCCCACACCATCCCCACGTCCCAGAGGGATAATTTGCACCCATCATTTATTGGGGTGAAGCTGTCATGTTTTATTTCCTTACACAAAAATCCACATTTACATACTTTTACCTCACATACTGTTTAGTTATAAACACTTGAGTTCCTTCTGCCTCTTCTTTTCTGAGTTGTCTTCTGTTGAAATTCATTGGCTAAAATACCCCCGAGATTTTGTTTTTACCAATGAAAAAATACCTATAAATTCACGTGACTAGTTTGTGTGTGCAACATGAATTCTCATTACTTCTATTCTT
The DNA here is from genome assembly GCA_013390025.1 of Pitta sordida. Classification (NCBI taxonomy): domain Eukaryota; kingdom Metazoa; phylum Chordata; class Aves; order Passeriformes; family Pittidae; genus Pitta; species Pitta sordida. The sequence continues at coordinate 154,502 of WEKX01022791.1, read as the reverse complement.
TGTCATCCATGGGTAAAAGCTGCTGTTAAATTGAAGGGTATTGCTGTTTTTATAAATCTCTGGGAGAAAGGTGCTTGCCTTTTATTTGCTAGTTTGTGAAACAATAGGTTCCTAGCAGCCTGGAATAGCAGTGCTGTCAGTATCTTCCAGTCTCTCTGTGCTGACTGACAGAAGATAGCATGAGGTTTGTCACCTTTTGTGGGGGTTAGCAGTGGTGTGGATCAAAAATGGAGCCTGAGTGATTGGCTTTTCTTGTCTTCAGAGAGAGGAGAGAATAAACTGCACTTCAGATTTCTCTGATTGGCTTCGTGTGCCAGGAGCTTCCTTCACATGAAAGACAGATCTCTTTGTGAGAAAGGTAACCAGCATTTCTCACCCCCCCCGAAAGATTGTGTTTCTGCTTTGAATATTTTTCAGAGTGAGTTTTAAATGGCAATGTTAAAAAAAAAATATAGGCAAAGAGGGAAGCTCTAATACCTGCCAGGTGACTTAAGCCAGCTAATCATATAGTGGAAGCTTGTCATCTACACAAGGGAAAGATGGGCCTATGCAGAGAACTAAAAACTGACTTCAAACATCCCTCCTAGGATGAGCTGATGATGTGAGCTGAACACTGAAGCTCTGGACAGCTGAAGTTAGGCAAGAGGAACCAAAACGCTCTGATAAACAGCACTGTTCAGCTTTTGGGCATTGGCTAAACTACTAATCTGAACAGCAGCATCCTCAGAAATGGGCTGGCATTGGCTTTGCTGTCGTTGCACTCGGCCTGTGCAGGGCTGCACCCGCTGGGCGTGTGATCAGCTCCCGGGAATAACATCCTGCTGGACCTGGCAGCCTTCTGCTGGCCACGGCCCTGCTTCAGATCCTCTGCTGGGTTACAGTGTTGGCTGTTCATGTCAGGTTTGTGAAGGTTTGTGGTGGCTGGTTTCACCTCTCGCCCTCGTATCTGCCTGGCAGAGTGATCTGCTTTGTACCTTTCTTGGCAAGGCTGAGAATATACCAGAGGGGAAATATGGTCTTTCAGACCAGATGGGAAGCACTTCAGGTGAGCTGGGTTCATGTGTCCCTGGTTTAACAGGTCAGTATTTCATCGAGGCTTTATTGTCCCACAGAATTGCTCAACTGGAGGGTTTGAGAAGCCTTAGAAACCCACTGGCCAAGCAGCCAAGCGCTCCCTACAGTCTGTAACAGCCTGTGTTGTGATCTGTTATGTGTCCTTTGCTGCTCAGGGCCACAGACAGCCCCCCCCCCCCGCACCGTGGCAGTGAGCCCAGCAGCTGGGCTGGCAGGGAGGAGAAGCAGAAGGGACACACAGGATCTGTGCTCTGCCCAGCTGACAATGTACATTTCTAAATCAACATGATCTTCATTTTTGAGGGACCAGGTGAAGGCACTGAAACCAACAGGGTGTGATGGATGGAAAAGCGGTTGTTAAAACTAGATGTGCTTTTCCTTTTGTTGTGTTCACTCGACATGAGGAATGGGAACAGGCAGGTGAGCTCTGGGAACACTCTGTGCCACATGACACTTGCCAGCTTTTCCCAGTCGCATCTAACCCAACTTGTTTAGGGATCTGCCATGCAATCAGATGGGAAAGAAGGGAAAAGGGATCTATCTGTGCACTACCAAGACTTTGTGAAGTGACACTTGCCCAAGTTGCTCCTCTCCACCTTCCTCTGCATTTCTGTTTTCTTCTCACATGGAAATGATCCAGGTATATTGGAAATTGCAGGAGCAGGGGCATTCTCCCTGCCACACCAGTGCCATGGTATCTACCCTTTCCCACTGCAGCAATATCCTGGAGCACAAACATCCCATTACACTGGGGAGTTGCAGGTAGGGTGTTTGCTGCTGGCAGCAAGGTTTGGATGATTTTTTGTGGTTGTTCTGTCTCCTTTCAGCTTTTGGAACAGTCCAGCCAGAAGGAAACCGTTGTGTTGGGAAAGAGAATGCAAGTGTCTCGAGTTGCTGCAGTGGATTGTCGGCAACATCCATCCCCCAGTGAGGCTGGTGGCTTATGCTGGTAACACTGGAGCTCTGCCTTCCTGGAGAGCAGCGTTTCCATGGGGAGCTCCTGAGAACCGTTCCTGAGCCTGTCCCAGAGCCGGGACAGCGGGGGGAGCCCTTACAACTGCTGCAGTGTGTGGGATGGAGTCCCGAGCAGCTGGAGCAGCATCACATCCACTGCTTTGTGCAGAGCCATCCAAGGCCCTGAGCAACAGGGATCTGCTTGAGATAGTCTGTGTGATGGTGAAATGCAGGCATTCAAACCATTACATTTGCACAGAAATTCCAGGAAATTGAGGTTTGTTTATTTTTTCACCAGTGTAAAAGTCCTGACCCCACTAATCTCACCTCCTTGGTCCCCCTCAGCCAGGAAAGATCTTGCTGTGCAGAGGCCCATTTTACATAGCACCTCTAAATCCTTCACTTAAGCTCAGCCTCGATTGTGAAGCCCAGAGGGAGGGAACAAACAAACCAGATTTCCTAAACCTGAAGCACCACTGAACCAGGTGGTTCAGAAAATGAGATGGATACTTCTCTAGTGGGGAATTTCAGTGGGCAGTTCCTGTTATCAAGATATTCATATTGTTCAGGCTGGGGAGGATGGTTAGCAGAGAGAAACCCAGCTGTGAAATGGAATTATTTGTCTCCCCTTCTTTGCATGCAGCCACTGACACAAATGTTTACAAAGATTGTGTGAAGCTTTTCCATCTCCAGCTGCCCACCAGTTCCTGATGTCAGTCCAGGTCATGCACTCGTTGGTCAACAGATCAGAACCTCACAACCATCTTCACTGATTAGTCCTTCAAAGACTCAAGAGGCTCAGGGTCTGCCAATTTTCAGACTGCACAAATAAAAGCAACTTAAATGTTGTGATCTAGTCTGGACAAAGCTGTGCTTGGAACGAGGCTTTGTTAATGTGTCACTGTCATAATAACCACCTGGATCCGAGACTGACTGCAGCACTTGATAGAGAGGGATTAGTGCAAACACAACTGCCACACGGCATCAGGAGCTTGAAATCCAGAATAAATCTTGCCAAGGACAGCTAAAAAACCTTTCTTTCAAGATTTAAGACAAATTCTGGCTGGAATGGTCCATTCAGAAAGGAACAAAGAGCTGAGCTACCACAAGGTACACAACATCTTGTCCTTAAATAAGAAAAAAAAAAGAATATTTAAAAAGGAATAAAAGGGTTGTGAGAGCTGTGGATTAGGTGACTGTGGGAGCAGGCAATGAGGCTGCTGGAAAACCTTTCAGCACAGTGGAGGGGCAGTGCACTCTCTGCCCCTTTTCCATCACCACAGTCCCTTGGTCCCAGAGCTAGAAGCACTGCAGTGACTGAGCTTGATTAGAAAGTGGCATCTCAAGAGCTCTCCAGGGATCACAAATTCATCATTAACTGGCCCTTCTGTGTTTTTTTAAGGTTGCTGCTCTAATTGTTGGCTCTAGGTAAGCCCTGAAGCCATTAATGCTTTCCTGGACAGCGGGATCACGTATGTGGACATGACATTGGCTGCATCCTGGTGGCAGATTAACCTGCCTCATGAAACAGTAATCAAACATGTTGCTATTGATTCCCTCTCCTCTCCCTGCCAAGGGCAAACACTTCGTCTTTGCTCTCATAAGTACATTCAGCACTTTGCCTCCTGCATCTCTGTGATTTTAATACACAAAAGGGCCTAATAGCAGTTCTAATGTGGCAGCAAAATGACAGCCAGAGCTGCAATACTCAGGGCAATGTTCCTGTCACTGAATAGTTTCGGGCATCTTTTAGGTTCACTAATTTATAACAAACACGTGGGTTCTGTTCTGATCAAGTAGAATGTTGGGTCAGATCCAGTATCCTGGGGACACAGGCCGAGCATTCACAAAATGCAGCCTCATTTCCTCCCCCTGTTTCAAGCAACAGAAAATCAGGCAGGTCTGTAACGGCTGGAAAGGCAAAGTGGGCTGTCAACAGCAGCTCTGTACATCACACTGCCTTTCACTGCCATGTTTTCCTCCGTGGGAGGCCAGTGGGAGCCAGGTCTGTGAATCAGGGGGGTTCCCCAGCTCTGCCCTGGCCCAGCCAAGGAGGAGCTGCTGGTGCAGCCACGCAGGGAAGGTGGAGAAGGACACAGCTCAGGTCAGGTCCACAGCTCAGGTCCAGCTGGGCACTCAGTGCCTCTGGGAGTGGGGCCATGGGTGCAGAGCTGCTGCTCCAGGCACTGTGCTGTCCCTGGAACCTGGGATAAAGCTGTGGGATTGTTTGACTAGTGCTCCCTCTCAGTGTGTGTTAAGAACAAAAAGCTGATTTTTGGCTGGCAGCTGCTGACCTGTGCCGTGCCTTTGTGTGCTGCAGGGTGTGCTGGAGCAGAGTGTTTTTCTCAAACATTTCATTACATTCCTTTGTTTTCAAGGCAAGTGTGTGTTTTCAGGCGAGAGCCACATGCAGAGAAGCCCTTTGAGCATTTCTGCCAACACCCCCTCCCTGCTGCACCCCTTCCCTTCCCTGCCCATGTTCCCAGTTCCTGGGCTGGACTTCCCCGGGCCCAGGGTGCACTTGCACTCTGAAGTGTCCAGTGAAAGGGTCAAACAATAACTTGGCCGCCCAAGCCAACCAGGCCCTTGGCCACAGCAGGGATTTGTGCAGAGGGGTCTGTTGGTCCTGTGGAGCACCCAAGCAGCCCTTCCCAGCTGCTGAGTGTTCCTGGAGCATCAGGGACTCCTGTCCTGCCCTGGCATCAGCCTCTCATGCCTGATCCAGCCTCAGGGCAATGCAGTGAGAGAGCTTGTCCTGTCTTCCTCCTTGATTCTGTGAAAGACATGTGGTGTTGTGCAGATGGCACAGAGGTTTCCTGTGTGTGGGCTCTGGCAGCTGGTGGAGGTGGCTGCAGGTTCGTGAGAAGTGAGTGCCAGAGTCTGTGGGCACTCACGGGTCAAATCTTTTTTCTCCTGTAAAACTCAGTGTTGTTTTAAACCACTGAAGTATGAATTTCAGTTCTATATACAGGATCCATCTCGCTGTGTGGAGCTTTAGTAATAGTGAACATATTTCTTGGCTGAAAGCAATGTTGTTGTACATCCATGCTGTGACAAGTTTTCTGTCCGTCCCTGCGGTGCCCCAGACGGCAGCAGTGCTGTCCTTGCAGTGCTCCCTTGGAAAGCCAGTGCTAAGCTGAAACAGTATCTTGAGCAATATTTTTCCAGCTAATGCTCAGAAGGAATAAGAGGGAATGGGCTAAATGATGAAACAACACATTTGAAGTCAGATGAAAGTCAGTCCCCTTCTCTCCAAAACATCAGCCAAACTTGTGGAAAGCTTGATCCTGGTCCCAACCACCACAGCAAAGCCAACACAGCTCCAGGAAGGGCAGGGTTGTTATTTCCTTCATTTGGTGATCCTGGATGACAGCTAGAAGTGCTCCTCTTCTTAACCCTTCAGTTCTGGGGATATTAATTTGTAGTGCAGAACACTGTTAGTTCCTGGGATTTCCTCACAGAAAATAAATGTAGGCACTGATTGCTGGAAAGGGTCATTTTGCCTTCTGGGATTTCAGCTGTGATTGCTGGCATCAAGTCCAGTCTGAGGAGCAAAGAGAGGATGTGTAAAACTAGATTAAAGGAAAATAAAGGCATGGCCTGCTCTGGCCTTGTCTGTCCACATTCCCACTGTGTTGAGCTGTTGGGGGCTGGCAGGCTGTGACAGAGGGGAGGTGTGGGGCAGGGACTGGCCATCTGTGAGCTGGAGGTGGGAAGGGCCCAAGTGCCTCTGTGCCTCACCTGTGCTGTGCAAGGGCTGCACTGTCACCTGTCCTGGGCCCTCTGTCAGCAAAACAGGGGAGAGGACACTTCCTGCATGCAGAGAGATCCCTGCAAGGAACAGACTGGTCTTATCTTCGGGGAGATGAGGCACAGGTTTTCTAGAGAAGCTGTGGCTATGCCAGTCCTGGAAGTGTCCAAGGCCAGGTTGGACAGGACTTGGAGCAACCTGGGATAGTGGAAGGTGCCCCTGCTTTTGGCAGGGGGATGGAACAAAATGGGCCGTTAGAGTCCAACTCAAACCATTCTGTGAGTCCTTGATTCTCTCTGGAAAGAGCTACTGGGGAATGCCCTGTTTAGCCAAATCTTGCATTTAAAGTTAACCCAAACATCCTATTAATGGCACTCCCCCTCAGTGGGCACCATGGGGGCTGAGCAAGTATTTTGTACAGTGTTTGTGGCATTACAAGCACAGTAATTTTTAGTACTGTTGGAGATTGCACTGATACACTCTCTGTTGAAACAGGCAAGAGGAAGGGTCTGTTTTCTTTCCCAGACGGAAAGTTGAAGATGCTTGCCCCAACTCATATATGAATAAATCTTCAAACCCTGAAACCAGCTCCACAGTCCTAATCCCCTGGTTCCCTCTGCTTGGGATCCAGTAATTAAAACCAGGATCATTTTCTAGAACAGATGAGTGGAAGATTGTCAGAAAAGGAAAGACCACCAAGTCAAACAGGGTGACTGAATCATGCCCATTCTGGAAAAGAGCCAGCAGCTCTCTGTGTATCCAGGACGGAGGAACACACATCTCACAGGGGTCTGTGCTGGAGAAAGAAAAACATATGGACTGCAGGGACAGCAGATGTTCTCCGTGCATGGGGCCATCTCCCCTTCAACCCAAGGGGTTTGGCTGTGGCAGTTCTGTGCAGCACAGCTTTCCCTCCCAGTGTGAAGTGGGAGGACATGTGCAGAGTGAAGGGCATCCTGAGCCCTGCAGGAAAGGTTTGTGTGACCGTGTGTCCACTGTTAGGTAAAGAACTTCCATCATTGCCCAAGGACAGGCAGCAGGGAGGGTACTGATCCCACCAACTGCTGAGCCCCTCCAACTTGGACAGGACCCTGTGGAGGTCTCTCTGTGGCAGTGGCCGTGGGCAGGCTGCCCTCAAGGAAGTGGTTCCAAAAATGTACCGGGGTTACAGAAGTTCCATTTTGGTCCATCAGCTGGTGGGTGGTGTGACCAGGCACTGCCAAGTAGCAGTTGCCTGCCCCAACACCCTGCTGTGACCCCAGATGTCTGCAGAATGTCCAACACAGTCACAGAATCATTAAGGCTGGAAAAGACCTCAAGATCATCCAGTCTGACCATTAACCCAGCACTACCAGGTCTACCTCTGTTTCTTGAATACTTCCAGCCGTGGTGTCTCTACCACTGCCCTAAGCAGCCTGTTCCAATTCCTGACAATCCGTTCCATGAAGAAATTTTCCCTAACATCCAAGGTAAACATCTTACTCAGTCCATCATCTGGGGCACCACATGATCACACTGCACCCCTAAACTTCTCTTCGAAACTCCCTCAGACACGGCCATCCTGCCATGAACCTACATGAAAGCATTGCTGCCCACTCCTCAGCCACCCCCACTCTCTGCCTCATTTCTGTCCCTTCTGGGGACGAGGAGCAAGGGAGGCTTCCCAAAACCACAATCCAACTGGAGACTCTTCCCTTGCCCACACTGCCTTCCCGCTCCTGGGGGAGGAGGAGCTTGAAAATACCTTGAACATTTTAACTAGACAAGTTTGCAGCTCAGAGTCTGCCTCCTTCCACCTTGACCTGTCAGAGCCCTGGTGGCTCCAGCTCCCAGGTGATGGGCTCAGTGGAACCATGGTCTGTGCAGTACTCCTGGGCTGTGGGGAGCCCCCTCTCCTCTGGTGTGGGTTCCATCAGCCATGCTTCCCCAGCTGACAGCACAACCTCCAAGGCAGCAAACCTCCATCTCGTGTGACAAACCCCACCCGACTCCACGAGCAGGGACAGAGCCACATCTTTTCTTCCTGGGCAACAGATGCAGCTCAGGATGTTCCTGCCTCACCCCAAGGCCTCCTAAAGATGCTGCCCAGCTTTTACAGTTAAAAAAAATCCCTGCCCACCTCAAGCCAAGAGCAAACCACCAGGGAGTGTCCAGCTCAGCACAGCCCGTACTGCTGGCTGAGGAGGGGCTGGCACCACTGTGTCTCATGCCGGATGGGCTGGGAGAGAGGACTCCCAGCTCCATTTCCTGGTGCCAGGAGAGCACTGAGGGCTGGCTCCTGACAGGGCTGAGGGTGACCCTGCCGAGGCACAGGTCCCCCCAAGCCTGAGCGCTCCCGTAGAGTCTCCCTATGACACCAGTTCAGTGGGGATGACCCTCCTGTCACAAGGGAGGAGTGTAAGGGTGAAAAGAAACAGGACAGGCATTCCTAGGGAGAGGACAGAAATTCAGGCAAGATGGGACACTGTAGCAGGAAGCACTGGGCCATGTTTGGGGAGCAGGGCTGGAAGGGTGAAAGGCGGCTGGTGCTGGAGACCACAGTGCTCAGACCTGCCGGTTGCTCAGCCGGTGACCTCCGCTCCTGCCTTCCCGTGCCTCAGCCTGGGGCCATTTGTGGTCACACAAGCAGCCTCCATGATGCATAACTCACCTGGCTGTGACTCCATCAGTGCTCTGGATGCTCAGCATGGCTGCTGGGTGCTCAGCCAGTTCTCCCAGTGGAGTCATCCCCCAGCTGTTTTGTCCCATGGGACTGGGCTCTTTGAAGTCCACACCCAGCCTGTCCTCTGGTGCATGACTCGGCTGTCGGCTGCCCCGGGGACCCTTCTCTCGTGCTCCTCACGCGTTGCCTGACAACATCCCCATGCTCTCCCCGTCCTGTGGCCAGGAGTGCTGGGGGTCTCTGACCACACTGGGGATTCCCTGCCTCTCAGCTATGAGCTCTGAAAAAACAATGCGTTGTTTACAGCTAATATCTGGAAAATCACGTGCTCTGCATCCCTGCCATGCCAGAGCATCCCTGCATCCAGAACTCCTGTGCTCCATCTCTGCCCCAGCCAAACCTCTTGCCTTGTGTCCTGCCTTCTGGACAGTGAGAGTGCTGGGGTGCAGCCTGTCCCTCTGGATGGACCCTATCGCATTGGGGTGCACTCTGACCCTTTGAGGTGCATCTACTGCCTGCCTCTACCCATGATTGCCATTCCTTTTCTCACAGGGAGGGACCTTGGGGTGCAGGGGGGGAGTGGGGCTGGTCCTTGCAGCCCTCCTTAGGTGGGGGCTTGTTCCTGACTGTGTAGGTGCCACCCCAGCACCTCTGCTACTGTGGTGCCCTGCTCCAGAGACCACCCACGTGTCTGCCACTGAACCACAATGGTCTGTGGGAGGGTGAGTGCAAGCTGGGAACTGCCCCCACCATCCCACCCCCATGGACTCATCCCACCTGCTCAGACAGCAGCTCTGGGCTGTGCTGGGTGAGATGGAAGGGAGGACAGACAGACCCTGCTCTGACTTCCACCCACTGCACCTCTTGCTTTGCTGGTCTCCCTGGGCAGCTGCAAGGCCCTGATGGGTTTGATGGCCATGACAAAGTCACAGGTCCGAGTGATCTGGCTGTGGAAGGACCAGTCCAGGCTGCATGGGGTGTTTGGAGAAAGCTCTGAGGAGGTGCTGTCTCTCTCCCAAACATGTCTCTCCTGCTCCTTGCCATACCTGGCTCTACTCGTCCAGCTGGATTGCTCAGGCCGCCCTTCCCCAGTATTTGTCCTAAGGGTGATCCCCAGTGTTTTTGCCAGTGCCTGCACGCCCAAAGGCAGGAGGCAGTAGGAAGATCTGCTGGAAATGGTTCTTGTTGCTGTGTGAGCCCAGCACAGCCCCAGCAGTGCCAATGCCATCCACCATGTCTGCCCTGGGTGGGCGTGGAGGGACCCTGGCTTGGGTGCTGACCTGGTCACTCTCCACTGCCACTCACCCCCAGGGCAGCAGGGCCCAGGATGCTGCACTGCCCTCCATGTACTGGCCAAATTAATTCATCTTCCTTCCACTGCAGCTTTATTTCTTCAGATTGCTGTCAGAAAGAGGTGACGAGGGGACCACCACCCTTAGCTTCCTGGTTATAGGTGGCACATGAGCAGTTGGAGTGCCTCTCCCTTCAAGAGGTTGTTCCCAAACACGAACAGGGACAGGAGAGCAGAGCTGGTGCTGGTGCCACCCCGGCTGCAATCACAGCCACCTCTTGCATCACTCCAGTTGCAGAAAAGCAGGAAGTAAAAATATTTCTTAATGACTCAAGTTATACATAAACACAAATTATTCAACTGGGGCAAAATAGGGTTGGCAGGAGAAGCTTTCATCCAGATGTGTGATGGTTCTGAGGTCTGGAGGTTTGTATCCAGAAAAGCAGCACTTCCCCTGGACATGCTCGTTCTGCTGCTGCCCTGCTCTCGTAATTTGCTTTAATTTGGATGAGAACCAGGGAAAAGGCTTCTTGAAATAAAATTTTATTTCCTGGGAATATTGCCTTGCTGGGCAAGGATGCTGCAGAGCTGCACACCATGGGCACATGGGCACAATCCCACACCAGGCAGCAGTGCAGGAGGGGAGTGATGTGGGGAGGGTTATTCCCAGTGCTGCCTGGCTTCAGCCCAGCCAGCTCTGAACACCAGCTGTGCATGTACTTTGCTGGTTGTGGTGCCCCCAGCAAGGCAGAATCCAGCCCTGTAACTTTGAGCAGATGGTGCACGGAGGAGGCTCTGCCTCTGGTTCTTCTGCCTGCCCAGGTCACCACCTGTGGGCAGGTGGGCAGAGCCATCTGTGCCAGCTGCAGCACTCTCAGCCCTGAGTCCCACCAAGTGCTGTTTCTTGATCCATCTTCAGGTGTCCTTCCCACAGTGGTGACCCCATTCCTGGGAGAGGAAGGGAAAAGTCTTGCAGGGGCCACAAGCGCCTGAGGTTCCCCATCCTGTTCCTTCTCCATGTTACGGCTTCTCCTCGTCCAGCAGCCAGTGACCTGCTCCACACACCCATGGGGCAATTCCCTGTGCCAGCCTCACCTTCCTGGGCTCAGTTCTAATGATGGGGTGTCACAGTCCCAGGAAGGACAGGTGAGGACAGGACAGCCTGGCAATGTTTGTCAGAACTTATCTGCACCCTACCACGACACGGTTTTTATGAAAGAAGTCATTCAGCAGGTCTGGGGTATCGGGGGAGATCTGGGCGCAGGTCCTGGAGGAGTGTTTGTGTTTCTGTTGTTGCAAAACCAGCTTCCTCAGTGGCTGAAACCGGGCGGCTGCGGTTGGAGGTCAGGAAGGGCTGAAGCAAGTTGGGAGCAGAAACGCTGGGGAAACACCTTGGCTCCTGAGGGCAGCGCTGTGGGGAGTGGCACCTGTTCCCATGCCTGTGCTCTGAGCTGGCTGTGTCACGTGTGCCCAGTAAAGTGTGCATTTTCCTAAAAATCCATGAATAAAATGCATCTGGGAGCATCAGGTGATGAAGGCAGCCTCATGCCCCAGGCCTGGCTTTGCTCCCCAAAGAGACCCTGCTGCTGCAGTGAAGCTGTTCCTTGGCAGAGGAGGGTGCCAGGCTGCCAGGACTCACTTGGGCTGCAGGCAATGAGCCATAAGGCCATCAAAGGATCTTCGACCTTTTTCAAGGAAATTTTCCTATTTTGTTTCAAAAAGATAGCAAAGTTTGGCCCTATTGGACATATTTTATCAGCTTCCTTCTGCCTTTGTGGGTCCTCATGCTCAGAGGAGAGATTTTTTTAATCCCTGGAGCTGGTAACCAAAAATCACTGAATCTTAAAGACACACAGAGCTGATGAGTCTTCTTTGGTGCCCACCTATAGCTCTGGAGATCTCCTGGGAGAACAGTCCTCCAGCACCTGCAAAATTCCCTTCCTTCCCTCCTGCTGCCCACTGGTGCCTTCCTCTGCTCTCCTGGACCATGCCTGTCCTCCTTGGAATGTGTGTGCCTGGGTGGTTCACTCACTCCTGCACCTTGATGGTGAAGTGGGCTATCTATCAGGTCAAGGGGTCTGGTGGGCTGCAGGAGGAAAAATTCCCCCTTGGACGTGGGTTTAGTGCCCCAGCCTGCGCAAGGAGAGACCTACTGGGACATCTCTGCCAGTGCCAGAGGCAGCAGTGCTGGACTGGGGCTGCCTGGACCCCCTATCCCAAAAGCTTTGCCACAGGTCACCATTTCACATAGGGCTGGGCAGAGCGGAGGGTTAGGCTTTTGCAGGGCTGTGAAATGCTGGAAAACTGGAAGTTTTCCCACTGTGCTGTAAACAGAGCAGAATGACCTGCCTTGCATGAAAGGAGCCCTTGCCTGCACCTTCCCCTCTGGCTTAAATCAACAGCAAAGTCAGTTATGAATTATGGGTGATTGGGTGATCTGGCTGATCCTGTTCCCAGTGGGGTACCTGCGTCTGTGCCTTCCAAAAGCCAGCGCAGATCTGCCATGGAAGTCAGATTTCCCCGTGCCTGAGCTTATCCAGAGCTGGGCTTCAGCCTCCTCCTTATCCTGGGAGCATGCACAGGGATGAGAGTCTGGGTGCCCTGAGAGCCACGACAGAGCAATGTGGGTCTGTACCAAGGAAGTACAACATGAGCCAGCTGGGATGGACATGGGCCTTTAAAAGGCTGTCTGTCTCCAGTGACCCTGTGCCCTGTGCAGGGCTGGCCTGGCTGCAGCTGGGGCTGAGACGCTTTTGTCTATATTTAGTGCATTTTTCAGATAACCTTCATTCTATTTTTGGGCCGTGTGCTAACTTAGGGCCTCTTTTTGCTCTTCTGCTCAGCTGTATCACAGGTCAAAGCCTTTCTGGTTTTGGGGTCTTCAGGTATTCAAATGTTTGGAAGGGTGTTCAGGAGAAGGCAAATAAGCAAATAAGCTTTATGGCTCCTTCTTTAATGCTAAAAAATAAGTGAGAAAATTGTTTTTAAGGCATTTTGATGGAGTTGCTAAGTCTGGAAACTATGGAAGGCCTTTGCTGACTCTCTTTCCTTCCAATGAGACCTTCAGATAAGCAGAAACCTGGGCTTCACGTGTAAGAGAGTGAGAAAAGGTGCCAGGGCATCTTCTGCCTTGGATGGCTTTTAAGGGTTTCATGTCCCTGTGCATCATGGAGAGAACACAGGAATCCAGGGGTGGTTTCAGTGATGGGTCCTTATAAGGCTGCTGTGGCTGGGCTTGGTGACAGCCGCCCTCCTGGTGGGAGAGCTTGGCTGACAAGGACCAGGGTGCCTGCCAAGACCTGGTAGAAATGTCTGCGTTTTGCTCTTTTTAAGGTCAGCTCCTTGGAAAGCACTGTGCTTGGACAGGCCACCATCCAAGGAGCAAAGTGACAGGCACACCTGTCCCCACCATCCCCGTGCCAGTGTGACAGGTCTCTGTGCCTGCTGCAGTGATGGGACAGAGCAGTGTGGTGACCCAAGTGCCGGGGGGCCTTCACCCCCCTGGGGGCTTGCTGTGCTCCCCCTGTTGTGTCAGAGCTCTCTGAGGTTTCAGACAGCAGCCACAGCTCCTGAGGTCGCAGGGAGTGGAGCCACTGTGCTCTGAAGTGAGATCGGGCTCAGCCAGTGCAGTTCTCCTGCAAGTCACCCCAGAGGGTCCCACCACTGAGCCTGAGCTGGGGAGGGATTGCCGTGAGTTGCTTCATCTCCCACTGCACTCCACACTTGATCTGCACCCAGGGCCCAGACTGTGTAACCCAGAGGCAAGGGGTGGCCAGGGAGTGTGTGTATTTTGAAATGCCGCTCTGTGTCAAAGGTCTTGGGAGGGTGCCCAAAAAGCAAAGAAAAAACTTTCCCCATGTCCTCTCCTCAAATTCAGAGTCCCATCTCTGATGTCCCTGAAATTCTAATTCCTCTCCTGGCTCCTGGGGAGGGTGACACAGTCCTTCAGCAAGGTGCTTGGTGTGTACTCTGCCTCGCGCCAGTCGTCTGGGGCAGGATTTTTGAAATGCCACAGAGTCCTTGAGGGCTTTCAGTCCACTGTCACCGTATTTACCTCCAGCCCAGCCTGCCGTGGTGAGACTGGCTACACACAGCCGAGGTCAGCCCAGGGCTCACGGAAGGGCAGAGCTGCTGTCTCCCATCTGCCTTGGGGCTGCCCTCAGTCCAAGCCTGCAACACCCAGCCAGCAGTGGCAGAGCCTGGCTCACCCAGCATCCCACCACAGCAGGACTCCTGCCCCTGCCTCTCTGCTGGGCAGCCAGAGGGTGCCCTGGCAGCACCACCAGGACCCTTGGCAGCACCTGGAGCAAACATGGCCATTACTGCTGCCCATCCATGACTGCCCTGCCGGGACATGGAGATGATTTGTCCTCAGGCTTTTAGGAGCCTGCTGTGCATGAAGCACAGCCCTGGGGGCAGGGACTTGCTCCTGGCCATGCCAAAGGCAGCATGGTTTGGTGCTGGGCTTGGTGTCTGTGGGAGAGGGGCAGCAGGAGGAGAACCAGAACCAGGGTGAGGTGAGGACTCTGTTTGCCCTGAATGTTCTTCATTTGCTCTGATTCATGTGGGACCTGCAGGCACCAAAGCCCAATGTCTACCCTACTACACCAGGTGCACAGTGGTGGGAGGAGAAGTTTCTCCATAATGGTCCTAATGTGGCTGTGCACTGCAGAGCTGCCTCCTCAGTCCTGTGCACGGGGCAGTGGCTCATGTCCCCATGCACATGGCTGTGGGTGAGGCAGAGGGAATGACCAGGAGCCTTGAACATCTATCGCCAGGTGCATTAGAAGTAGAGCCTGGCTGTTTGTGGCCAGGTTCCATCCCCTCCCTCCAGAGGCCCATCCCTTGCTGGCCTGAGCCATGCTCCCACATTTTATGCCGTGCTCCTTGTCTCTCCAGGACTGTGGCTGTGGCACATCCAGCCATGCCACTGGTCTTGCCCCTAGCAGACTTGTTGGCCTGGCTGGAAATAGCCCAAAGCTAATTTTAACCTCAGTGGAGGTGTATTTTTTAGGTCATGGGGGTGGGTGGCGGGGAGGAGACAGAGGAGTGTGCTAGGGCCATCCTGTGTGCAGGGGTGTGTGCACACCAGTGTCTGCACACACTCTGGGGCTCAGGGCATGATCACAGGGGATCTGTTCCCAGCGGCTCAGCACAAAACCAGACTGCGGATTAAGAAGAGACTTTAGTGTTCCCTTCATCTCCTCAATATAGTGAAACCTACACAGGGCAGGACATTTATAGCTGCCCTCCCTTCCTTGGAGCTCTCTTGGGTTTCACTTCAGGGTGACACCTGGGAGCAAGCTCTGGTGCTGCTGGAGGCACCTTAGAGGAGGTTGTGGAGTCCTCCTGCCCTGGACATGCTGCAGAGCCCCTCCAATCTGGGGCTGGCACTGGGCAAAGTGGGGGGCACAGCAGTAGCTCCAGGCACCTGCAGCACCCACCTCATGCTCCAGAAAGCCACCCCATTTCCCTGTGAGCAGCAGGCAGGGGAGGTCTCTTGGTCTGGCATCACACTGCTGCTGTGCTCTCTGTTCCACGAGACTCCAAGGACTTTGCCGAGAGCTACCCTTGCCAGCCGTGGGAGCTCAGCAAGGAATAAGGGCCCTCCTTTGGAGAGGTGCCATGTGGAAACTGGTGAGCTTTCTTCAGGCCCTCCCTCAGCTCCCTGGGTCCCTCATCTCTGTTTCTCTCACCTGGCTTTACAATCTTGCTCTAAAAAGGAGACAAAGAGCTGCTCAGCAGGGTTCCAAGAACAAGGATCTTTCCAGGGAGAGACTCTGAGCTAAAGTACCAAATGTGCCTCGGCCCACATGGATCTCAGTTCAGGGTGTGCACCCCTGGGACTCCAGCTCAAGCAGGACCAACTCTCTACTGAACTGTGGGAGGCCTAGATGGGTCATTGAGTGATTGCTTTTATTCACCTTCAACCCAGCAAAATTTTTCTCCCTGGCCATGGAGGGCTGAGCCTCCTCAGCCTGGGTGGATCCTGGATCTCAGCACTGCTCTCCAGCAGGACCAACAGCCAAGACCTGATCTTGCACAAGACAAATGTGTGGCAGGAGTCAAAAAAAGCCAGAAATCCTCTTGTGTGGGAGGTGTCAGCTTCTGAGTTGCTTGATTCACCAAGTCGGGTACACACAGGGCCCCGGCAGCACCATGGCTTGACCTGCCCTTACTCAGTGGGCTGCAGCACCTCCAGTCAGTGAGGTCCAGACCTGGACTTCTAATGGCCTGGGGTCAGTTTAGGCAGGATTTAACCTTGACCTTAAAGAGGTCCTGAATGCTTATGTAGATGCTCATCCTACTTTTGGGACACAGGGACTTGAGGGCAACTAGGAAACTCTCTTGAATAAGGGACCACCGACAGGTGGAACACTGTGTACCTCATGCCACTGTGGGGGTCACTTCAAACCCAGGAACAGGAAGAAGAGCCAGAGACATGCATGATACAAACCCTGGAAAATCAAACTTCCCTGATTTATAGAAGCTGCAAGTCCATGTCACCAGAGATCTGGGGGGACTCTGTAGTCACGAGCCTCCCAAGGATCTGTCCAGGCTGGCTGGAGCCAGTAGGACCATAGGAAGAGCAAGCCTTGAGCCAGGGTGCATTCCTTGTCTCCACACCATGATGTGCCCTCTGGGGCACCACCCCTAGTGCACACTCATACTCCTCTCCGTGGAGAACAACTCCCACACGCAAAACACCCTCCCCACAGAGAGCACACCCCACTATGAAGCACATCCTCCCCCTATGGAGCACATCCCACCCCTGTGGAGAGCACCACCCCTATAGAGTGCATCTCACCCCTATGGCTTGTGGCATGAGCCCTTTTGGGGGGAGGCTGGGGGACCCTGGGCAGTAACTGGTGCTGCTGGGCCCCAGGGGTACTGCCCGTGTGGGGAAGGGCAAGCCTTGCAGGATGTGATCAGGCAGCAGGAAGGATCAGCCACTCCCTGGCACCCAGCGGGTGCAGGGCAGCAGGGTGGGCAGGCTCCTTCTCTCAGCATGATGTTGAAGGTAGAAGTTGGGCATCAGTCACATTTTAGGGGGCCCATCTCGTGCTGCTGTTAAGGATGGGATGCTCTGTGTCCAGCGGCTGTTCATGGGGCAGCAGGTGGGTTCTTCACTCCCTCCTTGTGCAGCACAAGCAGAGCGAGTGCAAACCTTTGCCTGCTCTCCCTTCCTGTGACAGCTGGCAGGTGGTGGTTGCAGGGGGTGACAGGGTCCTGTCCCACGCCATCTTCTCACTGCACAGGCGGTGGCCCTGGCTGCTGCACCCAGGCCGGCAAGACACGCCCCAAAATCGCCTTGGGTCAGATTACTGGGCTCATCTCGCCAGCTGCTATTTCCTTCTGTCCCCAGGCCAAACGAGGAGCTTGTGGAAAACAAGGAGGTGTCAGTGCAGCCGTGCCCTGAGTCACAGCACCGCCGGGACGGGGACACGGGGCTGCCCATGGCAGGGGGCTCTGCAGTGTCCCCAGCCCGGAGGGACACCCCGCCCTGGCCGGGCGCTGCTGTGGAAGGCAGCCAAGCTCTGCCCTGAGCACTGCCCCACATATCTGCCTCCCTGGGCAGCCTTCCCAACCGGACACCGCTGTCTGGCACACAGCCAGTTTGCAGCACTGTTTTCAAAAGATGTTTTGGTGTCTCCTGACAGAAAGCTGCTGGTGACCCAAATTCTAAATGTAGAAGCAAGTCCATTTTTATGCAGCAAATGCAAAATCTCCATCCCACGTTCGTCTTTGGGAAATGGGTCTTTTTGTCAGGTGTAAATATAACACCCAGATTTCTTCCCAGTGAGGTCACCTCCCAGCTGTGGTTATTCTTGAAGTGCTCTCATGGTTATTTGCTCTAGGTAAATTCCTCCATGCTCCTTCACTGCTGGAAAGCCACAATCAGAGCCTTGGGCAAGTCCCAGGTTCTTCATGTGAAGGACCATCTTCATCTCAGGTGATGGGCAGTTCCTCTGGGATGAAAGTGCAGAGTGAAGCCTGTCCACTGCCTGTTCCCAGAGCACAGCAGCTGGGGAGCCACACTTGGGTGCTACACAGGCTGTGGGCACCTATGGGTGTCACAAGGAGGTTTTGTGGGGCTGGAGGGCTGTGGTTGCCCTGTAGGTGTGATCAGCATCCATCCCCTCCTCACCTTGCTCGGGCTACTGTCTCTTGTCCAGCCCCTGCAGTACAGAGCAGCAGCTGCCCACTGCAGAGCACATCCCTGTCCCCATCACACAGGTGTCCCTCAGCACTGGAATAATCACAGCTTCCCTGACTGCCTCATAGCTTCTGCCCAGGGTGGTGCAGTTGGACAAAGGTCTCTGTGCCAATGCTGGCAGGAGCCAGCTGCACCAGGCTGCAAAGCCTCGTGCTGGGAGCAGCAGAGTCCTGGCCACCAGGCAGCAAGTGACCAAAGGCTGTAACGCCCGAATTTATCAAGCTCCTGAGTCACACCATGTCCACACAGCCTTGGCTCCTGCAGGGACTGAACTGAACCCTTCACTTGGGTGTATGTCTGGTCAGACCTGGTTATGTCTCCCTGCCAACATCCCTCTTATTCAAGCAGAGAGGAGTAGGGAAGAGGGAAGAGACACTGCTATGGAGTTCTGTGGACCTGGGACAGAGCCAGCCAGGTCTTGGGCATCTCTGGGAGGGGCAAGGCCTTGGGGCAGAGGCCATGCTGGGCCTGTGCCTGATGAACTTTCCTCTGGCCACCAAACCCCAGCAAGATTCTCTGAGGGTTCACAGGGGCTGGTAGTTTTTCCCAGTTTAAGTAAGGTGAAAGAACCTGGAGGTGTGGGTTACTGGTGTCACCTCCCATTCTGAGTGGTCAAGGTGGTCTGGAGCTGGGTGGGGGTCAGGATTTCTGGACACATCCCTGGGTCCTGCAGTGGGTGCCATGAGGGCTCACAGTGGGATGGGGGTGGCTGGGAGAGGTTGAAAAAGAATAAGAAGCTTCTGCTCCTTCATTTCGCTATTCTCTGCTGTTTGGCACACAGCACGTGCTTAAGGACTGTCTCTGGACACTGCACTAGTACTTCTTCATTAAGGACTCTTCCCAGCCACAGCTAACGAGCACACAGCTCACTCCGTGGCAGCAAGCCCTGGGGCTCACATGTGGCCTGCAGGCAGCTGGGAGCCATGAGGACTTCTGACCCGTAGCCCCAGGACATGCAGGGAGATTCTTCACAGAGCTCAGCAGTTACCTGGTGACTCCAGCATCACAAGGAGGAATGGCTGGGACAGCTCCCCGGGCTTGGGGAAAACTCATGTCAGGGATGCCAGGAACAGCTTCTGCTCAGGGTGCAGCAAGGACACCCTGAGGACATGCAGGGAAACCAGAGCAGGCCACTGGGGCTGGAGGGACACCAGGGACCCCCTACTCAGTCAAATCCAAATGCTGGACATAAATTCTTGGAGTGCTTTGGAAAGATCTCATCATACTGTTGTTTCTTAATCTCTTATTTTTTCAGAAGTTTTGGGTAGCTGGGCCCAGCATTATGGTTTCTGATAAAGGATAGGTAAATGGGAGTTGGAACTGGATTATCTTCGAGGTCCCTTCCAACCCAAACCATTTTATAATGAGTGTCCTGCCTGCTTTGCATGCCACATGTTGGGTGAAATTATGCACATGTGTTCCATGCTGACCCTGCTCCTTGCCAGGAGCTACCAGCACTGCTTCTCAAAACCTCCTGGGTGAAGCAGAAGCCAACATAATCACCTTCTTATTGTCAACAGTCATCCAAATTCACAGAGTGAGTTACACAGCTGAGCAGCAGAGCCCAAGGGTACACTCACTGGCACACACCACGGCCCAGCTGACTCCCCATTACCTGGGGGCAGGTGAGGTGCAGTCAGCTGCCTGCTTGCCCTCTCCTGGCTCAGCCACCTTGGGCCTTGCAGCTCAACTCACCACAGCGTGACTTTCCCAGCGGCCCGGTGGCCATCCAGGAGTCAAAGCCAGGTCATGCCCTATGTCCCTGTATCCTACCCCAGGATGCCACACAGAAGTCACTCTGGTTTCCTTTCCCTTGCTCAGTGTCAGCTGACACTGCTGTCTCTGGGGACTGAGGGGCTCTCCTTGCTGACCTCGGCCAGGAGCCAGGGTGATGTTGTCCCCAGCTCAGCGCGGCAGCCGGGTCACCGCAGGCTCGCAGGCACACGAGGCTGGGCCACCACACCTTCCTGCCTGCTGTGCCCTGTGCTGGCAAGATAAAAGCCATTTCCCACTGCCACAGAGCACAGCTGTCACCCAGCACTGGAGCCCCGGACCGCAGCAGCCTCTGCTGATGGCCCCAGGCTGGGGAGAGTTCACTGCACCACACCTTCCCCCAGCAGCACATCACTAGGGCTACACACTGCCCTGCCAGGGGGTGATGTTGCTTTTTGCAGTAAAAGACCAGGCGGGATGTGGCAGAGACTGAAGCATTTCCCATCCCAATGGAAAGGTCATCCCATTAAACCAGCCCTTTAGGGCACAGGCCAGCACAAACGGGGTAATTTGGCGTGGGACTGGTTTCACCCTAGCAAGGTTCATTCTGCTGCATGTATTTATATCCACTCCTCCATGGCAGTGGGATTAAAGGCTAGTTTATGCACTCCTGCTGCAGCCAGCAGGAGCCATGTTGCAATCAATGTGTGAAAATGAGACTGGTAAAAGCAGCAAAATGAATCTCCATGAATAGCAGGAGCCGTTGGCTTCAGGCGGGGACCAGGCTGGGGGGTCAGCTGGGGTTATGCTGTAACTTCTGGGTGTCCCTGCAGGTCCTTCCCCTCTATGCCCAGTGGTGCTGTGCACCTCCAGCTTCTTGCAGGATTAACTGAAATTGCTGTGGCCAGCTCAAAATGCCCTCCATGGGCATCCCAAATGACTGCATTTTCTGCATAGAACCCTTTCAAGCTTCACAGACTTCATCTTCGAGGTCGGCAAGGTGGGGTGGGAGCTCCTCGGGGTGGCAGCTCTCCTCCCGAAATGGTTTACACTCTTCTGCAAGATCCTTCAATTACAGAAGACTAAATGTTATTTAATTTGTGACCTCGGGTTGAACAAGACAATTAAATCCTGCCTCTTGTGAATTTGCTATGGGGAATTCTCACCTGTGATGCCAGATGAGTCCTAACTGTTCCATGCGTGACTCAGACACTCAAACTGCTCCATTAATGACTGTTTTAATAAATATTCTATCTTTATACGGACAATTTCCTGCCGTGTGACAAGCTTGGCACGGTGTCAAACCCAAACGTGGGTCCCATGGCCTGGCTGTGCTGAGGGTGACGGCAAACGAGCACGCCGGGGGCTGTGACACTGCGCAGATGTCCCCGCTGTGCCCCTCGCTGGTGTCCCACCGGGAGCGGCTGCTCGGGACGCCTCCGGCCCTTCCTTTGGGCGGGGACCGGCGCATCCCCCGCGCCCTTCGTGTCCCCGTCCCGGGGGCTGCGGGGGGGGCTGGGCACTCCCGGGGCCTTTACAGCTCTTCATTCCCCTCGCTCCCGCTGCGGCCCGGGGCCGGAACACCCCCCCCTCTCCCTCCCTCCGCACCGCGGGGGCCCAGCCCTTCTCCTCTCTCCCGACAGCCCCCCCGAGCCCCTCCCGTGGCCTCTGCGCCTTCCCGGGCCCAGGGCACGACCTCTCCTGCCGTGTGTCCCCATGTCCTCCCCCCATGTCCCCCTCGTGTTCTCTCCCCCTCGGCCCCGGTGTCCCCTCCGTGTCCCCCCCATGTGCTCCCCATGTGCCCCTCATGTACCCCCCGTGTCACCCCCATGTCCCCCCCATGTGCTCCCCATGTCC
>WEKX01022791.1:122615-132929 GCA_013390025.1 Pitta sordida | reverse complement strand
CGGGGGTGGGGGGTGACCCACGGGGGTGGGGGGTGACCCCCGTGTCCTTTCCACGCCGGGAGCTGCCGGGACTTTTTCCCGGGAGGAAACAAGGATGTGTGTCCCCCGTCCTGCTCGGGGGCTGCTTGGCTGCGAAACGAGGCTTTTTGGAACGGGAGTGTGAACATGTAATTATAAATGCATATTATGTAAATATATGTAAATGTATAAAATGAGCAGAATGGTTTGGGTTGGGAGGGACCTTAAGGATCATCTTGTTCCAACTCCCTGCCACGAGCAGGGACACCTTCCTCTGGTATACACAGGCTATCATATATAAAATAAATATGTGTAAGGAATGCAAATGTATGCAAATCTGTAATTCAGAAATGTATCTGTTTAGCTGATTTCCAGCAAATCCTTGGTGCTTTTAGAATCCCTCCATCTTTACACCTTGATTTCCTTTGCAAATCTCACTGGTTGTAATGAGATTCGGACGTGTGCCTTGATATTTTTACTGAGTTTAATTGTGACGCCTGGCAAGGGCCGCACGTGGCAGGGGAAGGGTGCAGGCAGTGCCAGGCTGGGGTCTGTGCTGGGGGGCAGCTCCACCCAGGAGCCCTTCAGGTACCACAGGTGGCATCTCCTTTTGTCATTGCTGCCCTCAGAGCACCTGCTGTGGGACAGCTCAACAATGTCATAAATCCTAAAAGGGCAACTCTCCTCTGGATTTAATGCCTCTCACCTCAGCTTGACTGAGCCTGGCAGGACCTGGAAACTACTCCTGCTTCCATCCAAGGGAGCTCGTCATGGAAAAACCTGGCCTCAGTGGAGTGTAACTGTAAAAATGTGTTAAAAAGGACATTATTGCTTTTGTAATTCTTTTATGCAGATGTCTTGAGTCCAGGGGAGCTACAGCCCTGCTCAGAGTGCAAAGGCACTGCCACCCTGGCATCCCAAAATACTGATTTAAAGTGTCTCTCTTGGGCCCAGCAACAGCCAGTGCTGAAGCTTCACCAGCGAGGGCTGAGCTGGGCAGGTGCCAAGTGCTGTCACTCATTGGGCCAAGGTTTTGCTTGGATAGGAAACCATCCCAGAAACCCTCCCACAAACAGGTGTTGGGCTGTGGTACAGGACTGTGCTGGACCTTCTTTCCCACTGGGCCTAGTCTACAAAGTGCCAAGAACTACTTTTTTTTGCTCTAAAATAAATCTTTCCTCTCCTTCTCTATTTCCTCTCCCCCACCCCAAACAAACACAACAAAACAAGATGAAAGCTGTCTTCTGAAGCTGTCACATCAAACTGGTGCTTATCTGCCTGCATAGAAAAGGAAAAATGTAATGGAAGTTTCCCCCTAAATAATAAACCAATAGCACCCACTCAGAGCAAGACTGGAAAAACCTCTGACATGAACTCGTATCTCAGAGGGTTTTAGTGCTCACTGCTCCCGTGGTGTCAAGATCTGACATCCCGGGCAGTTCAGCCTCTGTGATCTACAGAGGGTGTAATGTTAGACTGCTGCCCTCCTAGGGATGAGATGCTTCAGTTCTGGGGATGCTGCACCTAGTGCACCCTGGAGAGGAAACTTCTAAAATTTCATTTGCTCATTGCAAACCTGAAATTTCCTGCTTGCTCAGATCCCGCTGAACACTGGCAGATTTTCCAGGGCTGTGTGTGCTGACATCAAACAGCACAAGGTCACTTTTGTCCTTTGGGTCACTTCCTTGCAGCAGTGACACAAGAGCTGGTGGAAACGGAGACACCAGTTCCTGGAAGAACGGATTGCCCCCATTCTACGGGGTCCCCCTCCTTCAGGGGTGATCTGGAGGAGCATTTGGGGGCTCCAGTCCCCACTGAGCCCCTGGACTAGCTTAGGAAAGTCCTTTCAGGTGCTATCTTGGTCTGCTGTTAATAAGGTTTATATTGGTTATAAGGTTATATTTGGTTATAAGGTTATATTGGTTATAAAGTTATATTTATATGTTAATAAGGTCTGCTGATTAAGGTCTGCTGATTAAGGTTTTCGGGGGGGATTTTTCTAACTGCTCTCTGCCTTCTCCCCCCCTTCTCCACTGCCCTGATGTGCCATGAAAGAGGCTCTGCTGTGCTGGTTTCTCTGTGCTGGCAGCAGCCTCGGGGTGCAGCTCTGCCCCTGTGCCCAGAGCTCCCCCCAGGGACCTCCAGCAAAGAGGCTTCGGGCAAAGCAGTGGGCTCAGCCAGAGCTGTACAGTTGCTGTGGGACCCAATGCATTAGTCCAGCCCTGACAAACTGTCCCAGGCAGGCTCTTGCCACCTCTAGCTCCTCCCTTGATGGGGATGGATAGAGGACAGCACAGGGATGATGTGCTAGTTGTTTTTGGGGTGATGAGCAAAGCCCTCCTGAGCTGCCCGGACTGGCTGCTGGACCCCCTTCTTTGTTCTGTGTTTCTGTGCCAGGTTTAGGCACATTTTGGCACACACAGCACAGCAAGCATGTGAAATGCTTGTCTAATTTAGGTAAAATGAGTTGAAAATCCCATTTCCCAAGTGGGTTGGAGGAAGGCACCTGATTTGTACCTCGGCCGCCTGCCGGGATGAGTGCGTGGGGTATTCTTAGCTCTGCCGAGGAAGGGCCGCTCCTGCCGCCTGTCAGCAGCATCCCTCCCGCCGCCAAGTATTTATGGAAAGTTTCAGGGAGCCTGTTGCCTTTTCCAAGGGGAGTTGCTGTTGTTCCCGCAGACTGTGACTTTTAAAAGCTGCCAGTCCTGCGATGCTGCAGCTCCCACCCCGGAGAGCTCCTGGCACATTCCGGGGCTTTGCTGCCGATCTTGGTGACTATTCTTAGCTCCTGGGGTTATTTGCAGCAAGGGTGACTCAGAAAACTAATTATTGTGTTGAGGTTTCTGAAGGGGAAAAAAATAACTTGATGCATTGTGGTTTCCTTACTCCTACTTTAACTTTTAGTATTTAATACCTTCTGGCTCATTGTAACAGGATGTTGGATGTTGTGGAAGGATTCTGATAAACATAACTATTTAGAAACTCATCTGTCCCCAAGTGAGTGTTGCCTGTGGGCTGTCCCCTCGTGCTGGCAGCGGCTGGGATGGGGTTGACATGCTGAGTCAGGGGTTCGTGGAAGCCTGGGAAGGGTGGCAGCTGTCCTGTGGTGATGGCCCTGGCAGGGTGTGACTTCTGGAGCAGCGCAGCCCCCAAGATGTGGTGCATGGGCAATCCCCTTGTGTCCCGAGTGGGGGACACCTGGGCCACACCTTCCGTGGGGAGAGAAGCCACCTCTTAGTCCAAACTGCTTCTGTGGGCATCGCCTCTCCCTGGTGACAAGGCACAGCAGTGACTTAAATCCCTTGGCAGGGACACATACAGCCCCCCCTGCTGCAGTTCCTGTGGGGCTGCTGGCCCCAGTTCTCCTGGTGTAAATGGGGCAAACATTTGCCTCTGGGAAAGCAGAGACTTTCCAGGTACCTGGAGAAACTTCAGAGCTTGATCTGCTGATGGCTGTGGGCTGTCCCAGCCAGAGCAGTGCCTGGTGGAACCTGCAGGGACTGAGATGCCATGTGGCCATCTTGCTGTCTGGGTGGCAGCTTGCCAAGGAGTCTTTTGCCTTGTGATGGGCTGAGGAGGTCACCAGGTCACCCCAGCCCTCCATGATGAGCTGATGGAGGAGATGGTGTTCTTGGTGGCTTGCAGGGAGGTTCTGGAGGATGCACTGATCACACTGGCCAGGTGCTGCTGCTGGGGGTTGCCCTGACCCCGTTGCACTTGACCTGGTTGAAATTTATGAGGTTCACATGAGCTCAGTCCTCCTGTCTGCCCAGGTCCCTCTGGATGTCCCATCCCCTCCCTCTGCTGAATTGACCACAGCACATTTTGGCGTCATCCACAAACTTGCTGAGAGTTTCATAGATCGGAGCCTCATCCTGCTTCTTTAACACAAGAGTTCCAGAGCAGACAGGACAATGTGAGGGGGAGGATTAATGTTCATTTTGGCCCTTGCCTGCCAGGATCTCACTCCTGCCTTCACCCTGCAGGTTTGGTCCAGAAGGCTTTGCCAGAAGCCCTCCACAGCTCCCCAAGCACCACCACGGGGCTGATCCTGCCACTGTAGCCCCTCCATGCACCACATTACAGCACGGACACCCTGGCACCAGTGAGGGATTGAGGGCCACCCCATGCTCCCTGGCTCACATAGCATGATAGCTGGTGACTTACTTGAATTCTTTGAGGAATGATCCTTTAAAATAACCCATCTCAAGTTTTACTCTTGTGGGAGCTTCTAAGTCTCTCCCACTTCCCTCAGAGCTGTCACAGCTGCCCGTGAGCCCCGTGCCCTGCCTGCCAGCCCCTGCCCTTTGCCCCATCTCTCCATAGTGCCACAGAATCCCTCTGGGGCTGGATGGCCCCTGCTAACCCATTATCAGGGCATTCACTGTGAGTGATGGGTGTGTGCTTATCCCAGCATCTTTAATTATCAAGAGAAGGAAAATTAAGTTAAATTTGGGAGAGGGGAGAATTGAAAATAACGGTGTCTGCTGTGTCTTCATGCCAGGCTAGGTTTGCTCACGTAACAGGGAAAATCCTCGCCTGGCTCAGCTCTGGGCCTGTGGTTGCTGCTTGGGTGCTTTCTAGATGACCTTCCCCTGGAAGCCACACTGAAGCCACTGCCTTCCCCTGTCCCCATGTGCCAGCTCTTGTCCCCAGCTCTGCTATTGGGTGACATCCACGTTTAGGCAAGGAAAAAGACAGACAATTAAAATTGCATGAGGCAGGCCAAGAACAATGACAGTGTCCTCCCAGCACAGTGGGCTGGTGCACAGCACAGGGGACCCTGCTGTCCCCAGCCCCAGTGTGTCACCCTGAGGACCTGCCTGGTGACGCTGGGTCATCTTTGGCTCAGCAATTCTGCCAGCCTGGGAATGCCCCAGTTCAATAAGCACACGGAC
Source organism: Pitta sordida (assembly GCA_013390025.1). Lineage (NCBI taxonomy): Eukaryota > Metazoa > Chordata > Aves > Passeriformes > Pittidae > Pitta > Pitta sordida. Next base: position 128,013 of record WEKX01022791.1, on the reverse strand, counting down.
CCCCTCCTGGCCTTGTACCAGGGAACTGTACCTCAGGGAACAGTACCTCAGGGAACTGGGCCCCTGTGACCTGCAGTGCCTGCCAGGAGCTGCCCTGTCCCCTCCTGCCTGGGGACCTGGGCAGGACAAGACAGCAGGAGGCCCTGAGACATCACAGACAGGAACCTGGGAGCTATGGGGTTTCTGCCATAGTTCAACATTTAATTAACTTATTAAATAAATAATACAGTATTAAAAGCTATTTACTGAATAGGCAAGGGCTCAAGCAGATGCCAGGTTTCCAGGCAGAGCTGATGTGTGATGAAGCTGTGGCTGTGTGCCACAGCTCTCAGGGCCAGCCTGAATGTCCCTTGCTAGCCTGGGCCGTGGAGGATGGATGCACATGGACATCCTGTGGGAGGGAAATCCCACTGCTCTCAGCATGGAGCACACAAGAGAGCCCATGGGCCGGGTTCCATTTAGTGCCCAGCTGGGGATTAGCCCCTCTTCCTGTTGTTTCCCTAACTTATGTTATTATGCTTTAATGACCCAGGTAAAGAGTGGATAATTCAGTCATGAGCACTGGAGGATAAGAGAACAGCTGAGGCCTTGCTACAGTCATGGTGATGGGGGGCTGAGAGGTGAGACCTCTGTCATATCTCAGTGCCTAAAACCTCCCTGCTCAGTGCCTCCAGGGGAAGCCAGGGAACAGGGAGTCCTCCCTGACATCTGATTCATCCTGGTGAGAGACTCTGTGAGCCTCAGCCAAGCCCAGAAGGAGTGGGAACCTGGGCTCTACTCCTGAGCACTGAGCTCTGGAGCTGGGTATGGCTGTAGCCCATGACCTGCCCTGTGCCTCTGGGGCTTGAGACCTGCTCAAGGGGACAGATAGTGTCACACAGCTGCCTCAGCCATGCCAGGGAGGGGGAGCTGAGAGCTGCAGAGCTGCTTCATGCGCCATCACTCCCTTCTGCACCTGAAGGTGGCAGAGATCAGATGCCATCCAGGTGTAAGGCTCCCTTGATTTGTCATTTTCTGCCTTGTGGAGCAGATGTTGTACCTCCCAAGGCACGTGAGAGACAGCAAAAGGCACAGCCATCCCACAGAGATGGATAAAATGGTGCCTGAGCCCCAGAACTGCAGAGAGCACCCAGGCCAACCGACCTTCCCGGGATGCTGGGGCTGGAGAGGCTACTTCACTGGGATCCAGATCTGAGCTGGAACTTGATCTGTTGGAGGACTGGGATGTAAGTGGGCATGTTGTGCCTCACTCTTCCCATTCCATGCTGCCTGGAGCTGATGGGGCTTCACCAGAATGGAGGAACACTTGCAGGCTCCGTGGCCCCTTGGTCAACAGAGCCATGAGCTGGGAGTTTGCCATGAACTGAGGATTTACCCTCTAAATGCACCCACAGCAGTGTGCCCAGCACAGCAGCACCCACCTCTCTGCTCTCCCTGCATGGAGCTCCAGATGACATTTTAATGCCCTTTAATGTCTCTGGACCAAAAGGCATTTTCTCCACACGAACAATACCCTGCACTTTGTGGCTGCCATCTCTGTGCCTTGCCAGGAGCTTGGCAGTCATTAATGAAATTAGTGTCTGCTGACCTCCCCCCACCCTGCAGGGAATGTTCTTCCCTGGGGGTTAAAACATCGATGAGCAGAGACTCACCAAGGCCGGGATGTCAGGCTGGATGTGAGCCCACAGTGTGTGCTGGGAGCCCAGAGAGCCAACAGCATCCTGGGCTCATCCCGCAGCGTGGGCAGCATGGGAAGGGAGGATTCTGACCCTCTGCCCCCTCAGGTGAGACCCCACCTGCAGAGCTGCCTCCAGCCCTGGGGAACAAGAGGAATGTGGAGGGTTGGAGCAAGTCCAGGGGAGGCCATGGAGATGCTCCGAGGGCTGGAGCCCCTCTGCTCTGGAGCCAGGCTGGGAGAGCTGGGAGTGTTCAGCTGGGGAAGAGAAGGATCCAGGGATATCTGAGAGCCCCTTCCAGAGCCTAAAGGGGCTCCAGGAGAGCTGGACAGAGATTTTTGATACGGGTGAATGGCTTCCAGCTGACAGAGGGCAGAGTTAGGTGGGATATTGGGAAGAAACTGTTCCCTGTGAAGGTGGTGAGGCCCTGGCACGGCTTGTCCAAAGAAGCTGTGGTTACCCCATCCCTGGAAGTGTCCAAGGCCAGGTTGGACAGGGCTCGGAGTAACCTGGGATAGTGGAAGGTGTCCCTGCTCAAAGCAGGTGGGTAGAATGGGACAGTATTTAAGGTCCCTTTCAATCCAAACCATTCTGTGATTCTATAATAACACTGTCCTTGTCCTGCCCACTGTGAGGGGCTTGGCTTGTTTCCCTGACTTTGGGACAGTGCTTGGCTCTGGCTCTGCCAGCTCTAGTGGATGGTCTTCTGAGACACTGCCTGTGAGGAAGGGTACACGATGTGGGGCTCCATGTGGGTGGGGGCTGCAGGGCCCTTCACTGCTTTCATGCACAGTGCCTAATGCCCTTGGAGGTGCCACCATCTGGGACAGCCCATGGTCAGTGCCTCAGGCCTATCCGAGCCCCTGGGATGCAGGAGGGCCATGCTGCCAGTCCTGATGCATTATTCCTTTTTCTCTCCCTTTTACAGGCCTTTGCACTGAAGCCAAGTGAAGAACCTCACAATTGCACTACACACCACTGAGCTCTGATTTCTCTGGCAGCAAAGCCACCAGCAAGACCTCAGGGGCTGTTTTTCTTCTCCCTGCCCATCGCTCTCATCTCTGTGCCTGGACACCGGTGCCCAGCAGTAGCTCTGACTCTAACCATCCATCCCTCTGGACCACTCCCCACCATGTTTCAGCGTCTCACCAGCCTCTTCTTTGGTGACAGCAACACACCAGAGGGCCTGGAGGAGCCCAAACCCTTTGTGGAGGAGGAGGAGGAGGAGGATGGCTGGCTCGTAATTGATCTTGCAGGTGAGGAAAGCAGCAGGACTGGCTTCCCACAGCCTCTGCTGCACCTTATCTTTCCAGAGCTGGGCAAACCCCTTGGGATGTCAGCAGATGAGCTTAGACCACATGAGATCAGCTCTGCATTTCATCCTTTCTGCCCTGGTCCCTTGCCCACGGCGCCCAGCCCTGTGGTCACTGAAACAGGCCCCGGCCTGCTCCTCCTTCTTCCCTTTCCTCTCCCAGTGATGGTTCCTGACTCTGCCAGTGTGGGAGCACTGTCAGCATCCCTGGCCAGGGCTGCTGCTGCCCAGGGTCCTTCCAGGTGTCTCTGTACCAGGGTGGGACCCTGGCATGGCACCAGCCAAGGAGATCACCCAGAGTTTTGATGTGATCCTACCCACCAGGGCTTGGTGGGGTGGGGGACCCAGCCCTCACAGGCTCTGCCCGGTGGCTGTGGCACTGCCATGGCCTCGGCTGAGCTGTGCCCTGGGCAGCTCTGTTCCAGGAGGAGCTCAGCTACTCCCTGTCTTGCCCCTGCTGGAAGCAAAGCAGGAGCCTGTTCCCCTGGGGTAACCCCAGTCCAGGGTGCTAGTGAGGGGCTGGGGTTGTCCCCATGTGATCCCCAGCTGGGGATTTGCCATGTATGATCTGGCCATGCACCATCTGGTCATTTGAGGGGAGGAGATCACAGTTCCAAAGAGGTTATCTTCCCAGATCATTCCCAGTGCCCATGGTAAACACAAATGATGGTTGGCACCAGATCCCTTTACCTAGAGAGCCCACAGTTCATCCCATTCCCAGGGATGGTGACAACCATTCGGAGCCCAGTTTGACACCAACCAGATGGATCAAATTCCTCCTGTGTGGAGCTTCTCCAGCTCTATTCAGACGTTGGAGTTTGTGTTTTAACACTCATGACTCAGCCAGGTGCAATGATCTTTTTATGACCTTTTGCTTGCAAATCCAGCAGGGACCACAGACAAACCCAGCAGCCTGTGCAGGAGCTCCCAATGGCTGTGCTGTGTTTTGGCAGCCTCTGGTTAGGTGTGGTGCCCCGGCCTAGGGGAGCACAGATGTATCCTGCAGGTGTAGGACAAGGGTCAGCAGTTCTCAGAGCAGATGTTCCTTGCCTCCCCATGCTTGTTTTTGTGATGCGAGTCATTCATTAGAGTTCTTTCCCATGTGCAGAGGGGAGCAGGGCAGGGACAAGCCTGGGATGGGGGACAGGGCCAGCCTGAGCCTGGGGGAAGGGAGCTGGTGGAGGTCATGGGTGGTGTGGGCATGGGCAGCAGTGGGGGATGCCCTGTTGTCTGGGCTCTCAGGTGACTGTCTGGAGTGGGTCACAGCAGTGATGAGGGGGGGTTGGTTGCAAGGAGGTCCCTGGAGCAGTGGGTGTGCAGCTGCCAGGTGTCTGGGCCAGCTGGCACAGCTGCAGTGTTCTTACACCATGCTACAAGGAGCCAGGAGTTTCCCCAGCTAGAGAAACACTGGGCTGTGCCCTGATCCCTGTGTCTGAGACTGCAGCTGGCTCAGAAGGGACCAAGGGCTGACTCTGGTACTAAACACTCCCATTTTTTCGCCCTGAAGTGGCTGGCTCTGGGTGCAGTGCTGGCTTCCAGCAGCGTGCCTGCCTGTGACCACCCCACTGCTAATTCTCATTGGCCTGGCTGCTGTCTGTTCCCACAGCAGTCCCCGAGCACTGGGGGACCAGATTCTTTCAGCCTGATTTCAGTCTGGAGTTATGCCAAGCGCTTCAAAAAACAAATGTGGAGGCAGGCTCCAGCCCCATCCTTGCCCTTGCAGCTGTAGTGGGCAGCAGCAGCTCCCAGCCTGGCTTCCTCCCAGCAGCAGTGGCAGCCCAGGGAGCCTCCAGATTCAGTCCTTCTCAGCCTGGTTGTTGCCTCATGTGTTGCAAAACGCACCCAAATTACTCAGATCATCCAGGAGTGTCTCAGATGCCCGCTCACCCCCTTGCCCAGCCTGGCTGTGTTCAGCACTCAGGCAGGGAACAATGACCATTTCCCAGGATATGGCTGCATCACCCACGGATTTGAGGATCCCAAAATATTGCTTGTGACATTAAAACCCACCTTGGCAAAGGATAGGGACATGTAGCCCTGGACAAGCTGCACCTGCTCGCCATGGCCACAGACTGGGGGCACTCCAGCCAGCTGTCTCCAGGTGGACAAATAACCTGCAGCCCATCCTGTCAACAGCTATTAATAGTCTGATATCCACTGACCTGGAGGAAGACATTCTTGTGTTTGCAAGGCCAGTCCTGGCCTGTCCTAAGCCTTGGGCTGTGACAGCAGCTGAGGGAGGAGCTGGGGGTACTCTGAGCTTGGAATACCATGCTCGTGCTCTGCACTGCACTTCATTCACCTGTGAGTCCTTCTGCTGCCTCACCCCTCACAGGGTCACATGTGTCCCTGTGGGTCCTGCACTGCCTCCTCCCTCCCTGACACCAGTTCCCTTGGACCCCCCCCATGG
>WEKX01022791.1:84002-118961 GCA_013390025.1 Pitta sordida | reverse complement strand
CCAGCGCCACTGCAACTACTGACCTCCCGGCACGGCCGCGCCGCCGCTGCCCCGCCGAGGGGCCCTCACCCCCAGCCAACACCAGCCCCGGGGGTGACGGCCTCCATGGACACCGGCGACACCGGCTGCGGTTCCACTCCACACCCCCACACCCACACGCGTGGCCCGCACTCCTCATCTTCCTCCCCCCGCCCTCACCGCTCCCCTCACGCCTCGCCCTCGGTGCCCGTGGAGGGCCACGCTGACCCCCCCACCCTGACAGCCTTGCCAGCCTTCACACAGGAAGTTAATATTCCCGGTGAAATCCCCTGTTCCCGGAATCCATGGCGAAACCTGTTTGTCCTGACGAGCCTGTGACAACAGTGCCTTTCCTCACAACGTCATGACTCCAGGTACAGCCAGGCTGGGGTGTCGCAGACGCATCGAGCAGGAGTGAAAAGAGCAACGAAGCCACAAGATTTGGGACTTTTAGGAAAATCTCATCAATGACACTACATAATGCTTCCTCCCTGCAAAACCAGCAAAACTCTCCTCCCTCTTTGATTTCTTAGTTATGTTTTTAGCATGGTAAGACAAACCCTGACCGCTGGTCCTGATGGGGCTCGTGGTGGGAAGCGCTGGTGGAACCTCCGAGGCTGGGCCAGTCAGGCCACTCCTGGTGCCTCACGGTGTTTTTTTTTAAAATCATCCTTAAAAGAAATCTCAGGAATCAAAGCACCACCTCAGCACCACACCGGAGCCCTTGGCACTGCATCGCGAGGGGCCAGCGGTGGCATCACCGTGGCTGGTGTCCCCATCTGAGCGAGCCCCTTCCTCCTGGAGCCACTCACCTGCCCCAGCCACACCTGCACCCCTACAGATCCGCCTGTGTATGTGTATGTATATATTTATCTCTGTATCTTTGTACTTGGAAGAGGCACTGAAGGTGAGGAGTGTCACCTGCCTGGTGTCAACCCCTGGGGAGGGAGTGGAGGCAAGGATCTGCACAGCTTCCCTGAGGTGGCAAAAGCATGTTGATGGTGGTGGTGAAGGGATGCTGAAGAAGAGGCCAGAGGGAAGACGCTGAAGTAAAGACAAAGGTGGATCTGGGAATGGCTGCAAAGGGTCAGGATGGGACAGGCCCAAGCAAGAGGATTGCTGTAAAGGGAGCTGTAATGGAAACATCGTCTTTCCCCACTTAAAATTGTGTCCTTTCCCATGAAGGGCCAAATTTCTTTGTAGGCAACACTGATTTTTAATGCAGATCCCTCCCCTCCCTGTGACAGACTCTTTGGAAGAACATGGTCCAGACTTTTCACTGGCTCCAGCACCAGCTGAGTTGGCTCCAAACCCAGCAGGAATTTGCTGATTCCTCCCAGCTCCACCCCTTCAGGGACTAGTTTTGCACCCTGTGCCCTGGGAAAGTGTCCTGCTTGTGGCCAGCTCACAGCCTGAATTCCCACCCTCTGAGAAAAGAAATCCCCACCTGAACTCCCCCCAAATTCCAATTTCACAGGAGTTTCTTGGATTTGCCATGTTACATCCCATAATATTAGCTGGGGACCTTGGCTGAAGGAATTGTGGTGAGCCCAACCTCAAGACAGCTGATGGGTATTACGTGATTCTTCTAATGAAATTAAAAAACCCCTGAACCTTCGTACAAGCAACATCCCCCTCCTCCTCACCGGGGATCCTGGGCCTCAGGAGCTGGATGCTGCTGTTCTCCTGCAGTGTTTCTGTTTCACTCCCATCACACGGCGTTCCCAAAAGCACAGAGCTGGGGAACTCAGTGTGACCCCCCTGCCCTCGGCACCGTCCCACACTCCTCGGGCCTCACCACAGCCTCCGTCCCTCACTCAGCCTGAGACCACGCTGGACATCAGCCTGTCCCAGCTCTGACGTCTCCCTGACCCGAGGGGAACCTTTACATCCTTTGGCTTCCTGAGCTTCACACTAAATGCCTTTTTATTGCCCCTGAAGTGATGCCTGGTGTGAACCAGGAGTGTGGCATGTGCAGGGACGCTGGCACAGGTGCTTGTGGTGACAAGCAGGGACTGAGCTTGTGTCTGAGGAGGTGCTGCCTTCCTCATCCTGCTCTTCCCGTGTCGCTGGATGGATGATGTGCTCTGTGGCCACTGGGCAGCAGCATCAGAGGAGGCATTTTCTCTCCAGCCCAAATACACATCAAGAAGTGGAGAAGCCAAGCAGTGTCCTGCCCCCCCCAGCCCGTTGTCCCCTGCAAATTATCCTGTGCATCCAAGTTGTTGCCAGTCCCTTCGGAGCACTCCAGAAATCAGAGGCTGGCTGTGACCCTGTTACTGCCCCACAGCTCCCAGAGGAGGGGGCTGGGGGCCAGCAGTGACCCCATGGTGGACCCTGGGATGTCTCCCCTACCAGTCTCTCCCAGGCCCACCAGACTGCTTGGAAATGGTACCCCAGGAGAAATCCTTCATTGAAATCCTCCTCTCCATCCTGCTCATCTGTTGTGAGCCAGAACCCCTTGGCCATGTTCCTGGTGGGCTTGGGGCAGCTGTGGCACTGACCTTGGCACCCAGCCCCTAGTGCCCATTTCCAGTGGGTGATGATCTTCCTCCGTCCTGGTTTTCAGAAGCGAATGCAAATTGTTCCTTTTCCTTTTTCCGTGCCAGTCTGAGATGTCTTTCCACAGGACATGAAGCAGAACTATTATCACACTTTATATCCAGAGTCTGTTTATAAAGGCTTAATAAATTATTAATAATGTTTTCATTAAGAGGTCAGCAGAGTGCACGTACCACAGCAGCTGTGTGCCCCTGTGACCCCTCTCTGTTGTTGGCACACTTGCTGGGTATTAACACCTAACACTCACCTGCCACCCCACAGTGTCCCCCCCTCCCTCTGCTGTGCGGAAGGTGTGTCCAGCCTGTGCTTTGCAGAGCCCTGTGATGCTCCTGCCCAGCAACGAGCACAAGGCTTGGCCTGGTCCTCCTGCCTGGTGTTGCCAGAGGAAGAAAATCCCTTTTCGTTGCAGTTATTTGTCTCCTCAAATCTTAGAACAAATGAAAGGTGCTTAAAAACTGAGACCTTCTGTGTGTGCCCCCATGTGCATGTGTAGATACTTCACAGCCCGGAGTGGGTGTTTGGTAGGATGTTTTTGGGGTGTGGGGTTTGAGTTTTTTAGGGGTTTGTTAGTTTTTCTTTTTGCACCCAGTGTTTGTGATGGTCTCTGTGGTGCTCCCAGTGGGAAGGTGCTCGCAGGGAACCTTTGGGCTGGTCTTGCTGGGACAACTGGGATAAATTTCACTTTGTTTTCTTTACTTGTATAGGGGCAAACTATAGCATGGACTCAGGGACAAGCCAGTCTGCTGGGGTCTTTCAAAATGTCTTTTTTCCAGGTTGGGCTGTGGGGTTTGGTTGGTCTGTGAGGGATGCTGCAGGGGTGGTGAGAGGCTGCTCAGGCTGCAGGATCTGGTGCTCTTGACATTCCTGTGTGGAAAAGAAGCTGTGGCCACTCGTGGTGGGACCATTCCAGGGCAGCAAGCCCTCTTCATTTGTTCATGTCCTGAAGATTCACCTTACAGCTGCTGGGATGTGGCTGGTCCCTTTTTGGACTTGCTTGTGAACAACTAGGTGTGGATTTTCAGCACTGAGCCTCTGAGAATTTGGGAAGTGCAGCAGATCTGGCCTGACTCCTACGACATCACTGTGGTCAGGAGACAGCCAGCGGGGGGGAGGCCACTGGAATGATCTCTTGAAGAAATGGTGATGTTGGTAGGGGCAGATCTGGGGGAAGAAATGTTTGTATTTCTTGCAATGAAAGCATAAAAAGAGGAAGAGTTCCTGGGAGGCCTGGGCAAATCCATACTCAGTAAATGCCTACCTTGCTGGGCAGTGTGACAGTGCTGACATTGAGCCAGGTGAGCTGGGTCCAGCCCTGGAGCATCTGCCCAGCCCCATTCTGGAATTGCAGTGAGGAGCAGGCATGGATGGGCAGCTGGGGTAGTGCTGGCAGTGCTTGAGTAGAGCTTGTGCAGGCAGCAGAGCCCGGCTCTGGGAAGGATCTTTCCATGACCATGGTGTAGGGACCTTCTCCAAGGAAGATTTGCATCTCCGTTTCCTTGGTTGGCTGTAGCCAAGCAGTGTCCTGCAATGAACCCCTGGTGTGAGGAATGAACCCTGGTTTGTGCCAGAGCTCCCCTGGGCAGCAGGACAAGACTGGGAGGTCTGGCCCTCCTGCAGAAATGCCACCTCTTTGGATGTGTCAGGACCCTCCCGTGGCTGTGCTCGCTGCACTGGGCAGGGCCAGGCTGGCAGCCTGGACAGCAGCTCACAGTGGACAACTGACCAGCAGCTACAAGGTCCTCACCCCAGAGCTGGGTGCTCACTTGGCTGGGGCTTCTGCTAGAGGAGAAGGGGCAAAAATCCTCCTTGCCTGTTGCTCTGAAACTTGCACTCACAATTGTGCTTTCCAGAAACCATGGCTGCAAAAGCTTGATCTGGGAGGAAAACAATTTCTTCCATGGGAGTTGGCACTTCTTTCTCATCCTGGATAGCAAATGCATGGCTCATGCCAAGGATCACCACTGTGGGAATCTTCTCTCTTTCTTTGGGCGTGTTTCTAATCAATAATTTTACATTTGTATCATATTGATACCTTTTCCTCTTCCATTCTGCCTCACTGGGGAGAAAAATACCCACTTAGATGTCTTATCATAGCAGTCAGAACAGAAGAAAGGATTAAAAAACCCCCAGTGAGGTTCTAGGTTTCAATCCCACAGTCCTTGCAGTCACTCCTGTAGAAAACCTGTAAAAATTCCAGTGCCCTACATAAATTTGAAATAAAATTTCATGTGAATTTATTGAAAAACAAGGGAGTCCCCAAAGATTAAACATCTAAGAATTAGGAAACAGAGAGTAGGAAGTGATAGATCACCTCAAGTCAAGAGAAATGGTTCTCAGCATCTGCCAGAAGGCAGCACTGAGCCCCACTGCCCTGGGGGTGGGTAGTGACAGTCTCCAAACCTTCCCTGAGTGTCCAGGTTAAACAAGAGTCCATCTGTGTCCAACTGGTGCCACAGGGACTCTCGAGCCACGGGGGGTTGTCAGCCACCACCACTCCCATGAGTGACTTGGATATGCCTCCGGTTTTCTGCTCGGCCTCTGATGCCTGCACTCAGAATCAGCTGCTTGTGGCAGGAGGGATGTGCCAGCACCCCAGAATGCCCCCCAGGTTCTCAGAGCTTCCCCTCAAGCCCTTCTCCACCATCAGAGTCTGGTGACCTCCTCAATGCAGCTGCTCACAGAGACTGAGGACACACTCATGGCACAGGCAGCCTCTCCATCCCTGCCATGGTCAGACCCACCTTCAGACCTCCTGGGCACATTAACAGCCCTTAAATAGGGCTGATCCCTTCAGGACTTGTCTTCTGCAAGGTGGAAGTGTCCATCTCTGCCCGTTTCTCTCCGATCTGCTCGAAGTAAAGTCAATAATTTCTTGTCATCCTCACTCACTCATGGTCAGAGTGGCTGCCACAGGCTGTGGCTGTAGGAAGGAGGTGGATGCAGTGGTGGGAGAGGCTTTGCCTGGCTGGTGAGTCTCTCCTTTGGTGAGAGGTGTCCTCAGACCTGTTGGAGATGCTGGCTGCTGCTCGTCTTCTCCAGGATCCCAGGGGTGGGCTCTGGGCAGGGAGTCTCCCTCTCCCATGCTGTCCATCAGTACATCCTCCATCAGTACATCCTCCTGCTTCTTAAAAGAGTCTCATTAACTAAACCTGTAACTCCTTCCTTAAAGGGATGAGGATGACGAGGAAGAGCAGCTCCATTTAATAGCATAGGTGGCTTTGACTCTGAATGTGGTCTTTTTTTCAGTTCTCTTGTGCAGAGTGGGGTTACCCAGGTGTGTCCCCCATACAGTCATTCAAAACTAACAACTCTTGGGCTGGTGAAGGACTTGCTTTTCCAGCCTCATGTCCTGTACAGGGATTCTATCCCATGGCCCAGAGCATGAAATCTGCTGTGGAGCTTTGGTTCTGCTACAGCTACACCTGAAAATCCTTCTGCCTTTCACTCTGATCCTATTGCATCACCCATGTGTGGGGAAGAATTTATTCCTTGTAAATGGAGGTGAAAACAGCACAGTAAGTTCTATTTGTAGCGTAAAAATGGGTTGCACAGGGAGCCTAAAGTTCCTGTGCTCTTTTCCATTCACCCCATGTCTCCTTGTCGAGGAAACTGCAGCAGCTGTGCCCAAATCTCACTGAAATCTCATCCCCAGCTTTGTGCTTCAGGAAGTCGAGGGATGAGGGAACAGGACAAGGTGTAACAGTGAACTGGCACATTTTATCTTGTGTCAGGACTATACTGAGCACTGCAATATCCTGTTTGTACGTGTCTACCCCAGATATTCCGCTGGTAAATCTCATCCCTGCACATGATCCATCCCTGTGCTGGGCTGACTGTACATGTGCCTTCACCCTTTTTCATGGTTGGTCATCTTTTTTTAACACGATTACAGAACTTGAATAAATCATTCAACTGCAGTTACAAGTCCTATGCAAGAGGGGACTCGGGAGTCAGTTTTTGGTATTTCTGTGTTTTCAAAGCTGCCACAAGGACTTCCAGAGAAACCTGACAGAATGGATTACCCCCAAAACCATTCAGATTGGGGTTTTTTCTCTATATTTAAAAACCATTTAGCATTTTGGATGCTAAATCTCTTTGGCAGCTTTGAAAAGCTCAGCCTAAACCCCAGTTCCTCGTTGGGCCGTGCTTGGGGAAGCGAGCTGGAGCAGTAGCAGCAGGAAGGACGAGCACCAGGACAGCTGGAATGTTCCATGGCCGGTGTTTCCTCTCGAGGGAAAGCTTGGAAAAGGTTGCCTTAAGCCTTCCCTGAAATGTTTTTGAGGATGTTCCCACTCCCTGCCTGCCTGGGCCCATCGAGCAGCTCTCCATCCTGGGCTCTGCTGAATGCCTTAACTGGGGAACCGCTGCCGCTCCGGGACCTGGGAGAAGAGGGAAAAACAAGCCCCACGTTTCTCTACATCACCTCTGCTGTAGAACTGAAACCTCATCCCAAACTCAAAGATAACGAAATCCGTCCTTTTTGTGTGTTCTGTGTTCAGTTGGTGTAAGGTCAGTAGGGAAAGGGTGTCTCCCCCTCCTGGGACGTGGTGTCAACACTTGCCCTGTGTGGACAGACTGACGGACAGACTGCCTGGGATACTCTGTGTAGTGTGCCTGTGTGTGTGTAGCCTGGTTTTGGTTGTTAGGTTGTAATGCTGTCTCTTGACTGAAAAAAAAAAAAAACAATATAAAGAAAAATCACAAGAAATAAAAAAAAATATTTAAACTCTATTTTATGTGTATTTCTCTTAAAGCCTGCAAGTAAATCGGTCTGCAGAAAGCTTTGGGTTTTGAAAAAAGCTTTTAAAAGCCAATGCAGTAAGAGAGAGGTAACAAAAAAAAAGTCTCCTTTGAAGAAGATGAGGACGCACAGGAGAGGGGATGGCACAGGCTGTTGGAGGGGATTTTTTCCTCTCCCTGTCACCAAACCCTACAATTCAGCTGGTGATTGACAGAGCTAAAGCAAATGCAGGTTGCCCTGAGCAAGTCGGGGTCCCAGCTGAGCCAGTCCCTGCAGCACCATCTGTTTCTTGAAGCTCATCACAGCACCACCCACCGAGAGGCTCCGGGCTGATGAAGGGCTTGGAGCATCTGGCGGATGAGCAGAGGCTGAGCTGGAACTGCCCAGGCAGGAGATGGTTCAGGGACATCCTGCCCATGCGTGGGGATTCCTGAGGAGGGAGGTACAGAGGCAGAATCAGAACGTTCTTGGCCCGGGGGCAGTGTGAGAGGCACAAACTGAAGTAAAAAAATGCCACTTAAATGTAAGAAAATGCCTTTTTTTTATTGCTAGAGTGTTTGGCCACAGGAGCAGTTGAGAGCTGGAGGAGTCTCCATCCTTAGGGATACCCAAGACAGGAGCAGACACAGCCTTGAGCAGCTTGGGGCAGAAGTGGGATGGGGCTTGTCTGGCTCAGTGGCTGCACCAGCTCCTACAGCAGAGCCAAGCCCAGGGGTGTTACACACCATCCCTCAACTGCCAAGAGAAGCACTTCAGGCAGTTGTTAAGTTAGATAGTGGGAATAGAAAAAAAGATGGGAGAGAGTTTCGACAAAGTTTCTCATGGGAAAACCAAATTCAACAGTGGGAGACAAAGTACAGGGTTATTTGGGATGGATGGACCTTGTGAGGTCCAGGCCAACATCCTGCTCACAGCAGAGTAAATACTGAATTCAGACCACATTGTACAGAGCTCTGTTCAGCCAAAGCTCAAAATTCTCCCAAGGGAGATCCCACACTGCACCCAGGGGGAGTATTTTGTTCTGTCCAGTCAGAACCTATTCTCATTCTATTTATTCTAGTGATGTCCTTCCAACAGCCACCTCTGTAAGAGCCTGGCTCCATCTTCTTCAGGACAGGAAAGGGGGATGAAGCCCAGCTCCCTAAATACTTCCTTTTGGCCAGGCATTCCAGCCCCTGGCCATCCTTGTGTCCCTTCTGTGTTATCAACACTTTTACTGGGTGTGTTCCTGCGCGTGGGTGCATAATGATGGAAAACAGGTGATAATATTCAAAACAGAGTTCAATCAACATTGCCAAGAAAAGGGGAACAATCCCTTCCCTCACCCATGGGCGGCTGTCCTGCTGACACAGCACAGCACTCCCTGCACACAGCCAGCTCAGCTCAGCTCGGCTCAGCTCAGCTCCAGGGCTCCCACTGTAGAGCTGCTCCCCAGTCAGGCACTGCTGAGGGAACCAGTACAGGGCCTTCCCTCCTTCCAAAGGCTCCTTCCTGTAGGATCCTGCATTTCTCCTTTCCCAAAGTCCACACCCCTGTAAATGGTGACTCTGACCTCAAGCCTGTCTGCTCCCTGCAATGTGGTGTTTTCCTCAAACCGAAGCACATCCTTTCTCCTCACCTGGCTTATTGCTAGATGGACCTTTCCTGTGAATACAACCTTCCAGTTTGTGGATTTCATCCAGATCCTCATTTTCCAAAAGTTCTCCACTGACCCAACCCGCAGTGGGAGCGGTGAGGCCAAGCACAGGGCAGGGAGAACCCCAGGCTGCCCCTCGCCCCAAAGAGCTGCTGCTGGGCCAGTGTTCCCATACCCACATCCCACTGTGCCTCTGCAGGGCACATGGAGCAGCCAAACTCCGGCAGGGAGGAAAGAAAGGAGGCTGGAAAACTGCCTGGAGGGAAAGGCCCTGGGGGTGCTGGTCGACAGCAGCTGAACATGAACCAGGTGTGCCCGGGAGGCCAAGAGTACCTGGCTTATACCAGCCACAGTGTGGGCAGCAGGACCAGGGCAGTGACTGTCCCCCTGTGCTGGCACTGCTGAGGCACCTCCAGTCCTGGGGGCACTTCTGGGCCCCTCATGACAAGACTTTGAGGGGCTGGAGTGTGTCCAGGGAGCTGGGGAAGGGTCTGGAACACGTGTGTGATGAGGAGCAGCTGGGGGGGCTCAGCCAGACAAAAGGAGCTCAGGGGGGACTTTCTGGCTCTCCACAACTCCCTGCCAGGAGGGGTCAGACTCTGCTCCCAGGAAACAAGGGACAGGAGCAGAGGAAATGGCCTCAAGTTGTGCCAGGGAAGTTAAGGTTGGATTTTAGGGAAAATTTCTTCCTGGAAAGGGCAGCCAGGCCTTGGCACAGGCTGCCCAGGGCAGTGGTGGTCACCATCCCTGGAGGGATTTATAAAACAAGTGGCTGTGGCACTTGGGGACATGGGACAGGGGTTAGTGGTGGCCTTGGCAGTGCTGGGGTAACAGATGGACTCAATGATTTTAAAGGGCTTTTCCAACCTAAATGGTTCTGTGATTCTCTGACATTGGCCTCAGTGACTATAATTTTGTGCATTAATAGGTAATTTCTGTCATTATAAAAGCTGGCAGCTTATATTTAATAACAATTCATATTTAATCAGCCTTTTCAGATACATATATTTAAAATTTCACAAGAAGAAGGTACCAGGCACTTTGCCCCTGATTCTCCCGGGAACACCGAGCCTGACCTACTTTCCACAGCAGCACCGAGGGCAGCAGAGCCCTCCCGAGTCCTCCCAGGGAACTGCCCTGCACAGCCCCCACACCGGAACACACCCCACACCTTTCCCTGCCCAGCAGCTCCGGGGAGTCCCTGCAGGATCCCACCCCCGGGCAGGGCAGCCTCGCTCCGCAGGAACAGCCGCATCTGTTCGTTGGGTTGTGGTTAAACAAATTCCTTTCTAAAGCTCCATATAAGGAGCTTGCAGGCCCAGAACTCCAAATAATCCCTTCGATCCTCCTGTTTGGAACGCTGCTGTTGCTAATAATAATTCAACTCAATTTATAGGACAATAACATTTATTTAGAGCATGAGGGATTCCACATTATACAAACCCTTAAATTTATTTTTTTGTTTCACTGGTCCATTTCTACAACAAATACATCAAATCTACTATATAATAAAATTATTTACATTTCCAAACAAGATGAGGTTTGTTTATAAACCCTCCAACTGCTATTCACATACAGTACTTAAACAACAGCACAATACATTATTTCAATACCTAAAAATGACAACCCTGTATTCTAAATTGCTTATGAAAAGTGGAAACAAATAAATTTACAATTGTCTTCCCCTCCCCATCCATTTCATACAAACACATTACCCTAATGTGCTAACCCTGGACTTCGTAAATCCAGGGGGTTTTAGAAGAACCCAGTTTTTTATAACTATTTATCCATTTTTTAGAAAAAAAAATCATTTATTGGGAACAGTATAATATTAAAATGACTTACTGTACAGAATTTTATTTAAAAAAAGAAAAATCACAGCTCAAAATTGCTATTGGGAAATTCACACTCATTTACAAGTCTCATGTTTCCATGCAGTAATTTACTTGGATTTTCTTCTTTTTGACTGCATTGCACTGGCACTCGTTTCTGAAATCAAGAGAAGAAAACAAGCATGGATACAGCGTTGGTAACCATTCCCCAGAGGGGCACAGACTGCCCTCTTACTCCTCCAAACTCACACCAGAGTGGAAACCTCTGGAGACCAGGAATTCCCAGCACCAGGAGTGACTCCTCAGCAGCTGGAGCACAGCTGGAGCCCTGGCCCTGACACACCCCAGGGGCCCCGAGCTGCCCTCTGGACACCCGGGGGGTGAGGCTGAGCCTGGTGAAGCCTTTCAGAGAAGGGCCAGATATTGGTAACTGCTCCTTCAGCTCAGCTCCCCTGGGCCTGGGCCTTACCCCGGAGGGGAACAAGTGCATCCATCAGCCCCAGCAGCGACACAACAACCAGGGGGGTGTTCTGGGGCCTGCCAGGCCTGTTAAGAACCTGGGTGTCTGAGTTCTTGGGAAGTCCTTAGGAAACAAGTCTCTTCAGTGTACACTGAGTTTTACGCAGAGAGACACAAATATCAACACCTGCAGAGCCACAGGACAGCAGGTGACATGTCCAGTGCACTTACCAAGGCACTAAGAATCCAGCCCAAAATAAAAAAAAAGAGTAAGGACCAAGGGCATTTGCATCTTTAGATTTTCCTTTAAATGTGATTTTTAAATATTTGCAATGTCTCTTTGGCTCTTTGCAATGTTTTCCAAAAGCTATTGCAGCTGCGTGTCAAAAGGAAAAAAATTTCCAATCCCATCTAAAACCAGAACAGCAGCAACAACTCTATGGCTGTTACATGTGGATGAGGAAAAAACAATCAACATTTCAAAATTTAACAAACTTGAAGCTATAGTAAATGCTGAAACAAGTCTTGCCGGAAAAGTACTCAGGGAAAATACCAATCCAGGACCACATTTTCAGAAGTGAGACAGGCGTGACTCCATCCTGAGCCCACCCAAGCAGCCAGGCTGACTTTGAAGTATCCTCAGCACTCACTGCGCCATCCCTGCTGCTGCTCCAGGCTCTGGGAGCACGAATGGGTCAGGACAGCCCCTGTCCTCAAAATCTGCCTCCTGGAACGTCCACATGGACAAGGGCTGGCTCTTCATGGGGTCCCTTCTCTCACAGTGCCCCTTCTGCCTCCTCCTTCCCACTGCTAAGCAAGGGAGTTCCTACTGCCCCTGCTCAGTCTGCTCTCTCTCTCCTCCTGCTCCATTTGTGTCTCCGAATTGCTGTTCTTACCGCGGTAACTCCTCCCAGCCCCACATTCCCATTGCCATGGATTCCTCAGGACACAGAAAATGTGACCAGACCCGTTAGGCTCTGATTCATTAACCCAAATGTACAACAGAGCAGGCACAAGTGGCAATCCAGGTGCCTCCCCTGAGCCTGTCCCCTGCCCCAGAGCCCCTGGTTTGGCTCCTGTTCCCCACAGCCCCCGCACTCCAGGGACACCCACACGCCCACCCTGAGACACTGTGGCACTGTCAGATGTTTTAAAGACAAGGATTTTACTTACAGAGATAAACTAATTACACAGTCAGCACAAACCCCTACAAGAGTTCTGGAATTATTGACATTTGATGCACGCTCATGTTCCCACATGTTCAGAATTTGAGGTGTCACTGGTTGTCATCTTTAGGTTTCTCCAGTCAGAGTGTGGGGCAGGTCACACCGCTCAGATCCCCTCAAACCCACACAGGTACCACCAAAGGGATTTTACAATGGCTTCACATTTTTCAAACTTTTCTTCACAGTCATGAAAGAGAATTTATTTTTACAATACAGACTTAGATTCTTCTGCACAATCCTGCCACAAGAAATGTACTTAAATTCAGCAGCCACAGAAGTGCAGAACACATAGATCCCCTCTGTAATCTCTGGGAGTCATTGCATAATGATGTACGGCCAGAAGGCTTCTCTGAAACTCTTAAAACACAACATTCTTACCATCACACTTCAGTATCTCCTGTATGGAAATGGGTGCTGAATTCAATTTGACTTCCTTCTGTAATAATTTTATCTCAGTATCTCTTTGTTCTGGATATTATCTTTAAAATACTGGTTGGATGTTGCCTCCTGATGGTCTCTCTCTACTCTCGTACATAATTTTGGTCCATCAGCATTTTTCTGACCCTTCAAACACCAGAAGCTGACAGAATTAACTTCGGCCTGGCACTGGGCTGTGCATGTCACACCAATACTGCGTAATTGGTAAAGATTGTAACCTGGGTGTCAAAAGGTACGTCAGCCCCTGCTGGGTTAATAACCTCAGGATTTCAGGAGCTGAGGCTCTGTGCGAGCACACAGCACTCCCTGATGCTCCAGGCTGCATTTGGAACAGGCCTGAACCACAACACTCGGTTTGGCAAGAGCTGACTGTGCACTCGGGAAGACTTAAATCTTGTGTCTTTCAGGCTTCAGGAAAATGTCACTTTTTGATCTGAGCACAGTCCTTTCAACAGCAACACATTTCTGCCAAGAGAATTCAATCTCAACTAGGCAAGGTGCTGAGCATTATGGTGGTGAGAGCTGCAGAGCAAGTTCCACAAATGTACCAGAGGGGAATTCAGAGAGGATTTACTGTCGGTGCAGATGTCAGTAAGTGCTTCAACACCAACCTGTGGCTAAGAGTTAAAGCACCCACCACCAGCCTGAGGAGGCAGCTATGCAAGGGCACTGTGAGGGGAGGCAGGGGAGTCCTGCCCTGTGCCCCAGAGGGTGGCTGTGCACGTTACCTTTTGCCGTGCCGGAGGCCGAGGCGGGTCGGGAGGATCTCTTGCGCTGCCCGTTCTCTACAGTGTCCTGGGAAGCGGCAGAATCCTCTGTCCTTGAATTTCTTCTATTTGGAGTTTTAGACTTTTCACAATTCTCTTTTGTCTCATTACTAATAAAGTGGGACAAAATATTTCTGATGAAGTGTAAGAAGGATACTGTTTTTCTATGCAAGTCAGACAAGCTGGAGGATGGCCCAACACAGGTACCAGTTCCGGACTATTAGCACTGAAGATATGAAATGCTAGAGAAACCAGAAGTTCTATCAGATGAGGAATGACCTGAGTAAGCCAGAGTATAGTCCGTTTCTATCAAAAATTATCAGAGGATACAGAATTGAGAAGTCCTCAAAGAGAATATTTTCAACATTAGAAGACCAAGAAATTAGATGCATTATAAATTGTCTGCTGTGTTTTCCACAGGTGCCACCATTACTGAAGTCTAGGAAAAGCAAACAGGTTACATTAGAGATTGCTGCAGGATGGGGGTACAGAGCTGAAATTGCAGATGAACATCAGAAGGGATTAGTAACCCTGCAGGGAGTGTGCCAGCTGTGGGGATTGCTACAAAGTCTCATTCCATCGATTCAAGTGATTTCTTCACATATTAAGGCTTATTTAAAACTTCCTTCAAGCTATAGAGCTTGAAGTTCAAATACCTTTTTTGTAATATAAAGCTTTTTCTGCTATAAAAACATAATTTCGGGTACTGTGGAAATCTGTGTTTGTTGCCACTGAGACAATAAATCTAACACTACATTTTGTAATTAAACTCCTCTTTTATTTTATCACTCTTAACCCTGCAAACTCATCCTGACCCTTGGGGGTTTTCTCAATGCATTAATGCCAGACCATTTTTGATGACGAAGCAGTTGTGGAAGATAAAGCTAAACTTATCTCCTCTGAACTCAAAGGGAGGTAATTAACCAAATAAATTACTTCGATGATAATGGAAAATGAGAAAGAAAGCTCATGTCAGGCCCCCTGGGTGATACTGGCATGTTTTCAAGAAAGGCTGCCTGAACGTGAGACTGGAGTGAACACCCAGCACAGGGTGACCTGTGTGTGCCAGGGTCCCACTGTAGTGCCACCCTCAGGGAAGTTCTGCTTGGAGGGGACAGACTGCGACACGTATTTGTAGGGCTGAGTAACAGATACCTGAAACAAAAGTTTGCCAATGGAAGGAGAGACAAACATTCTCAAGCAAGGACACACACACAGCAGAGACTATGGAGGCATGGGGACTGTCTGAGAGACAAAACAAATACTGGAATCTTCCCCCTGGGAAATCTATAAACTGGATCCCCCAAACAGGTCTCAGGATGGCCTCCTGGGAACTGGGGCAGCTGAACCAGCAGTCACCTACCTCAGAGGACACCTGGAGGGAAGCAAACAGGCAGAGGTAGCTGAGGCTCAGTCAGTACAGGTCATTTTTATAGACTCTAGTGACTAAATCAATAGCCAGGACTGTGTCACAGGAACCAACACATCACTTCCCTCCTTTCAAAGGAGGAAATCAAGTTAACCCAAGTGAAAATATTTCTAGTGCTTTGTGGGTTACTCTAAGGTTTTAAATTTTTTTTAATGTGAGATATGAGGGAGAAATTGGCACCAGTTACTCAGAGAAGCTGTGGCTGCCCCATCCCTGGAAGTGTCCAAGGCCAGGTTGGATGGGGCTTGGAGCAACCTGAGATAGTGGAAGGTGTCCCTGCCCATGGCAGGGGGTGGAATGAGATGAGCTTTAAGGTCCCTTTCAGCCCAAACCATCTGTGGTTCTCCCAAAGTCTGTCCTGTGTGGTGTTTAACCCCAGGAGCCCAGAGGTGCCCCTGTATCAGCTGTCACAGGACTCAGTCTGCCTGCAAACCTCCCTTCCTTTCCAGGCTGGCTCAGAAAAGCATCAGTCAGAAAACCCAGAGAAATGCCTTTGTGGTGATTTGATGTGCTGAGTGTGGAGATGGTCACAAAAGGACACTTCATTTGGACAATGTGCTCGACTGCCTTCAGCTGCTCAGAAAAATTCTACCCAAAAGGAAACGTGCTGTGAAATGTCAGCTCATCTCTGATACAACTCAAAAGATGCCAATCCACATGAATGGAAATGCAGTTAACATTCCATTCCCTCCCTCACCAAGGAAGACAAGCACCTCATGTGCTGAGGAACCCAACGTGGGGGCTGCACCTCCTGTCCTGGCTCAGGGGTCATTCCACCACCCAGGGCAGCTGTGCCAAAAACCTGGCTGGCATTCCAGAGCCTGCTGTGTTTAGAATCTTACAGCAGATCTTTGTATTTTCTTTTGACAGAACACAACCATTTGAAAGAGGATCTTTTAATCACTGAATGTCTTAACCAGGACAACATGAAGTTTCTACTGACTTTCCTATCAGGTTCTGGCAAAGTGTCAGCAAACAAATAGAGGAAAGCTGTTGAAAACAATGATGAAGGCAGAAGAAGAAGAAATTTTCGAAGGACTTCCTTTCAGAAGACAAAAATTCATCTAACAGCTAAGCTGGAGGCTTTGGGGTGTTTAATTTTGATTTGCTGTGGAACCATCAAGACCCTTCCGGAACACGAAACATCCAGGTCTGAAGGGATAAGGGAAAACATTGCTCCAAGCACAGACTTGGAAAAAAGTTATCGTATACACATGTATTCTGCATTTCAGCCAAGGTTTAGAACAGCCACCCGGCCTGATTTCGTCATTTGTTTGGAACATTTCAACTGGCAGGAAAGAAAAGGCGTGGCCAAGAAAATGAAAAGCAGTAGGAGAAGCTGAGCAACGAAGCAAAGAGAAAGAGACTTCCTCCCACGACAGCTACATCTACTCTGAATCTACACAAACTATCTCCTTACCTTTGACCAGCAACTACTGCAGCATTTGTCTCAAGTTCTACAAGAGAAAAAGATAATTTTAAAGTCTGCTGTAGCAGTACATACCCTCTGACAAGGCATGACTAGCTCACATTTGTCTATTAGCTATCAGGCCTGAAGAATAAACTTCTCTGAAAGCAAAACAAGACAAAATATCAAATCCCACATCGGCCAACTCTGGTTCCAGCCAGCACTGGCTAAGACAAAAACTCTCTCACAAGGGCAATGCTTTTCTCCCTTTGTGAACTTTAATTTTAGACAGTTTATTTCTTCTGAAACTTCTAGGTTTTATTAGTTTTAAATCTTAAAAATAGTCATCTGACTCTATGATGCATTTAAAATTTTGCCTTAACCCAATGCCCCTCAGCAGTTATCTTCTAATGCAGAGGAAGATAAATTTATGAAGCCCAATTATATTTGTACAGAGCTGGAGAAAATCTCAGAGGACATGATACAAAGAGAAGTCTGACCTGCCTTGTCTCTCTCACCCTGTGATTTCAGACATACAGGTCAGGTTTCCTTTGGAGTCTTCACCTCAAAAAACAGCTCTCCTTTTGGGCATGTAAAATGTCAAGTCTTTTTACTGCCCGTCTTTTAATTTTCCCCATATCCACTAGATCCCTTTTGAGAGGGAGGATCTATACGTAAACAGAGCTCCTCTCATGAGAAACTGCCCCAGATTTCGGGGTTCCCAGTGCCATGTCCTGGATGAACTCCCTGTGGTTTGTCCCACTGCCCACACTGAGCTCCAGCTCCATCCCCCGGGCAAACCTCGGCCACACTGGGGCAGAAACTGGGGCACACAGAGCCTGCTGGAGTGTGCACAGGGAATAAAGGTGTAAAAAAGGTGAGGAAATGGATAATATTTGTTCTCTCAGGGTAAATTTGCAGCCTTGGAACCTCAGCCTCTTCAGTGCACATGGATATAGCACTGTCTTGGGAACAAGGGAAGGACAGACTAAGCAACACAAGGACAGAGTTACCTTTCTTCCCATCCAAAATTTGAACAAGCAGAATATCCAGGAGCAAAAAATGGAGAGTCAGTGCTTCCCCCAAGCAGGAACTCCCCAGTACAGCCACAGCAGCACTGGGCAATGAGTCAGATGTGGATCAATGGGGTGTATGACCAGCTTTGTTTCAGTGGAAGTTCAAAGGAAACAATTCACAGCAATTTTTACTTGCTGGAAACTTCCACTTCTAATCAGATTAGAGATGATAAATGGATGGACAGTGGCACTTCCCACGTCTACTCATTTTCCCTACTCAGCTCGGGAATTACTTTTTTAAAACACCATGGAATTGATGGTGTAACACCATGATAATAGATGGCAACTCCCAAAATTCACCTGCCAGGGCTCCATCCTGAAACACTGCTGAGGAGGCATTAGAAGTTGAAGAGGAAACAAAAAAAGTTACAGCTCTAAAACACACTCACGGTGTGGCTTTTGGAAATATGTTCAGAATGCTCTCCAATAAAGGAAAAACTCCTCTGAGCACTGAGCAGAACTGCAAAACTCAAACAGAACATCCTGTTTACAAATCCAGCCTCTCCAGTTTATCACTGAATATCTAAAAACCTCCTTGGTGATTTTTTTTCCTGTTTTACTTGATCCCACACTGAATCTCCACCAAGGCTTTGGAGACCTCTAAAGCACAATGTATCCAGCAAAGAAAACCAACCCCAAAAGCACAAATAATAATACCCTCCCCCCTAAACCCCCAGGCTGCCCAGCACGTTAGTGACCACTGAACATGCATTCAAATAAATGCATTTTCAGCTCCCAACACAAAGGGGTTAGTTCACCTCTATTCTGCTTTTCCAAAGGAAGATTTACCTGTTCTTTGAACAGTACTTTCTGATGGTGCAACTGAACTTTTTTTCTGTGTTAAATGTTGAGAGGATGCTAGAACAAAAGTGGAGGGAAAACAAACATTATTGTCAAAGGAATTCTTGTGGTGTGATCAGGTGGCTGGTACAAAACTCTCCATCCCCCAGCCGACTGCATTTTGGCACTCAGAGCTGCAAATGTTTTTAATTTAATCTCCACTTCCCCCCACCACACACCCCCTCCTCCATTTTAAAAGAAACTCTGGCAAAAATCTCTCCAGCGAGTTTTCTCAGACTAGAGTAAGTGATGAAATTCAGTATCATAAACCACATTTTTAAAGGTAATGATTTTTCAGCAGTCTGAAAAATTAAAATAAGTCCTAGAACTTCAATAGTTTAGTCTCTCTCATTTTAATGCTCATTCCAGCAGAAGTCTTTTGGGGAGAAAAGCATCTTTGTTAATGAATCAATGCCCTCAGTCTTTCAATTAACGTGTGCTCCAAAGTCACCCTTGAAGTCCTTTGGCAATAAGACGACGTGACTTTACATTTCTTAGGTT
Source organism: Pitta sordida (assembly GCA_013390025.1). Taxonomy (NCBI): domain Eukaryota; kingdom Metazoa; phylum Chordata; class Aves; order Passeriformes; family Pittidae; genus Pitta; species Pitta sordida. The sequence continues at coordinate 100,028 of WEKX01022791.1, read as the reverse complement.
GCCAAGGTAAAAAAAGTAAGATGGAAAAATAATCTGTGTGGGGCTAATGCTTTCTAGTCTTCTATGTGATAATGAACTCACGGAGAACAGGGAGAAAAAAAAAGTTTAAATTAAGAATATGCACTTTCATTTTCCCCCTAAAAATCCAGAATTCCTTCTGTGGAGCTCAAAGGCTCCATTTTCCAGCTACAAAATCCAATTGCCACTGGAAAGTCACACACAGGCTGAAGTTCTCAGTTCCCCTGTCTCCTATGGATTTTGGGTTCCATTATTTTATCTTCTGTGTCTAATTCGTGTTGTAAAGCAGGAGAGACACTCAGCTCACTTCAAGAGGGATGGGTTTATTCACCATCATATGCCATGGATTAAAAATGGCATTGAGAAATAGCAGCAATGTCATATAAAAAGTCTGCCAGATGTTCAAATTAAAAAGGCAAAGCAGAAAACGGCTCAGATGTGAAGTTATTTTATGTTTTTAAATTGGATGCAATTATTCTAATAATTTTTTCAGGAATTTTTCTGAAATGAGCATTTAAGTTATTCCCTAGACAAAAAGGGTTTTGGTGTGGTTTGGGATTTTTTTCCCTTCTGTTTTGGAGGTTATTCAACAATTTTCCTAGAGGATCAAGGCTATTCAAAGAGGGGAGTAGTGTTATTAGGATTAATTGAAAATACCATAATTAAATCAATAAATTGAAATGATTTACAAAAATAAAAATTCTCTGGCAAGACCAAAGCAGAGTATCAGTGTATCTACAGGTATAAAGGGCACCTTAAATATCTGTCAATACCGAAGGCAAATGACTTTTTCTCCCTGCTTCCAACACTTACACGAAGCTTTTCTTGCCTCATATGCTCATGACACATGGAGTAAATGGCAACTGAAATAAACCCTCTGGAACTTGCATCTGGCTGCACACAAGCCTGTGTATCACTGGGATATTAGAAACAAAAACGCAGCACCGACCTTGCCTGTGCTGCCTCCAGTGATGCTCGTGGGGATTTACAGCAGCCACCCCCTCGGCTCCCTGGCAGGGGCAGCAGGGCACTCACCTGTGCTCTGCAGCAGCTCCTGGGGGGCTCCTGCCCTCTCCTCGGGGCCGGTGCCCGCGGGGGGCTCGGCCGGGGCGCTGCCGTTGGTGCTGGGGGGCTCCGGGGCAGGGGCGCTCGTGGTGGGGCTCGGGGATGCCGAGGCAGGAGCAGCAGCCGCAGGGCTCACGCTCGAGCTGCCAGGCCCAGAAGTGCTCTGTTTGGTAAGACCGGGGGCTGGAGGAGGCACAGTTTTGTTATCGAGTTCTGCTGGTGGTTGCTCTGTTCCCAGACTGTTTGGGACTGACGTTTCTAGTCCCTGACCTTCTCCTTCTCCATCCAAAGCATATTGCTCTTCCCCTTTCTCCAGGGAGCCAGTGACTTTCTTGCACGCTTTAGTCAGCAAGAGCTGGCCAATCTTGTCCACTTTTCCCTTTCCCTTGCTCGAGGAGACGGGACTGCGCCTGTTGCCAGAGCCGGGGCTGCTGGTGAGCAGAGGTGAAACGACAGGCCCCGGCTGCGCTGCCGGCGCTGAGCTCTGCTCACCCGACCCACCACCTTGGGACGCCTCCTCGGGGCTGAACTCCTTCACCTGCTGAGCAGGAAGGAGTGAAGGAACATTGGAAGAAGTGGTAGAAGGCAGCTGAACAGAAGATGCCAAGGGGTTCAGAACCAGTGACCTGCTGGTGGGAATACTGGACACGGGGCTGCTGGAGGATGTGCTGGGGGGAGCAGGCCCGGAGGAGAACTTGATATTCTGTGGGATATGCAAAGGACCAACAACCGCCACCGACTGAGGCATCAGGCTGGAGTTAGAAGTCATGGGGGCTGCTGGAATTGTGCTGGACTGAGAGCCCTTCATGACTTGGATTATTGAGGATGAGTTTATAAACACGGGTGTAATGAACTGTGTCCGGGCATTGGACTGAACTGCCGACTGTCCCTCCGAAACCATGACTTTGCTCCCCACGTTGGGCATTGTGACAACAGTGGACACTAATGCAGGTTGCAAGTGAGATGGCAACGGAGCTGATGTATTAGCAGAAGATGTAATAGGGTTGGAAGTCACAAAAACTGTTATCTGGTTGGGGGGTAAAGGACCTGAAATAGAAGACGAGCTGACAGGCCGCTGCATTACTGGAGGAACACTCTGTGCCACGCTTGAGTTTACTTCTCCCAGTTCCTGGTGCCCCAGATTTGGACAGGGCTCATTATTTTGAGGCAAACTAAGTGAATTAGATGGCTCCTTATTCAAGGTTGAATCCTGCAGTGGAGGAACGACAGCTATCTTCTTTAGCTCCTCACCAGCGGTGACCACTGGTGCCATTTCAAGACCAGTCAGCCCAGGGGGCTTAATGGTTACATTAGGAGCTCCAGAATTGTCAAGAAGTTGACTTAAAGAAGTTGGGGCCTCCCTCATAGCTGGAGATACCACCGTTTTGCTTTCCTCCATGACTGGAAGCTTGCTGGTGTCTGAGCCTTGCCCATCTTTTTTTGACTGTTCTTCTGGAACCAACACTTTAATTTCTGGAGGAGGGATTCCTTTCAGCTCAATACTGGGCAGGTCTTTGTTACCTTGGATACTCTGTGCATTTTGGCTCTCCGTATCTTGAGGCACACTAAGGCTTTCTTTATTGTCTTCAGGAATGGCAGACACAGCAGGTACAGAAATTGCAGGACTCTGGTTACTTAGCATGGGATTATTTTGAAAACTTGAAGTCACAGGTGTTGGCAAAGAAGAGGGACCAGTCATCACATTTCTTTGTAATTCCATGTTCTGCAAGAGAGATGGACTCTGCTGAGTTGTCAGTGATAATTTAGCTGCTTTTGAATTCTGTCTGCCCGGGCTTGGTGTAGTCTTCCTACTGGATCCAGGACTGGATCTTCGACTATTGCTTGGACTTGCTCTCTTCGTTCCTCCAGTGCTGGTCTGTTTGCCTGAATTAATGACCACACCTTCCAATTTGTGTGACTGTGAGGCAGTGAAACTAGACTGATTGTTAATTGTGAGATTTGATGGGGCTTGTCCAATGGCCTTTAACGTAGTGGGATTCAAACCCTGCTGATCGAATCCTCTATTGAGATTAGGCCTGGGAGGTAAAGGAATATTGATCTGGGGAGGGAAAAGCCCAGCTATAGAAGCATTGAGCCTCTCTGGAGACAAGCTGATTTCTGAGGGCTCTGTGCTGGGGGGACGGTTATTAGGAGTCTGAGGGTAGTATGGCCTTGGGCTTGCTCTGTTCGGGGTTTTAGGCCTTGAAGTTTGTGATGGGGCAGCAACATTTGGAAAATGGTGTGTAAGAGCACCAGGCAGAGAACTAGACTGCTGCTGGGGACTGGCACCTTGGGCAGCTGAAAGTGGGGACGGTCCGGGTTTGGGTCCTGTCATCATTAATTGGTTCTGTGAAATTACTAAATGAGATGTCAAATTATTCTGAGCTCCTGATGTTGGGGGGCCCTCAGCTCCACCTCCTTCTGGAAGCGAGGACACTGATGAAACCTCCCCGAGGGGTGAGCTGGAAGGATTCTGCACATTATCTGGATAAACCATTTTTCTTGCATTATTTCCCAGAGGAGGATTGCCTGGCAAGGCAATTCTTTGTTTGTCAGGAGATGGAGGCACCGATCCAGGCCCCTGGAGATTCACCATCACTGGCATGTTCCCGCTCTGCTGCATTGGCATCCGCTGAGCATCTGGGTTCAGAGGCCCTCTGGGTGGGTGAACTCCCTGGGGGACAGGCAGCCTGACGGATTTGGGATCCTGCTGCATCATCAGCATCATCATCATCTGCTGCTGCTGCTGCTGGGGGGTCTGGGGGGCTGCCTGGGCTTGCTGTGCTGCTGGCTGGGGCTGCTGCTGCTGCTGGGGCTGCGGCTGCTGCGTGTGGGGCATGAGCTGAGGTGGCATCTGCTGAAGTGGCCTTTGCTCCACTGGCTGAGATGGATAACCTAAGACAACAGGATGACACGTTCATTAAAACCAACTGAAGATCAGAAGCAGCAGAATTTCAGTAATGAACAGCATTGGATAGAAGGTACTGCCTGGAGCCTGTTTATCTCGGGTGGGAGAGCCACCTTAATGAAACAGGCTTTGCAAACGAGACAAAGATTTTACTTAATTGATAAAAATATTTTTACCTGATATATGACTTGCATGGGCTTTAACTGGAGATCTCTTAGTGTACTGTACTAGCTATTAACCCAGATTTATGCCACCTGAAAAGTCTCTGTAACAGCCACGGGCTTGTGTTCACTGGCAAATGCAGAGTTGGACCTTCAGTAATTGATACCCCTTAAAACAAACTCCAGAGTCTGACAGCCCTCAGCAGCCATGGATCTGCTATAGACCCCTGCTATAGACCTGACATATTCCAGTGTGCAAGGTACAACCTGCCATGTATTTTGGGCACACGGTCGGCAAAAAGCAGTGTTAAGAATCACTCACATGGTTTATAATTGAAATCCTGTTGCAGACTTTAGATTGAATCCTCTCTACATGCAAAGGATAATTCCAGCTCTTTCTTCTCAAAAATCAGCTATTGGGTAATACTAAATTTTTAAGATATCAGTCTGTGCTACAGCTAGAAATACAGAATTTTTTTATCAATGATGTTATTGCTGAGTAACTGCAGTATTCAGTATGATACCTGCAAGATGATACATAAGGACTTGGCCACCTCTTCAAAGGAAACACTTAAACAATGTCACATTGCTTACTGAGGAAAAAAGGTTTGAACTTGAATGTGTGATAGCACAAATAAAACACGACTGTCCCAAACTGCCAACAGCAGTTAAAAGCTCTCCTGTACTTATTACACCGAATAAAGCACAGAAAAATACTACTAACCTGGTGGCCTGCTTGCAAAATCTGAGAGTTTAGGGCCTGATTTATCTAAATTAATTCCTTGGTCTCCAGACATGGATGACTGATCACTCTCCTCCAAGCCAGCTGGGCGTGTTTCTGACGAACTGAAAGATAAATAATTGCAATTAAGATCCAGCCCCTACATCAGTGTTTGAAACCGGCTTCTCTAATGAGGCACGGAATTAATTCCTGCAGTAACCCACTAAAATGCCTCTGATGTAACATGCCAAACTGGAACACATAGCCCAGGTTTGTGTATAGTCACTCCTCTGCCTAAAATACCACAGAATCACAAATTATTCTGAGTCCAACTCTTAAACAGCACCACTGCCTCTCTGGCAGGAATCAAACCCTGGTCTCCCACAGGAGAGACGGGGACACTCACCACTGCACTAAAGTGGATTGACAAGGAAACAAGTTGCCTAGTGCTCTACTGATCTTAAAACATTTATTTCCACCTTGAATCTGAGTTTTATAGCTGAGAGATAAATGGATATTCCAAATGATATTGATACATATCAGCTAAACAGGCTTCCCATGATATCTGTATAGATAAGCAAGTGCTGTGGATAGATGCATTTGTAATTTATTTTAATGGTAGCGCCACTAGTTCCAGAAATGCCTCACCCTGGGTATCTTCAAAACCACCACAGCAGAACTGCACTGACAGGTCACATTACAGACACTCTCCCAAACACAGACCCCTGTGGCTCTGTGAGCGACCCCAGACTGGCCCGCGTTGGAAGGGACCTGCCATGGGCAGGGACACCTCCCACTGCCCCAGGTGGCTCCAAGCCCCGCCCAACCTGACCCTGGACACTTCCAGGGACGGGGCAGCCACAGCTTCTCTGGGAAACCTGTGCCAGGGCCACCCTCACAGAGAATTTCTTCCCAATATCCCACCTAACCCTGCTCTCTATCAGTGTGAAGCCATTCCCCCTTGTCCTGTCCCTGCATCCCTTGTCCCCAGTCCCTCTCCAGCTCTCCTGGAGCCCCTTTAGGCTCTGGAAGGAGCTCTCAGGTCTCCCTGGATCCTTCTCTTCCCCAGCTGAACACCCCCAGCTCTCCCATTCTGGCTCCAGAGCAGAGGGGCTCCAGCCCTCAGAGCATCTCTGTGGCCTCCTCTGGACTTGCTCCAACCCTCCGCATTCCTCTTGTTCCCCAGGGCTGGAGGCAGCTCTGCAGGTGGGGTCTCAGAATCGTCCCTCCCCTGCTGCCCACACTGTGGGATGAGCCCAGGGCTGTGAGTGCACATTGCTGGGTCACATTCAGTCTTTCATCCCCCAGCATCCCCCACATCCTTCTCCTGGGGTACCCAATACTCCAGGAGACTCTCTAGGGCAATTTAAAACTGCTCAGACTCAATGTCCAGTACTTCCATCGAATCAAAACAGCTTTTGCAGACTTAGAAAAAAATCCAGGTTTCTACAGCTATCAATATATATGGTCAGAAGATGCAAAATAAAGAGGCATGAAGGGTAGAAGATCTTAACTGCTTATCACCTGCATGAATATGACGGCTGTGGGAGGATCCACCTATGAAAAGGTCTAAGCTAAAATTAAAAACATCAAAGGAAGTCCAGTGCCAACAAAGAGAGGCAGAATTATGCAGAAGTGCCATGGACAAAATGCATTTCCAGCAAAATAAGAATCTGAAGTACACAAGGGTGGAGAGATCTAACCTATTTAATTCCACTTGAGAGTAACAGCTTCTGACATCTGCAGAGGTGACAGGGAGAGACCCAGGAGTGCCCTGCTGCTCTCCCAGCTGCCTGTCAACATCCAAAAAGCAGCATGTGACTGCAACCCCCTGATCTGTGCAGGTCACAAGAGGGAAGAACTTAAACTAAGAGGGATGAAAGGTGAGAAATGCTCCTAACACTGATGCTGAGGCCAAGGCCTGCCAAGGAAAGTATTTGGAGTGAAACCTTGTGTCTAGTCCAGCACCACGGATTTTTGTGAGGCATGTGGTGTAGACTTTGATGACGCCACCAATGAATTTGATGAAAACTGGCAAAATGGACATGCCCTGGAGCATTATATTGGCAGCCACAAATGAACAAAAATTCTGGCAGCAAGTACACCCAGAAGAGCTGCAGCCTTTGGTTTGGGTGCCAGCCATGTGAACAGAAAGAACTGCCTAAAACTGTGAAGACAATCTAACAGTTGTAGTTTTGCTATTTGGGATTTATTTATAATGGTGGGAGATTAAAAATGCACCAGTTAAAGATCAGCTAAAAGCCAATCCAGAGCGTCACTGAACAGGCAGGTTTAACACAGAAAACATTCCTGGTGCAAAACAGATCCTTAGCCAACACCTCCTGCCAGATGAATCTGACCAGGCAGCTGCACAAACCTGGCAAAAGAGACCTGAGGTTGGTTCACTTGCAAAGAGCTGTCATGGCTGGGAAGACTGTTGCTGCCATTGCTGGAAAATTTAAACATCATTTGAATGAAATTCAAATTCACTGGACATGTTCACAACCACCACTCGTCCTAAAACTTCCCCCAAATTATGAATATGAATAATGATATTTCTGTGAGAGAGACAAAATATTCCATACATATATTCCAATACATTCAGTCTGCAATCCATATTACTAATGGTACTTTTATCACTATATTATTACTTCTCAGAAATGATTTCTTTTTAGTATGTTTATCAAAGTAGCTACACTTCCACACAAGGTTTGCTGCTCTGAATTCTAGAATTTCTGAGGACTAATGACACAGAGGAAGCCGAGATGAAAAGCATCCTATTTGCTTCTGATGCCAAAGAAAGTAATCCAAGCCAGAATTAAAAGAATTAGCAATTCCAAGGCAGGAAAAACGCTGATCTTGCCTAACAGGCAGGAAGATATTACAGCCAGCCACCCTCCCTCTGCTGGAGAAGAATCTCAGAAACATTTGTAAGGACAGCTCCCTTCTCAGTGCTTCTGTGAGCATCAGGTGATTCATAGAGCCCATTTAGAGCCCAAATGCTAATCCACACCAGAACAACATCCTGCAGGGAGCAATGGCAGAGAACACGTGATGAAAACTGAAGTACAGAGTAAGTACAGGGTGCTATTTCCTTCGTTACTCACAGCCCAATCTGATTCAAAGCCTCATTTTGGAGCTAGAATTGAGCTGTCATAGTTCCACAGAAAAGCTGCAATTTAGGCTTCTTCTAGTGTGAGAACTTTTTAATAAGGAAACAGTTTTGTGGGGCTTTGCAGGCCCAGAGAAGACAATTGTATAGATCCATTTATTGATATTCCCAGGCCATACTGAGTCTGGGTGCTCATCAGGAAGATCAACGAAGACAAAATCCTAGTAAGGGTTTTCTTTAATGATCAATAGATTTTCTTTTCAGAAGACAATGCCAACTCCTCTGTCACTTCCATGGCAAGGTGCTGGCTCTAGCAGTGGCTAGTTACTTTATTGGAATCTAATTTGCACTGGAGGAGCTGGTGTCTGTGTCACAGTCCCCAAGTCACCCTGCAGCTGCAGACCAGCCCCTTGACTTGGGCTGAGTTGCTTTACCCAGGTTTCCACAGCTGGACACAGACTGGGCCCTCCTCCTCACACCATGACTGTGTACAACTACACAGCAGAGATGTGAAAAATCAATGTGCTTTGCTCTACCAGACAGCATTTCTGTCATTTATTTCTGTGCTAGTTAAGCCAATTAATGATTGTCAAAAAAGGTCACTTGCTAGAGATGAGCTGTTTCAGTCCAGGATGAAAATGTCCATGAGATTTTTAATTCCATCTTCACGGAGGAATCTTGACACTGTGCAGAAAATGCAGGTTGGGGCATTTACATAATCAAGGGGAAAATTAATACTGAACAACTGCTCAGCACTTGATGCCATCTTCTCTTTGCACTCAACTGGACGTGTACCTGGGAAAGGCAGCACAACCTTCAGCTTCTAGACATAATCCTCAAAGGAGAAGGACTGGTGGAACTAGAGCCACATCAGGAGCTCAATGTGCCATTGCTACCTTTTTTGATGAAGAATTTAATTTTGGTATTTGGATATTCTTGTATTATAATTTTCTGAGCTAAGTTGTTCCATTTTTTTCTAAAGCAAAATGAAAACAATCACCAGAAGTTCCCTCAAGTGATTTCTGTCCAAGCCCCTGAGGCTCATCTGCAGCATCAGGATAATGAGGGACAGTGTATCTGCCCTCACCCTTGGAGCTGAATAACGGCACAGCAGCAGTGCTGCTCTCAGCAGACTGTCACTGGCAGCTACAGGACAGCTGGCTAAGGAAGAATATGCTGCCCCAAGAGGAAAGAAGAGACTCTGAAATCTTTTATTTCCACTACACCAGCACATTCATTCATTATCTTTCAATATTATCCATTTGCCTTCTCCCTCTCAAGGGTAGTGGAGATTTTTCCTTTCCTAATCTCTCCTAAGCCAAGTAGACCAGCACTGCTTGGAACCTGTTAACCTCATACCCAGAAAGTACCAGATTCCTTCCTCTAAACTCCAGTTGTAGCTTCAGCTAAGATATAAATTCAGCTCAACTCCAGGCAGAAACGTGTCAGGATATGCACATAATTCAGGAAACGAGCCCTAAAAATCTCTATTGCACATTTATGGAAGCTTCTAATTCTTCTGAAAGTACTTCCCCCCCTCTGGTTGTGTCTGTCAGACTGCCCAGACAAGGCAGCCTCCCCTGCCAAGGGCTGTGGCTCCATGGGCCACGTGCTAAACTTCCTTCACCCAGTCAAGGTAAGGAATGGTGATGTTGTAATTTGGTTTATTACTGAGTTCGGATATTTGCATGTTATTTTTAATCTCGAACACACACACCTCATGAGAGCAACTCCTGCAAGGAACTGCCACAACATGAATTAATGCAAGTCCTTCCTCACCCATTACTTGCTGATAAAATATTGACAAGGTGCATGTGGAACTTCCCCACGCCCCTCATAAAAAACCACTGTAATGTTAAACCTACGTTGTTTGTTCTAGTTGTTGATTATTTTTCTTCTTCCTTGGAGGCTTCTTCTTCTTTGGCTTGTTGGCATTCTGATTATTTTGTTTGTTGTTCACACCGAAGTGTCCAGCTGATATATCACTTTGCAGAAGGTTAACCAAGAGTGGACTGGTGAGTGTCACATCTTTATTGACAGGAAACACAGGATTCTGCCCACAGGAAACCTGATTCCCATTTGGTGTTCCACTAAACCCTGAATTGAAAGGCAGCCCATGGCCAGAGAAATGACTCCCTGGAGCGTTGTTGTTTCCTTGTATTCCTTGCATGTGAGAAGGCACCATGTTTGGTTGCTGCACAGGAACCTCAGGTAACATCTGCGTCAAGTTCACATCGTTGTTTGCTGTAGGAGTAGAGTCCCCAAGCTGCTGAGATATGTGAGTTCCGGGTCCAGTGGGTCTTAAAACTTGCCCTTGAATTCCCATCACCTGAGAAGGATTCCCATTCACAGGGCCTTGCTGGGCCATCATCTGCCCAGGGAACTGCACCATGTTTCCCTGCATGTTTGGGGTTGGTCCTCTCATCAGTTGAGCTGGCCCCGTCATAACATTGGACTGGTTTGGAGCACTAAAAGGCTGTTTATTTCCTTGCATCTGGGTGGTCATCATCTGTTCCATCATGGAGTTTTGCTGCAGCAAGACCTGGCTCTGAGGTCCCATCATCTGATTGTGTGTGGACATCATCTGCTGTCCCTGCTGGGGAATCATCTGTTTGGGTGGGGTCATCCTTTGGGGAGAGGGACCAAGATTTTGGTTTTGTGGTGTTACCATCATTTGGCCTTGTGGCATGAGCTGAGTTCGAGAAAGTATCATCTGGTTTTGAGGGTTCAGTGATCCCTGAGCCTGAATGTTCACCATCTGCCCTTGGGAGGACACGATCTGCTGATGCATCCCCATGAGCTGGGACTGTGGTCCTTGCTGGGGCTGTCCCTGCATGTTGCCCATGTTAACCTGTGGCACCCCAGTAGCACCAGCCTGCTGGTTGTTCATATTTCCATGAAGTCCCATGAGATTGGTCTGCATCATATTTGGTGGGCCATGTGCTGCCTGCATCTGAGTTTGAGGGGGTCCAGATCCTTGGCCACCTTAAGGAAACAAAAATGAAAACGCCAGTAAGAGACTCATCAGTGGGAGAGTTGTCACATCTTTGGATGCTCAGCGAGTATTCCAGAATTGTTTTCCACCCTTTTCCAATGAACTGAAATATCTCATATATTTGCAGTTCTGGAATGTGGTATTTGATGCTATAGATACATTTTAGTTGTTAAGACAAAACATCATGCATCTCAGATAAATACTTGGACTAGTACTTCCCCCATCCCCCACTGCAGAAGACAGAACAGAAGCTTAATTTCAGTTGTTACCTGTGGCTAAGTTTGCCATAGTGTCACCTAACTCAGCAGAGTAATTCCTGATCAAAATAACTTCAAACCTTGAGGTTTGTTTATAAAGGCTTAAAGAACAAATGCACATGGAGTGCTGATGAAATTACATTACTGAGGTATCCATAATCCAGACAAAAGACTGGTAATTGAATTGTTAAAAGGAGACATATGGGAACTAAAGATTTCATTTTCACACTGTAAGCAGACTTCCAAAGCTTCTGAAGGAACTAATAAATAACCTTTTCAAAGCAGAGCAAGACACTCTTGTTTTTATGCCTCCAAGATAATAACACTTTTCTTTCTTCTGGAAAAGAAATTCCTTCTGTGTTGTATCTTTATTACCCCTTGCCTCCCAATTTCAGTGAGATGCAGTTTTCCTTCTTCCCAACTTTCCTTCAGTTTCTTAACAGCTGCTCCTGGAGCCCAGGACCACAGCTGGGCTGAGGAAGAGCAGCAGCCTCGCGCTTCTCTCTGCCTTGCCCAGCCCCACACACAGTATCCTGCTGCAGCCCCAGCAGCAGCTCCCTCTTAATGGCAGGAGTTTGTAGCGTGGGATCTGTGTGTCACACGGGCAAAGGCACCATGTGCTCCCCAAGGAGAAAGCTGAGGAACACCCCCCACTGTGGTCAGACCTGAGTGCTGCACGTTCTGGCTGGTTTGCAGCTGTGGTGCTCCGCTGTTCCCTGCTGCTCCTGGAGCTGGGGAAGGCACCTGACCTTGCAGGAAGTTCTGGTTGGCCTGGCCTGCAGGGAAGCCCGGGGGCAGGCGCTTGGGCATTCCTGAACACGAGAATTTTCTTGTTAGTAAATATGGAAAACAGAAAGAAATTAAAAAAAAAAAAAAAAAAAAGAGAAGATCTGGAGTTGGAGGCTCCCTCTGAGTCTGTGCTGTCACATTACACGTTTAGGCAGAAAGGACTTTTTGCCAACACACAAACCCCACTGAAGACATTTACAGTTATTACCTGTGCAATAATTCAGCCTAATGAATTACTGTGACTCATTTCCATCTGTAATTTAAGTACAAAACCTACCACACAGAGAAGGTGAGAAGTCCATGACTGACTTCTTAGAAACTAAAGTAACATAAGTTTGCTGGTTTCTGCTCTACTGCATCTCAGCTCTCATCAGCCCCTTCACTCACTCCATGTGCACAGACACGAACAACTGGCAGTTCTGTGACAGAGGTGTGCTCCCCTCAACAGTTCTGACAGTAACACACCAGGCACACGCCAGGGCTGCTGTGTGCACACACACCTCCCCTCCCATCCCACCCCATCCCACCCCATCCCAGAGGGGGCTGAGGGACCTCAGGGTTCAGCATCTCCAGACCTGCTGCTCATTCAAGTAACTCTGCCATTCCTGCTGCAGGAGCAAGGGATTCTGCCAGGCCCTTCTCTGGCACAACTCTGGCACATTAAATCTTCCCTGCTGCCCTGAGCCAGAGAGAAAATCCTCTCCCTACCTGCCAGTGCCAGCAGCAGCAAGAAGGGACCCCTCTTTACCTCCCTGTCAAACACACAATGCCCCACACAGAACCAGCCCTGTCCCCTGCTCATCCTTCTGACCCAGGGACAGAACATGGCTCCAGTTCCTTCTACAGTTTTCTTGCACATTTAATTGTGCTGCTTGTGTTAGTTACCCTGGTCTCAGGTTTGTAATGAAGTCTACAGGTCAAATAACAATAACACAGTTCTTGAAACACTACATCACTGGATTCTAATTTTAGTTCTGCAGGTAGGAAATGAGAAAAAGACAGGAAGTGTCAGCTTGGCCTGTTCCAAATCTGGTAAAAATTCTGATCTGCTAAATTAACTGTGTGAAATGGAAAGAGTTTGAATGCATTCATTTACACCAAACCCTTAAAGGCAAGCAGGAAAAATCTGTAATTACAACTTAGTTAACATAATGGAAGATGGCTTAAAAATGGAAAGCTCCATAATTACAACTTAATTAACATATAAATTGCAACAAAGATTGAGCATGCACAAAGTGAGGTAAAAATCTCAGCAAGTGGGAGCAACACAACTTTGCTGAAACCAAAGAATCGTGTCACTTTTAATCAGCTGAGGATACAGCTCACAGCAGGACTGCTGATTTTAGCAATCAGGTCTACAGAGAGGCCAAATAACGTATTTTGATGGTTAATTTGCAGTGTCATTTTTAACTCAAAAAAAGGAGGGCTCTGTTTGCAGTAGCTTTACTTAGGAAGGAAGGAGAACAAGGAGGTCCAGAGGTCAGGGCTATGATTCCATGTGGCTGGGGATGCAAAACTGTAGGGAAATGTGACCATAATAATGAGTAACTGCTTCCAGATGGAGACAAGGTAAGATACAGGGCACTGGCAGATCCTGGAAACTGAGACTATTCACCTGAATTCAAACAAGACCCGTGGTACAAACAGTGAAAACAAGAAGCTTGTCCTGATCAGCAGACCAACAAACAGGTATTGCTCACAGGTTTGGGGCAGGTTTCTGATGTACAACACAAGAATGCAAGAGACAAGAACATATTTATGTGTGTGTAGGTGGACAAAGAATATGGGTCATACTTTGTAAGTATATAAGGAAATTATTTCAGTGGCTTAAGCAAGAGAAAGACGAACAAATGAGGAAGCAGAGAGAAGCAGGACAAGTCTACAAGAAGCACGACAGGACTACAAGAGGCTCCAGGGAAAAAAACACCAAGGACACAAAAGAGATCTTGGTACTGACAAAAGAAATTCCTTCACTTTTAGAGAAGAACTCTGGGAGTAGTAAGGAAAAGATGTGAGTGCATTGGTTGAAAACTAAAGGCAACATTGCCAAAGGAGAAGTTAAAACACCCCTTAACTTCTCAATTTTAGAGCAGGGAGTACAACAGCATGGTCATATAGCTCTTTCCTCTTTAAATGGGAAGAAATTGATGACAAAGACAGGGTCAGGAAGAAACATCCACAGCTTAGAAAGGAAGATGCAAAACAACACCTCACTTCTGTAGTAAAAACTGTAGATGGTGACAGAGGAAGCTGAAGAGAGATAGAAAATGTTTGTTTCCATTACACTCTCTCTCAAAAAAATTGTCCCACTTCCCCCCAAAAGAACAACCCCAAAACAATACAAAACCTCTCCACCATCTCTGAACATCCTAAGTTTGCTTAAAGGCACCAGCAGAAATGTCAAGAGGATGACTGTCAGTAATGCCCAGCACCAACTGCACACAGCAGCTGCTCCCTGCAGTGGCCCCGAGCCCACCCTGCCAGCACTGACACTGCAGGAGGAACCAAGATGCTGATTCACCTATATCCACTTCGTTCTCCATCTGTGCCTTTGTTCTGTCTTGTACAGGATCTTTTCAGAACTAACAGCAACATCAGCTCCAGCCATTTTATCTTTCTTTTCTTTTTAAAACAAAAGAAGGTCTCAGGACTTCTTACCTCCCAACCCGGGGTGTAAACCTTGTGGACCTTGGCTTTGCTGCTGCATCACCATGAAGTTGGGGGGGACGTTCCCCTGTTGCACCATAGGATTTCGACTGGGAGAAGTGACAGGCTGCTGGAATCCCTGGGGAAGTGTGCTGCTCTGGGGAGGCCTTGGTCCCAGCTGCTGCTGTGTCTGGTTAACGGTGGGAGATGAGGCAGGAGAACCCTGCTGGAAGGAGGAGGGAGAGGAAGCAGGAGACTTGTTGGTCAGGTGGGGTTGTTGTAGTGGTGTAGGAACCCGTGAGGGCCCTCCCTGAAGGCTTTTCATTTGAGGAGCAGTAAACTGGCCAGGATTGTTCATCTGGGGAAAGTTTGAGTGAGCCTGGGAAGCTTGCTGGCTTCCAAAAGGATATGGAGGTGGAGGATGAGTAGGAGTTTGTACTGTTGCTAGAGATGGTCTTGCTTGAAGCTGCTGCTGCATTTGTCCAGGCAATGGGGCCTTTTTCCAACCCTGGTTTACTGTCAATGTACCCAATGCTCCCTGGGTTGGGGGAGGCTGAAGTGCTCCAGAAGGAAGCTGGTTCCAGCCAGGGGGAACTGGAACCTGTGCTGGTGAAGTGAATGAAGGTCGAATACCCTGCTGTGGCTGCTGATGCGGCTGGGGAGGACGACTCTGCAACTGCTGCTGCTGCTGTAGCTGCTGAAAGTTGGCTGAGTTCATCTGCCTGTTCACAGGAACTGACTGCATTGAATGGAGCTGGGGAGCTAAAGATCCAGATGGATGATTTTGCTGCTGGATATTTAGCCCAGATAAGAGTGGGTCCATTGCATCTATTGAAATAGCAAAGAAAAGTGAAAAAAAAAATAACCTACTGTAGACAAAATCCATCCCAAAACAAGATAGGCTAAATTGCTTGTTTGCATTTGCTTATTCTGCATAAAAGTTCACACACTGGTATTCCAATTTCTCCAGCAGACAATGCTCTAAAAGTTTTCAAAATGTTTGAGAACCCTGGGCAGCCAGTTCTTATCAATTCATACCCTCTAAAATACAGCACAACAGCTCCACAATGCTTGTTGCTACAGTCTGATGTGAGCCTTCTGCACACTCCAAACTGCAGAATTACAGAGTATCTCCAGCTGAAAGGGACTCAAAAGGACCATCAAGTCCAACTCCCTGGTCCTGGTATTACCACCTAGAACCAAACCACAGGACTGAGAGCATTGTCCAGACACTCCCTGAGCTCTGGCAGGCTTGGTGCTGTGATCACCTCCCTGGGGAGCCTGTTTCAGGAACCAACCACCCTCTGGGTGAGGAACCTTTTCCCAATGTGCCATCTGAACTTCCCTGATGCAG
>WEKX01022791.1:65089-80487 GCA_013390025.1 Pitta sordida | reverse complement strand
CTCCCTTTCAGGTAGTTGTAGAGAGCGATAAGGTCTCCCCTCAGCCTCCTCTTCTCCAGACTGAACAACCCCAGCTTTCTGAAACGACCTGAGGACACCCCTCTCTGTCTGACAGCGCAGATCCCCTGGTATCAAATAAAGAAGTTCAGATCATGCTGAAGCTTTTCCTTTGGCATCAAACCTTTAAAAAGGGTATCAAAGGAAGTGCTGTGGACTCACGAATTAATGTCAGCCTGACTTGTCACTGAAGCCATCAAGTGACCAGATTGTACCAAGGTTAGAGATGTAACTCAAGTCTTTACAAAATCTGAAACTAGAAAGTAACTGAGAATTGCAAGAGAAAAAAAATTTCATGCTTCACCTCCACAGGCTGGAATTTTATACCAGAGGTGATATTGTTGGTTGTATTGCTGCTACTTTTATACTGCTTGACCTGCAGTCACAATTGAAGGTCATGAGTGGAGAGCAGAGCAGAGCCCTTCTTTAAAGTTTTACATTCTTTGTTAGACACAATTATTTCAACTCTGTTTAACCAAGTTTCTATAGAACTGGAATGCTCTTTCCAGTCCTTCTCATCAACAGCCATAAATATGTCTTACATAAACTGACCAAAAATGCTCCTGTTTTTTTAATTGCTTTAAATCCTATTTACTAAAATATTTATTTTGTCTTATGATTCACCTATTAAAATAAAATACATAGCCACTTTGTAAAATCTCTGTCAAATCTGAATTTTGTAGCTGAGAATTCCTTATGCACATAAAACGGTTTAAAATGTAGAGCTTAATGAAACTACAGCTGTTCACAAGATTCCTTCTCTATGACTAGATCTTGAAAGTTCATCAGAAAATAAAAAGAGAGTGATAATGCTAGTGTCCTGCTGTTCCCATAATTGCAATGGATTTAATCTAAAATAGTTTATTACACTGACTACGCTAATTTCCATCAAGAGAGCCAAACAGAACACTGAGAACTTTGCGCATTTCCAAGTGAATTCACTACACTGGACTCATCTGCTTTAACCAACTGTGTGACAAACAAAACAACCAACCGAACTTCAAACCACCAAACCATCACCCCCCCACACCAAAACAACCCAACTGGCCCCACCAAAATCCCTCCAAAGTCTGTAGGCCAAAGAGCAGCCAATGATTTATTGTACATAACACAGGACATGAACTGACAGCACAGAACAAGAACACAAGCTAATTGAAACAGCAAGTCCAATTCTGCCAACAACAGCTGCTGTGATCAGCTCAGCACTAGATCACTGAGGGGTGCCCAGAGAAGGCCGGGGTTACCTTGCCCCCCTGGCATGGGGAAGCCTGGCTCCATCCGCACGGCGCTGCCGGCTCCCAGCGGCCCGTTGATCCTCATGTCCTGGCTCCTGCCCTGGGCCAGGGCCAGATTGATGGCACCTTCGCCTGCAAGGTGAGCACAAGGACACAGGGAAGCACAGTAAAGGTGTGTGCAAAAGGATGTTTAAAGGGTGTCAAGGAAGAACAGACTTCACGTGGATTGTGCACTTCAGAGGGACACGCATCACACCACCCCTCTGGATGGCAACGTTAAGGACAAAAATGCCATGGCAAGCATTACTTGTCCTTACTTTCAGTCTCAGGGTGGTCTTGGACAATTGTCCTCCAGAACAGGCATTTTAATTGTGAAATCCATTGAAAACTTATACGTATTAAAGAAAGCCTCATATGAAACAACAGCGAAGGAAAATCAGTGCACATTTTGCCAACACTCAAAAGAACATTTTGCAGGAGGTTTCCTGGTGACCAGAGGATTTTCAGTTTTCATTTTTACTACTGTTATTCTGAAAGAATAAAAGTTTGAGCTATCTTTTCACTGAAACCAAAGAATTGCAACATTAGCTGGGTACACAAAACTGCTTCTTGAGTTTACTTGAATTCTAGCACTGGAAGGAAATCCTGTGTGAAATACCTTCAATCTGCACTGAGAGAATGCCCAGGTCTCTCAGCTGCTGGTTGTTGTTCTGAGCCAGGATCCGCAGCCGCTCCGCAGCCTCCCGGGGGATATTGAAGGTGACACGGACACTGTTCCAAGGCTCCACTTTCTGCACTTTTAACTTGTTGGACTCTGAACAGAGAAATGGTCAGAGTCAGTGCAAAGGCAGTTTTCAAACATATACAATGAAATAATTCAGTTAAAAGAGCAGAAAAAATGGAAAAAGTATTTGGCTTTGAAAATTGCCAGTGGTTACCCTCAGGGACAGCAGTGATGCTGCCCAACGGTGTCAGGGATTTCCCAAAAATTAGCATTTAAAACCCCAACCAAATGATAACAAATGCAATACCCAACACAGTTACTTGACAGCTTTACTCAAAAATTGAGATATTCTGTAGACAAACTCGTTTTGAAATAAAAAAAAATATTCACTGAAACACATTTCACAGAATTACACGTACCAGGTTTGGGTTAGAACAGTCCTTAAAGCTCAACTCGTTCCACACTCCAGCCATGGGCAGGGACACCTTCCACTGTCCCAGGCTGCTCCAAACCCCATCCAACCCAGCCTTGGACACTTCAGGGATGGGCAGCCACAGCTTCTCTGGGCACCCTGTGCCAGGGCATCACCACCCTCACAGGGAAAAATTTCTACCCAATATCCCACCTAACCCTGCTCTCTGTCAGTGTGAAGCCATTGCCCCTTGTCCTGTCCCTGCATCCCTTGTCCCCAGTCCCTCTCCAGCTCTCCTGGAGCCCCTTTAGGCTCTGGAAGGGGCTCTCAGGTCTCCCTGGATCCTTCTCTTCCCCAGCTGAACACCCCCGGGTCTCCCAGCCTGGCTCCAGAGCAGAGGGGCTCCAGCCCTGTGACAGGAAATCTGTTCATGCACCAGCTGGATGTGGGGAAAAAACTGACTACAGGAATGAAATTCATCAAGTATTTACCCTACAAATGCTCGTGAAACCATCTTTTTCTTTTACAAAACCAGTGCAAATGGAGTCCTATCAGTATTCTATTAATTTCTACCATATTATTTAAATCCACTGCCATTAAAGTTATGCAAAGTATTTAGTAAGTGGTTTTCTGAAAACCTGCTCTACCTATGAGTGTTTCTATGTACATTGGTAGTTTTCAAAGTAACAGCAAAAGGGTTGGGCAAGCACATTTGGATATATCACCCAAAGTGATACCTACCTAAATGACTGCATTTAAGAATAATTAAAAATACACTCCCAATATAGGTTTATAAGCTTCCAGTTTCTAGCTTTCCAAAAACAGAAAGCATTGGCCCAAATCTTCATCAGCCACTTCTTCCACTGGAATATCAGATTTACTGGAAGTTTGCTGATTTTGGGATTCTAAAGAACATGCCAGTTAAGAATGTCAGCACCTCATTCCTACTTAGAAATCCCTTGTTTAGAAATCAAGCTCCTTCTGCTGCTACAGTAATGGAATTACTAAATTCATCCTCATTCTACTAATAATCCTGGTTTGGGCTGGAAATATGACACAAGGAATGTTTAGATCCCTGTCTGTGGGATACAAAAATTGCATTACCCAGCTTGGTATTTCTATGTATTCGTACCCAAGTTTCTCATTTTTCAAACACTGCATCTGCCCTGATTAACCCCACATTATTTACTAACTCCACATTCTGAATATCCCATTTCCTCTCAATTCGTTTAAATAACTTGTCACATGAATAATTTTCAAATTAATTTGACGCTGATTTTAAACATTTATTTTCTCAGCTGAGGTCTGACTCATGTTTATTAATCCTGGCATTAATATTTATAACCAACCTAGCACACAGATGCCTCTGTATAACAAAGGTGACCCCATGCAGCCACCAATTAAATTTATTTCTATTCAAAAACTGCACAATTCACCCACTAAAACACGCACTAAAACACCCACTGTCATGTAACACAGCCGTGTGTAATGGAGGGAAACAGAATACAGGAACAGAAGAGGAATGAATGAACTCACTAATCAAACCAGTTTTGAACAACAAAACCACCCCAGACACTTGTAGCCTGTGTTTCTGAGAAGAGCTCCCAAATTCACTACGAAAAATCCCCACAAATCTCATTACAAAGTAAGTTGTAGGAAACCGGCCTGAAAGGGTCGAATTCCTTACATGAACCGGCCTGAAAGGGTCGAGTTCCTTACATGAGCCGGCCTGAAAGGGTCGGAAAAGCAAGAACAAAAGTCCAGCAAAAGACGGTCTTAAAGAACGAACGTCTTGTAAAAACTATATTGGCAGAACATACCTACCCCAGTGAAATGATGCGATTAAGAACATGGATTAAACAAGGAACCAGGGACGTTAGATAAATCATGTATTGTTTATACTAAATACCTGTTTAATGTTAAAGTAATCATTAACAGAACTTGTATAAGCTTTTGCTATAAATATGATCAAGTAAGCAATAAACTTTGCCACTTGCCTCAAGAGCAGTGGTCCGTCTACTCAAACGTCCTCATTAGGAGCTGGTCTCTGACAGTAAGTCACACCCGATAAAATCTATTTATTGGTGCCAGCATCCTGACTACACGAATTAAGTATTTTAAGGACAGCTGAAAAATGACAAGAAGGTACATTACCCATGTGTAAAAGGCCGGGCACATGCTCCAGTATGGTATCCAGCTTCTGCTCAAAGTCTCTGTCACCTATATTTCCTCTAAAAGCTACAAAGATCGTCGAATCCCCAGGAGCAGCCTCCTGCTTCAGCTCATCTTCCTCCAGACCTGAATCAAAATCCACCTCTAGGTCTTCCATAGCTGAGGAGCACAAGGAGGCACATGGATCTTTTAAGGTAGGTGGATTATCCAAAACCATTGTGTCCAACAATGGGAGCCTGTCAGATGTCAACATGATGCTTGGAAGGGAAAAAAAAAGAACGGTAGTAAGTCTGATAATAATTTGTAAAAGACATTAACAACTGCTTTCAATGGCACATATGACCAAGGACAGAAAAACCTACCAGGTGACCCCGTGCTGGGCTCTCTGAGACAAACTGAGCCAGGCTGAAAACAGTGGCCATGGCAGAATCCAAACTGTTCCTCCACGAGAACAAAGAGAAGTGTTTCCGCACAGAACCCTGCGCGTGACTTGAGGAGTATTCCAGTCGATCTAAATGACAGCCAGGGAGGAAGGAGGGGGAAAAAAAATCAGAAAAAAATTAACTACATTCCTCTTCACATCATAGAGGGGCCAAACAAAAACCTGGTACCAACCAACATGGAGTTGTAAGACTCACAGCAATAGTTTAATTATGAATTATTTAATTATTTCTAGAGACTGCAGATGCAATGGGTGCAGAGCAGCAGGGAAGCCACAGCACACGTCACCAGGAGAAACGCAGAATTTGACAAATATTTTGCTCACATCCAGGGAAATGTCAGACATAATGTGCCTACTTTCTCAAAGTTCACAAAGATTTAGGTGTTTTCAGCTGCTTTTGCACGTTACAAAGTGAAATGTGCTCACCCTGTGTCACTGCATTACTCTCCCATGCCAGGCTCAGGTAAGAATGAATTCAGGAAGTCAAGTGCCACATCTGATGGGTTTTGCTTTATAAAATGTCTGGACTGTGCCCCAAATTTTGACATTCTGACAGCAATCTAAGCAGTCATGTGCACAGAAATACAAACTACGATGAAACACAATTCCCCACTTCATCACAGGCTGTTCCAAAGGCTACAGCCCTTCCTTTTCCAGGTGAGACACCTGCTCCAACACTCAACACTCTGCAGGCACTGCTGAAAGATTCAAACCATGTGCACCAACACCCAAAGCTGATGCCAAACTCAAGACAGGCACCTGTTCCTGACCACCACTGTCAAAACCAAATGCATTCACCAGCCAGGACTGCCAAGACCTCCTGTCTCCAGAGCTCTGGGTATTCACCACAACCCAGCACGAAGTTTGAGTCTGGGACAACACACCAGGATATGTTGTATCCTAACCCATGTCCTAGAGGAGGATAGGATAGAGCAGGATAGAGATTGGGGTTCTGTCAGAGGTACAAACTGAAACCACAGCTTTGAGATTCAAGGTGAGCTGCAGATACTGACCAAAAACCAGCCTTTTCTAATTAAAAAAATCTGAATGATGTTAGACCAGCTCAGACTCAGCCCCACGCTGTTTGCACACTGAGGGGACAATATTACAAAGGAAAAATCAAGGACTTGGAAATCACAAAATCCCCTCAGTGTTTGATCAGGTCTCTAGGCACACACCCACCATGATTTTACAAAATATGGGGGTTTCTCCCTTGCAACCCCACGCCAGGCAGGCCAACACTGCTAAAGAATAATCCTTTATTTTACACAGTTACTTTCTCATCCTACAGAATCAGCCCTCATCCTCAAACAACTCAAATTTCAGATTAAAAACAGAGCTAATTTTGTCTCACAAACTCTCTGCAGTTCTGAAGCAGAAAATAAGTTGTTTCACAGTCACTGATCTCCTTCCATAGTGCTTTCATACACTATTATTCTCACAGAAATATTAAAGATGGGCAATAGAGATATAAATTACGTATAAAAATTCACTACCAGGTGAACACAGAGACAATTAAATCTTTTTTTCCCCCAGATTCCTGGCTGCCCGCTCTGTATCCAACATACAGCTCTGAGTGTCTGCCACCTCCATGAAGTCAGACTTCTCAGTTTCAGGTCAGGTGGCCAGAAAATGAGAATCATAATGAACAGGAATCTGTGAAAAGCTGTTTAAATTGATTTTTCACACACAATTTATTGGACAGGGAACTTCCTTACCCAGGCTGGTTTTACACCTACTAGGAGAGCACTTCTCCTTCTGCATTCCTACATCTCTTGTTCCATGTTCACTGACTGCAGGGACAGAGGAGCTGGGAGTCCTACACCAACAGCCTTTTAATGACCAAGCACAGCCATCCTGTGCAAAGAATGCATCCCCTGCAGTATACGCACTATATTTTTCAGAAAATTATACAGAACATTACTTATCTGAAACTCTTGAGTGAGTTTTTCAGGGAGAGAAAGCTCAGCTCATTATACAGATTCTTACATGTTGAAGAAGCACAATTACCTGGAGGTGACGGGGTAAAGCACCTGCAGCAAGAAATGTGAGTACATCTGACAATCCCTGACACCAAAGATATACGGATTTATCTACAAGGACATCAACATTTCCACTCTTGTTTTGAATGGAAGTGCCTGAAGCCTTCATCTTCTCTGTGAAAGAGCAGAAGACTCCCAGACTGTTTAAATCATGGTTTTAAAGAATCCATGAAAATGCTGCAACTTGGATGAAATTTCATCAACCTCACCTGAACGTGCCAACATCTGACAGGACTTGTTCAAATTATGGCCCTTTGTAAACACTATTAAAGTAGTTTGCTAAATAAGCAAGGACTACAGGCTTTGTTCCACTGACTCAGAGGATCACAGGGATATTGGGAGGGAGGGAAACAAACCAAGACAGCTCGGAATTTTACTTTCTGGGTCAGAACATGCAGCTATAGCTCTCTTCGCATTTTCTCTTCACATTACGCTCCTCAGAGATCTCTGCTACATCCATCTGCCCACTCTCCCCCAAACACATGCAGTTTAGTCCATTCCTATATTCAGGTATCATTTATCTCAAGTTTGACAGCAGAAAGCAATAATTCTCAGCATCTCCCTCTTCAGGCAGTGCACAGAACACTGTCCATCTCAGGGCAGATGGATCCCAGCTGCACCCCTTGTGCTAATAAATTCCATAATCCCTTGGTTAAAGGGTTGACTTCCATAAATCCCGAGCCAGGTCGTGAACATAATTACCATGTACCTTCCCTCAGCACAAAAAGCTTTCAGCATAAGCACACCCAGGTAAAACCCTGGTCATTCAATAATCCCTGTAAACTGGAGCCCCCAGCAGGCTCTGGAGGGTCTCTGATGAGTAAGAACCACCCTGAACTGATCTGCACAACCACAGCGCACTCCAGGAACTCAAGCACTCATGGCCCCTTTGAAGAGCCCACATGGCCTCCCCTTCCTGTCCCTGCGCCTGCTCCTTCAGTTTCCAAATTAGCACTTCCCATCACCCAATTGTTCCTGGAAACTCAGAGCAAGTCCAGGGCTACCCCATGGCCACCACCTCCCCAGGAACCTGGCCTGGGACCGGCACAGCGGCGTAACGAGTGTTATGACTGTTCATGATGAAATTGGTGTTGTCCAGCACAGTCTAAGTACAACAAATACCTCATTGAACTAAGAGAGGTGAGTAAACAGCCAAATAAAAGACAAGTGGCCAAAATGAACCTGCAGTTTAGAACGGGGCTGGGGTGGCAGGGGACAGCCACACTCAGCACATGGATAAAGCAACTGACCCACTAAAATGTGCAAAGCAGAGACTCTTCAGAGGAAGAATTCATGTAGGACACAGGGATACCACAGTCCAGAGCTGGGCTGATGGGCAGCTGAGTGCCAGGCACAGCACGGGCAGCCCCAAAGGCAGTTGGTTGTGCCCTGTGCTGTCCCTCACCAACAGCCTGACAGCAACAGGCCACCTGCACAACAATCCCAGCACCACCAGGATGGGCAGGGCTTGGAAAATCCAGTCCAGCCTCTAGGAGAGATGGGATTAGAGCACAGTTTGAAAGAGCCAGATGTCACTGAGCACTGCAAAGCCAGCAGGGTCTGCAGCACCAGCACCACCAGGTCTCTGGGGTGAAAAACCACACAAATTTAAAAAAAACAACTGATATCTTGGTATTCTCATCCCAAGATTCACTCAAATGATCCAAACTTATGTCACTTTGTCTCTCAAACAGAACTTGAAATCTCTTGCCTCAGATTCTAGACAAATGTAATTTGGTTACACATGGAGATTAAATAAGGCTGAGAATCATAGTTATAAGAATACCTAAAACCAAATCAATAAAAATAATTAAACATGCAGTAAAATCTCCTCTGAAACAGCTTAGCCAGGGGTAGTTCCAGTATTTTGCAATTTCAAACTTTGGTACTAAAGGGAGATAACACCATGAAAGCATCTCAACTGTTCTCTTTGGGAGGAAGGTCTGAGAACAGGCACAAAGCTGACAGCAAATATCCCTATTTCCATGGCAGAGTGGGAAGTCAGCAGTGGAGGCACAGGCAGGGGGACAGTGTGGAAGAATAAGTATTCACATGCACCATATTCTTATTTCACCTACCAAAACAAATTCCACGACTTCAGTGTTTTGTGATGTGAAACAGGTCTTGGGGTAATTCCAGACAGGTAAACATGGTTAAACAGCAACTCCCAAAAATGTAATCCTGAAAGAAAACCATCACGTTTCATCAGAATGACAAAAATACTGAATATAAGAACACTTCAATGTTTAATACGCAGTTCTGCACCGAATCAATCTCTCTCCTTAGTAATGTACAAAGCACACGTTACTATATTCAGATTTTAACAGCAAAACCTGAGGATCCAGAAAAATCAGCCTGTCATTATAGGCAGGCAATAGAACACAATAAACCCCCGTGGTTTTGCTCGTAGTGGATTCAATCCTTTGCGGTTCATTCTTCCCGGTAAAGTCACACCTGGGCACGGCACTGGTTCCTTGGAGCACCTCCCCAAGCCACACCCTTTGGTCTCCTAAAGCAGAAAAGGACATGGGAATGCCCTCCAGTGCTCCAGGGCTGAGGGGACAGGGTGAGGGGGGGGTAACTGCACATTCATGAGCTTGTGATGTTTGTGGATCACGGGCTTAGCGGGAGGGACTCAGATCTGATGACCCACAAAACTCAGGGGAGCACTGTGCTCCCTTTGCCTAGAAATAACATTTTATTCTACAAAACGGGGCAAGTTTTATCTAGAAAAATGTCTTTATTAAGTCTTGAAACAAACACACTTAGATTAAATTCATTTTCAGGGGAAGAGAAACTGGAACAAGCAGGATGCCCCTCAGCTCATCCTAAGCAGGTGCCTAAACCGTCTCAGGTTAAGCTCCTTCCAGAAACATGTTGTGAGCCCACACAACCTCCTCAACAGCCACTGTCAGTGCAGGTGAATCCACCCCCAGAATCCGCTCCTGCTCACGGCCTGAAACTGCACTCAGGCCCCTGTGGGCAATAAAAACACAGCAGTGAATCCAATGGCTCCAGACAACAAAACCCAGCCCCTCAAATCGCTGGGTTTACAGGCACAGCACAGTGCTGGTTTCCAAGCACATCTTCTGATGATGTGCCTGCCTGCTCATCGCTGGGAAGGGAACTACCCAAAAACAGCAGAAGCAGGAGAGGGAAGACTCAGTAAGAAGGAGCAGGAATTTGCTGTTTTCTATCCAGACCACACAGCAAAATTGCTTTAAAAGCCTTATTGTGCCAAAGCGTTTGCAATTCTGCCAACCCAACAACTTGGAGGGAAGGAAAGAGGATTTACATGAAATGCCATCATATATGCTTTACAACACTTCTAACAGCCATCTAACACTAACATCTAACACTTTCCAACCTCTGGTATCTGCTGGTATTTCTAAATAATCACTGTAATTCAAGAAGTGCAGCATCAGGTCTAAGACCTGAGTGGCTAAATCACAAGCAGTGACTTGGTTCCAGGTATATGGACCTGCCAAAACACCACAACTGGACACCGAGCTGATAAGCAAAACCAAGACATTTTCGTATTATCTGTCGTGAAATCCAAAGCCAAAAAGTTTTTTCATGTTCTACAGCAGATAACTGCATTAGTTCTGTTTTTTTTAACCCTTTTCATAAAATGATGTTCCACAGACTAATATTTTAGGAGGCCTAAAACTGAGTCACATAACAAACCGGCTGGTTAGCCCCAAAGCCATGCCAAGACGTCAGAGGAAAGGCCAGGCCTTGTAAAAGCTGTTTTACAGGAGGCCAGTTCTCAGGCCTCCTCAGCACAGCAGGACGAGGGTGACATTTGACTGAAGGGTGGGGAACCAGGGGGAAGGAAAATCATCTGAACTCCTCGGTGCAAGGAGCTGAGGGACTTTCTGTTCCTCCAGTTCTCCCTCCAACTGCTCCTCACCCCGGGTGGAAGGTACGAGATGCTCTGGGGACACCCAACTGCTTCAGAGGAGAGGGATTGAGAAAGAAGAGTTACCCCAGTAAGGTCTAGTGAGAAACTGAGGATGGCCAGCCTGGGCTACGGGAAGAAAACAATTAACTGCTGTGTCCATTCCCATTGTGCACGAGGTGAGACCAAATTTGGTTACGGATAATAATCAATCAACACTGGTTCATTAACCCCAACTTTCCTTGTAGTAAAGGGACCGGACAGAGACCTGGAGACTGAGCGCACACCTCGGCAGACCCCAAGGAATCCAGGAAAACCCAAGTGTTTCCCACAAGGAGAAAATTACAGCTTGCTAGAACATAGATCACCTTTAGCAGTGATGTCCTGATGTACTCTGATGGCATGTTTAATGAAACATGTTTGTTCAAGTTTCGTGAAGTTAGTTGAAAGCCCACGACTCCTGCCAAGCTGCCTCAGCTGAGCCATTTGTCTTTATTCCAACAGAATCTGACTGCTGAGATCTTCAGATTCTCTAAAAAGCAAGACAATCACACCAGAACAAGCTTCAAAGACAGCTAAGTTAGCCACACAGAAACTCCTGCTCTGAGCAGCCAAGACACCAAACAAGGCAGCTGCCACTGACTATTGAACCAGCTGCAGTTGACACAGCGGAATATCTGCTCAATCAATTCCCATTAGCTGAGTTTCTAATTTGACATGTTCAGGATATTTCCATTTGGAAGAAACACCATCACTTGTACCAGATGAAAACTGACAGAGCTCTGCAGTACCTAACCTTCCACAAGGACCTATCAATGCCATGAGAAAACAAAATGAGACGCTAATTAAAATCAGGAGCATCTTGACAAGAGACTGTATTTTATCTTGCCTTCCAAAGTTACGAAAAACGGCTTTTCAAGTAGCAATCTGTTCACTGTGTTACAACAAGCTCGTTATTTAAAGTTGAATTTAACCACTACCAGACCTTCCTGGGCTGACACACCCTGCAGGAGCTCCCTGAGCACCAAATTCTCACTGAGCTCCATCAGCACCGACATAACTAACCCAAGTACTCCTGGGGTCACCAGTGCTGCGCTAAGGTTGGACTGAAAACTGCACCTTTGATTTACTGTAATATTTCTTCTTCTTACATGTAATAAATGCCTTGGAAATCTCACCGAAATTTTTAAAATTCTGAAAGTACATAAAGGACTGAAGCTAAAACGAAGAGTTTAAATGTAGCTGCTTTGATACAGGACACTCAGCACCAAGGAGGTTGTTTTCCCTGACCTAAGAGCTAATCTTCATGTCACAGAAGCAGGTACAGCTTCGGTTAAAATCAAGATTGTGCTGAGAGTTTCCTGATTATATAAAAACTTGCAGGATATTTTGTGCTGCTCTGGGCTTTTGGAAGAATCAACTTTGAGAAGCTTTACTTATGGTCACTACTGCTGTTAAGAACCACGTAATCAGCTTCAGACCTTCTAGTGAAACGTGGATGCAGCAGAAATAGAGAGCACTGCAGTCTTCCAGAGGTGGGAAGAGCCCCCACCCCAAACACCCTTTGAAGGAACACTTTGCCAGGCCTTGGAATGAGATGGTCTTTAAGGTCCCTTCCAACTGAAACCATTCCATGAATCCATGAATGCAGAACATGGAGGTTTAACTCCACAAACACAATCTCACACCAGCTGTGTGGTCTTGGCAGGTCATTTGATTTTTAAAAGAATAAAAATTATAAAATTAAAATTATTAGCATAGGACTTATAGAATTCTTTTGGTTGGAACCACTAGATGATTCCCTTTCACACATCAAACCTGAAGCCTGGGCTCCCATGTGACTCAGCACAGGCAACTTCCTATCCCAAATTAATTTAGACAACGCATCATTCACCTCCTATATTTTTCCATTTCCATACAAATCCAGCCCAAACCCCTGTGCTGGGCCACGCTTCAGGACACTCATCCAAGGTGCAGAAGCAGGCACTGAGCTGCCTCTCAGCTCCAGGAAGACGATGCTCAGGAGCAGTGGAGGCCCCTGGTGCCTCCCTCCTTCACTCCAGCTCCCCAGCCAGCAGCACTGTGACACCCACTCCTTGCCTTTCTTTTTCCCCAAATGCATAACTGTATTATTGATACAAATAACTCAGAACCTCAGGGCTGCCACATGTATGTACGTGACAAATTCAGTTCTTGTTTCTGTTTTCCTTTAAGGCAGCAATTTCTGATGTGCCACTCAGCGCGCAGGCGAGATGCAGATCCACTGGATGGACAATGATGCCCAGTGCTCAGTGGCCTGAGAACAACCCCTGACTCCTGCACCTCCACAAGATTTCCACAACTCTCTTTCTGTGTAATCCAAAGCTGAGATGAACTTTCAACTCCAGCCAGGACACAAGACAATCTGAGTCTTCCTTCACCATGCCAAGCCAAACATCCAGCTCTCCATGTGGACAACTCAGGAACGTGCTGACTACGTGGCTGAGACGCCCAGTTATTGGCAAGGCTCCTGCCACAGAACACTGGTGACCTGCTCTGGAGGGCACAGCAGAGCTCATAACAGTGCCAAGACAAGACACAAAATATCCCTCGATCCAGTACAGCTCATCTGGCTGGTGGAAATGGAGGCTCACCTGGAGATGGAAAACATCACCCTGCCTCGGCTCTGTGTCATCTTATTATTTCTCCATTCACTCTGGCCCTTACCTTTCCCCAGCCCTGCACAGTCTCACTCTTTCTGCTCCAGCTGTGCATCAGGGAAAAAGTTTATGCTTGTACCCAGTTTTTGCAGCTCCAAGGCAAGTCCTGCTGCTCAGTGCTCTGCACACCACAAGATCTTCTGCTCCCTCAAACCCTCCCTGTGCCACAGCATTTGTGTTTCTCAACAGAGACCATACGATTTTGAAACAGACACCCCCATCGTGCTTTCTGCCCTTCAGAGGTTCTCTAGTGACCTATGAAATGT
The DNA here is from genome assembly GCA_013390025.1 of Pitta sordida. NCBI lineage: Eukaryota > Metazoa > Chordata > Aves > Passeriformes > Pittidae > Pitta > Pitta sordida. The sequence continues at coordinate 66,537 of WEKX01022791.1, read as the reverse complement.
CACCATTCTCAATGCAATCAAACTGTTACAACCACTTTAACTCTTCCAACACTTTGCCACTGCAAATCCATTCCATTTAGGGGGGGGTGTGTAACTCCAGCCTCTACAGTAGAATACTACAGTATTAGAAAATCAAATAGAGTGTAAAACTATTTAAAGGTTCATGCTGAAACATTCAACATCTCCCATAAAGGCAGGAACCTTTGTCAGGACTGTACTCAAACAGCACAAAGAGCGGCATTACAGCTGTTCAGCAGAATTCACCTCCACAACCCGTATGTTCAAGTATTTAAGTCACTAGAAAATGGAAACACCAACAATCTAGAGATGAACAGCAATGGCTGGAGTTCCCCACCTTCCCTGCACACAACAGTTTCTTATTTTAAGAAAGCACCTATTTTTTTAATTAGAAAAATGCAAAATTACTGCATCACTCAGAAGCCTGTGGCAAACAACTCCTCCCTCCAAGTCCTACGCAACAGGCCTTCCAGAGAGACCAGTGCTGCTGGGAGATTCTCCAGTCAAAACCCAAAGCCCAACAGAACGGCCTTCTGTGGGTTTAAAACACTAAAAATGTCATTTCTCAATGGCAGACAGGTCTGTGTGCAGCCTTCCCCGTGTCCAGACACAGTATTGCTGTGAAAGGTTTCCTTGTAACGCTGGCTAACTTTCCAAGGAGGCCACAGGGCCCGGTGGGTATTTGCAGAGCACACAAACCCCTCACAGACCCCTCAAAGTCCTGCTGTCGTCCCCAGCCCGGCAGACCCGGCCTTTGGAACACCTGCCTTGAGACCTTGGTTTTGCTCTCCACAAGATGCACAGAAAAGCTGGAGAACACTCGCTGTTATTGGAAAAGACCTGCTAGATGCACAAGTTGTGGTCACGTATTACACTTGGTGGCCTTTTTGGAAAATGCCAGATTTTTTCCCTGTGGTTGTTTTCACATATATGCATGCACATATATCTCAGCTAAATACTGAAAGGTGATTTAGCTAAAGAACAATAAAGAAAGATTACAGCACACAATAATTATAAACTCAACAGGAGGCAGGGTCTGTTCTCCAACAGAATTCCAAGGAGAATGGTTTCGGTAGGGTTTCCAGTCAGAAGGATGAGCCCAAATGTGCCTGTCAGGAGGGTGAGGGGTTACGGGGAGACAAAGCTCCCGAAGCTGCTGCCCGCTGCAGACCCGCAGAAAAGGTCTGTCCTTCCGCTCCCCGAAGCGGCTGAAGGAATCGGTGCCCCGAGCTCCCGGAGGCGTCCCGGACACACGCGGGGCTCCAGCGGCGGCCGCAGCCAGGAGCCGTGTCCGAGTGTCTCCGGCGTTACCGAGGGATCGGAACAAAAGCGAAACGTCAACGCGGCCGGGCTGACACCGCACAAAGCCGTCCCCGCCCGCATGGGCCGGGGCTGCGGGAGCGGCGGGGCCCCGCGGGGCTGACAGCGCC
>WEKX01022791.1:38454-64824 GCA_013390025.1 Pitta sordida | reverse complement strand
TGGGGACATAGGGGTTGGGGACATCGGGGACACCGGGATTGGGGACACGGGGAATGGGGACATTGGGGACACCGGGATTGGAGACACCGGCATTGGGGACATTGGGGTTGGGGACATCGGGGACACCGGGATTGGGGACACGGGGAATGGGGACATTGGGGACACCGGGATTGGAGACACCGGCATTGGGGACATTGGGGTTGGGGACATCGGGGACACCGGGATTGGGGACACCGGGATTGGGGACATTGGGGACACCGGGATTGGGATCGGGGGCATCGGGAATATTGGGACCCCCTGAAACATCGGGGACNTTGGGGACATTGGGGTTGGGGACATCGGGGACACCGGGATTGGGGACACGGGGAATGGGGACATTGGGGACACCGGGATTGGAGACACCGGCATTGGGGACATTGGGGTTGGGGAGATTGGGGACACCGGGATTGGGGACACCGGGATTGGGGACATTGGGGACACCGGGATTGGGGACACCGGGATTGGGGACATCGGGATTGGGGACACCGGGATTGGGGACATAGGGGACACCGGGACTGGGGATGTAGGGGACACCGGGATTGGGGACACCGGGACTGGGGACATTGGGGTTGGGGACATGGGGAATGGGGACATTGGGGACATTGGGATTGGGGACATTGGGATTGGGGACACCGGGATTGGGATCGGGGGCATCGGGAATATTGGGACCCCCTGAAACATCGGGGACATCTGGAACACTGGGGACCCCGGGAATGTCGAGATCGGGAACCTCAGGAACCTCGAGAACATCAGGACCGAGAGCGGGATCGGGGTCCCCAGGATCAGGATCAGGACCATCGGGACTGGGGATCGGGATCGGGATCGGCCCCTCCCGCCGGTCCCACACCCCCCGGGATAGCCCCGGGGCTCCGGTGTCCCCCGCGAGCGGCGTAGGGTTTGGCGGCTGCTTTTGGGAGTGGAGACAAAGTATTTTCCAGATGAAATTTAAGGAAAAATAATAATTAAGGCTTTTATAAAAATTTTCCAAGAAATGACGGTTTTAATTCAGAGGAATTTTAATTTAGGATGTTTGGTCCCGGGGTTTCAGACCCCCTGAATGTCGGTGAGTTATTTGTATGTGCATAATTTGGTTTTACCACCGGGGAGGTGGGGAAGAGGCCAGACTGTCCTGGAATGGACTCAGCAAAGGCCACAAAGTTGAATTTTAATTAAAAGCCCATTTCTGTGATTAATGAATCTGGGCCCGCAGTGCCCTGTGGGTGATGCTTGATCCCCAAAAAGGCCGGTCCCCACAGCTGAGGGGACACCACAGGACACTCAGCCCCCGGCGTTGTCTCATCCTACAACCTTCATTCATCTCAGAAATGATCAATTAATACAAAAAGTTGGGAATGTCTGGTGTCCTGCCTGTCACTGCTGTGAGCAGAAAGCTCCCGGCACTGGGGAAGAAACGAAACTCATGGCAATTCCTATGACAGGGCAGGAAAACAATCAAAAGTCCTTTTTGGGAAAAATAAAGGCTTTGGTCCTGCAAACCCTCGTACGGTTCAGTAACTCGAGCAGGTTCTGTGGCTTGAGAGGGTGTGTAACTGGAGCCATCCCCCCCTCACCTTGGGCTCGTTTGGAATACTGACAGATAAATGACATGAAAAAGGAAAATACACTTTTTTTTTTTATTTCACAAAACCTTTCAACACACCCACATGTCATTGGACACTATAACTTGCAATACAGGAGGAAACACCCACCCACCTTATAAATTCCCATGTAAATACATTCCATAAAACCCATCACAACTAAATAATTGCCATCATGGTCAGTATTGGACTTACAGCAACAACTCTGGCTGGTGTGTGCAGAGCTGCAGTTGATCGCTTCCTTCGGGGTGCAGCTTTACAGCTCCCTGCTGGCAGCCAGCAATTCTCCACTCCAGGACCGTTCTGCTCATGCCTTTTGATGTCCTCTGGGACGGGGACCCCCCCTCCAGCACCTCTGCTGGGCTGCAGACAAGGCAAAGCCCTTCCTCGAGCCCCCAGGAGCCTCAGAGGTGTCAGAGGAGGAGAAGGGGCTCAGTCCCAGGGGTGACAGTGAAGAACGTTCCATCCATCCGATCATCCCATTGCCTCAGAGTGGGTGATTCCCAGGCTTTGCCTCACTCTGCTCCTGGATTTTGAGACAGGCTGGAGACACAAAGAAGCTGAGAGAAGATTTCTTTGCTACCCAGGAACTATCTTTCTTTCCCATTTGTCTTCGTTTCTCCTCTCTGCCATGAGACACTTCTTAACCCAGCTGCACTGGACTTCCTCCTGCAGCCTGGTCTTCACCCAAAGGCATTCCCCACTCCGGCATGGAAAGGTCACAGTGCTGCTTCCAAAAGACCCCCGTGTTTCCCACTGCGGTTGCTGTGCTTGTCATGCAGCACTGTCCCTCAGGATACCTGGTTTCCTTGGTTTTGTCTGTATTATTTACATTAACACTGATCACATCTCGTCTACCACAGCAAAAAAAAAAAAAAAGCTGTTCTCCAAATCCTGACTTTTGTGGAAGTGCAGTACTGAGGGGTCTCACCAAGAACTGCTTGAGCCATTGAAGCACTGAGACTTTCTTATCTGGGCTTGGGAAGTCCCACACAGAAAACTTCCCTGTGCCTAATCCCAACACAAGTGTAAGGAAACAAAGGGAAGGCGGAGCTGGAGGGACACCAGGGTGACAGGACACAACCGAGGACCCTTTTCTGCTGGAGGGCCCCAGGTGGCTTTGCCATCCCGTGTATTTCAGTGAAAGGGATGGGGCAGGGGACCCACAGGCAGCTGGCAGTGGGGACAAGGGAATAATGTGATGTGAAGGGACAAGAGGGAAGAAACATGGGACAGCTCTGCCAGCCTGGTGTCCTGCTGCCTGCCCACGGAGCGTGCTGCAGGCTGCTCCACAGCTCATTGCACAGCCTGGATCCAGACTGGAAAACTCTGATGTTCCCAGATCTTGCCCAGCCTCTGTACACCTTAACCAACAGGAGAAACTGTGGCTGCCCATCCCTGGAAGTGTTCACAGCCAGACTGGATGGGGCTTGAGGCAACCTGGTCTAGTGGAAGGGGTCCCTACCCATGGCAGAGGAGCTTGGATCTGGGTGATCCTTAAGGTCACCCCAACCCAAAGCATTCAGCAATTCTGTGAGGCGTGGGGGCTAAATCTGTCCTGTCATTCTGTTTGTTGAACTCCTCCATGAGCAGACCCTCAGTTTGTTTTGGATGCTGAAGCTTTGCTGCAAAACCAATGTATATGCACTAATACCACGTTACCTGCACAGGTGGCTGCCTGCAGCAGAGACACCTGTCTCAGCTATTCCACAAAACAAATGCATTTGATATGAAGGCGATCAAAATTGTGGTTTTATTTTCACACATTTTCATGTGCCAGTATTTTCAAGGGACAGGTATTATACAGAAGAAATAGGTAGACTCATGACTAGCTTTAGATTTTTCCAAACTTAAGTATTATATGATGACTTGAACGAAATAACAAAATAACTTCTCCTTTAACACAGGTACAATGCTCAGTGGCTGTCGTCCTGCAGTCACAGTCACTTTTGATTTGGGATTTTGTTAAGCTGTGAGTGCAGTGAGAAAGAGAGAGGTGGGCAATTGGCTACAGATGTGATAGACAGGATGGGGGTTCACAGGAGTCATCCTCTCCTCCTTGACTCCAAGGACGTGGAATAGTGGGACCTCCTGGGTGTGGAGCCCCAGCTGTGCCAGGAACAGTGCTGGTGGGTGCCCATGGCTCCTCAGGCACCACTGTCACACAGGCAGCAGGGTCAGTTCTACCAGGACAATCTGCACCTAAAAATGCCGTGGCCACCGGAGAGCCCTTTTTGGGCAGCGTGTGTCAGTGCTCTGCTGCTCCTGCTGCCCTCTGCATAGGTGTGCTTCATGTTTACATGGTGTCCTGCCTCTCTGAAACCAGCTCTGCCTGTCAGAGCTCTCCTTTCCCTGGCTAGGTGCAGATTTCCAGCACTGAAGCATGAAAGATCTTTCCAAAACTGCTGACTACACCTGGGTGACACAGGAGGCAGGTTTCCTTTCCTGGTATTTGCCGAGGCCTGACTCTCCTTTCCAGCCAGTCAGTGTCCAGGGTCAGTGCTGGTGGGTTGGGCAGCAGGTGACGAAGGCTCTGAGACGGTCTGGCTGGGGGGACCCAGAGGACACCTGGAGGATCCGGCTCCCCTGGCAGCACCTGACACTAAACAGGCACTTTCAGACTTGCTGTCCCTATTGAGGGACCCTCAGAGAGACACTGGTGGCCTGGGGAGCAGGACCTGCTGCTCCAGCTGTGGCAGAGACTGCTCTCTGCTCTCACTGCCCCCGAGAGATGGAGCACCTCCCACTGCTGGAGTGCAGGAACACCCTGTGTGCCCAGGGCTGCTCTTCAGTGGGCCTTACTCCCATGCCCAGGGGCAGCAGGAGACCCAGAGCAGCACCAGCAGTGTCACTGACCACTGTGACAATCCCAGCAGCACCTGCCCCATCCAGAGTGGTGGGAGCCAGGCGGACTCCAGCCCTTCTCCATGTCTGTGCATCAAATGGGACAGAGATGGGAGTAAAATGGCACAGCCAAGGGGCCAGAGCACCCCTGTCCCCACAGCTGCAGGATGCCAGCCCTGGCTCCTGCCTCGTGCCCCCCTGGGCTCTCTCCCCCAGTGCTCAGTGCCCCATGCACTGGGGGAGCAGCAGGACCCACAGCCAGCAAGGTACTTTGTTACCTTGCTGAGGGGGTATTCACCAATAAACTGCTCACACCGGGGCAGAGCCTGGCTCCAGTTTATCTCCACGTAAGACCAGTGGGTATCAATGCAAACCTGGGCAGAGACAAGCTGATCACGTTCCAGATCACAGTTTGTCATATTTGGGAAAGGCATTAAAAAGAAAAAAATTGTTCCTTTAAAAATTGTCTTTATTGATAATTTTCTCAGTTTCTCTGTATTTTGTGTTCTCTGTATTTTGTCATCTGAGTTCCCCACAGACAATTCTGTGTCAAAGTTTCAGGACAAATTCTGCTTCAAATGCCTGCAAGAGCTGGGCTGAAATCAGCACAGGTGCTCTGCACACACACATCTCCAGAATATGACCCTTTATTTCACAATGTCCATCTCAGCCGCAGTAAAGGAAGCCTCAGGGATTTCATGGAACTTCACATTAAATGTATCAAATCTCATCACAGACACTGGGCCAATTAGCAGATCAAGGATCTCCATATTGAACACATCTGTGCTATACTGATGTTGCTTTTAACCAGAGGAAATGGGAAATAATTCAGAATACCTTTACTTCTCTTAGCCATGACTGAGGGGCCTAAGTCCCATCTTTCAATTATTTTCAATTTTCTCTTTTTGCCATATAGGCCATGAACCAACAGAGACTCTGGAACATGCTTTATTTTAAGATTTTAAATAACTGCTGTGAAATTGTACCTTGGGTGGTGTGAATGCCCTTTTGAATCAAGACCAAAGTCTTTCACTCCCAAACATTTACACCGTTTTCAGCATCAGAAGTTGGTAAATTCAGTTAATAAGGAGGAATTTCAAGTGTTTTGTGATATTTCATGCAAAGTGACAATGACTTGACCACGTACTTTGCAGCTATGCACAGTGAACCTCTGTCCCTGAGGGACAAACCTGGTCTGGGGCAGACCAGAAACACCCAGATCTCCACCACTGAGGTTCAACACACAAAACTGCCTCCCTCCCTTCCCTGGAGCCTGAGGGCTGCTTCATGAGCACTCCAACTGCAGGCAGTGACCAATTCTAGTACTGATGGCAGAAAAACGAATAGATTTGATGTCCCTGTGGTGAAGAAAGTCTCTTCTTGGTGGCACAGAATATAATGTCCCAAAGACAACGTTGTATCTCCCCGTCCCAGCCGAGGGTGCAGATTTGGAAGAGCAAACACTGCTGGTGTTCTGTGCTCCTCTCGTGGGTGGCTGCACTTGAGCAGAGCATGAAAACACCTCTGTCCTTACTCAGCCCAACAAGTGAGGATTCACACAGGATGTTCTTCAGGTGGGAATTTATTTGCTGTGTGGCCCCAAAGGGACTCACATGCTCCCCGCGTCCAACGTGAGTTACAAACAGGTGGGTGCCATGGGGTCCCCTGGGAGGAAGGTTGGGAGTGACTGGTGTGATCATCAAATCAAGGACCAAGACAACCATAAGCAGACATACATATATAATATGTACAGTGGCCATAGATGCATTTGCACCATGAAGGAAATCATCAGATTTTAGAACGTAGAAAATGATCAAACTCCAGATTTTTTTAGTGCCAGGTGCCTCTAAGTTGGCAGTAAAAAGAGCAGGAAATGTCCAAATGTGGGCTGACTGAAGGGGTGCAGCTGTCAGGTGGGGTGTTGTTTCTTCACTCTATTTCAGAAATGAAATGCATTCTTATATTTTCACTACATGCTGTGGACAGAAAATTACCTCAGTAGTGTTAGGTTTGGTTTGTACCTTTTCTCTCACTCTCTTCAACTGTTCCAACAGATTTACCAAAACATGGAGCTAAAGTACAGCCAGGAATTCAGGCATGAGAAATTCCTGATCCTCTCTGTAGGAATGACCTGATTCGGGCTTTCAGAGCAGACTGAGGTAAGGCAGTGGAAGGAAAGCCCTGAACATACCCAAACACTCTCCGTGTGGTTTTCAGTCCATGGTCTGTGCTGTTTCACAAGTCTGTGGAGTGCTGCTAAGATGTCTCCAAAAACATCTCTAAGAACATTAAGCCTGTTACCATTAAGCTTAAATTCATGGAGTGGCTGAACCTTTGTAAGAAACTACTGGGTGTGCACAGGCTGTTAAGAGGAAGAAGTTGGTAGAGTTGTTGAAAACCACTGATTGCTCTGGTTACAAAATCAAACTGACAGTGAGTCTGTACAGAAACTGGATTCAGAATATTTACTGCCCCAATTCAAGGTGTGTAGTGATGTGGGTTCAGGAACTTCCCCAGGAGGCTGCAGCTGGTACAAATCAGCTGGCCCAGATAGAGTATTAAAGGAGCCCCCAGTATTCCAGCTGCAGGCACCTACAAACACTACATTGATTGGGCTGTATTAATTACTGGCTTACACTGGAGCTAAAGAAGGGACTTGGGAAAGACAGGGAGATGCAGGTAGCAACATCATCATCAACTGTTTTCCCCTTTGACAATGTTCTAGAACTGGGCTTTGGAAAAACTGAAATAATTAGCAAGACACTGCCAAAAGAAAAGTGTGCTCCTGGCATTCCTGGAACAGGGATTGGGCTCCTTGGAGTCCACATCACTGAAAACTAAGATTAAACCCAAACCAGCTGGCTCCCTGTTGGTGCTGCTGACTCCTCTGGGGCTGTCCGGGGTGGGAGTGCAGAGTGCCTGCCTGGGGCTCCCCTGGGGCTTGAGAAGAGGCCACTTCACAACAGCACTGGCACAGAACACGTCACCTGGGAGCCGTTACAAGATCGTGGCTCCAGCAGCGTCCAAACTCCTTGGGTCCTTCAGGCCAATGATGAAACTGTTGGTTCTCCTGGCCCCATGAACGAGGGAAACCACTGGGACTTTATCCACTTGATGGCCCCTGGCTACAAGAAACTCAATGTCTTCTTCAGGAAACTCACCTGTAGGGATTTTAAAAGACGAGTTTGTAACTGAAACCAGAGTTGCCTGTGATGCAAATCTCTATTCAACCCTGCTGGGATCTGCAGTGGGGGGAATCTCCCTGCAGACCCTTCAGGAGGTTCCAGCCAGGCAGGTCAGGAGCCAAGGGGCCACTGCTCTGTGCTGTGGGGTGTGAGAGGAGCTAAAAGATCATTTAAAGATGTGGAAGATTCTCCTCTTCGGAAAAAGAGGAAAATACATTGTTGACACCAACTGTAGTTATTCTTCTTAGAGAGCACAAGGCAATGCCCACTCCTACTACAAATCAGAGTATTAACAATTTTTAGTCAAACTAAAATGCAAGGCAGCTCAAAACATAATAAACTTTGTGCTAAGCCTTCCAAGTTGCCCTGCACATACTTCTTAATCTTCCAGGCTGCTACCTTAGGCTGCTGCTCTTCTGCTTTTATTTTTCCATTTGAGGGTTTGCAATTTATGTACAAATAGAAGTGCCTGAGGCCATGGAGCTGAGGATGCAGCTGGACAAACAGAGCAGGCACACAGAAACCCCATCAGTATTTAAGCTCTATGTGTCCTAACATGCATCTTGTTGATGTCAAAATGTCCAGTTTAGGATGTTCTGAAATTTGGGATTTGTTTTAATTACATCCTGGTTTTCAAGTCTGCATGTCACACTCCATACACTCCTTTCAGATTTTTCTCTAAAATGAGAAAGCCCATAAACTTTGTTTGTTTGGCAGACACAGTCTGTTGGAGAAATGAGAACCAAATGACACTTATGGTTTGCTCTGGTAGGTGCTGGGCTGTGAAAAACACCAACCAGACCAAGGGTTGCAATAACAAGGACAAGAGCTGGCAGTACAACCTCCAGAGTGCCAGCATTGATGCTGCACTGCTACCACTGTCAAGCTACAAACCTTGCCACATACTCTGTCTTCTCCCCACCTGCTGGAATTAAGGGACATGGACTGAAAGGAAGATAAATAATTCATGGCAGTGGTGATGAAGTGTGGGAAGGTTCCAGAACCTGTCTGGGTGAAGCCAAGGCTGCAATTTTGTTTATTTGGGTATCCTCAGTGACATCAGATCACCAGAAGGTTTTATGGGCAGGACAAGGCTGCTACCATGAGGTGAGTAGGGATGGAGGGAGGGTTGAGGAGGAGAACCTGGAAGAGCCTGGACAGGCGGTGCTGGAGGGGCCAGGAAGCATCTCCAGGATGGAGAGGGCATTGCTCAGCAAGTGCTCCAGGCTTTGCAGAAGCTAGATTCTGCTTTTTGGGTCTTCCCAAATCCCTCCACAACCTTGGAAATCCTATAACATGGTGAGCTGTGCTCTGGGCTCTGGCACTTCCAGAGCAGTGTGCTAAGAAAATCCTGCTGTTTTCCTAACCACACTGCATTTGTAGGATGCACCCCACACTGCCCATACTCACTGTCAACCTGCAAAGTGTTGGACTGGAGCTGTGGGTGAAGTCGACCAAGTGACAAACTCTCACTCAGATTCTTGTGAAAAGTTAAAACATTTACCAAAACCTGCAAGAGAATAAAACACCTTGAATAATAATAAAACAAACGGTGAGAATAAGAAAAGCCAACTTCCTGAGCATCCCACATATTGGTTGTTTCAACATCTGCAGATGCAACAGGTAAAGATTTTGAACCCTCCACCAAAAGTGCAGGAACTGCTCAGGGGTTTTCACACACTAGGAGGTCCTTGGATGCTGTTGTTGGAAAAGCGAGACATTTTCAGGATTGCATGGGCTTTTTGTCCCATAGTTCCTGCTAAACCAGCAGAGTTGTGTGTCTGGAACATGATGTAACCTGTAAGTAAGTGTTTGTTCCTGCCAAAAGCTCAGCACAATTTCTCCAAACAAAGCACCAGGAAGCAATGCTTGGCTTTGGTTTTGCCCTGAATAATGTTTTCCAAAAGGTAAGGAAACTGGAGCTGTTCTTGTGCCTTTGCTTCTAGCAAAAAAAAAAAAAAAATGGTTTACATGCAGTCAAGCAAGTACTTCACCTCATTACAAATCATAAATTAAGAGGAGTTGCCCAATTTATGGTAAGTGTTGAGCAGAGAGGAATTCACTTGGGAATGCATTAAAAGAAACTTTCCATAGGGGCAAGGGCTGAAGGTAGCTGGTTCCCTGCGATTCTTTGAATACAAAATGCTCCTTTCTTTCTCAATGTTCTGAAAGATGAGCTCTGAACAGGTATTGAATGACAAAAACCATTCCAGACTTTGCCAAAATGCTTCCCCCCTCTGCAACTATGAGTGGTGTGACTAGGAAAGGTGCAAGAGAAGGAAACTAAGTGCTCTGAGAGATTTGAAACACCAGAAGTGTGGAACTGGTGGCACCAGAGACCAACCTGGCGATCCTGTGGCAGCAGTTTCGACACAGCCTGGGACAACTGGGAATGGAAGGGCTGCACTGTGGGAGGGGACCCTGCTCTGCCTTGAGCTCAGCAGCTGCTCTGAGGGGACACAGCACTGACCTGGACGATGCTGCTCAGGGCTCTGTCCCCATTGTTGGCTCCCAGGCACAGGTATGTCCCACACATGCCCTCGGATGGCCGGACGATGGTGGGCAACAGGAAGGACAGCGGCCGCTTCCCAGGCTCAATGAGATTTGGCTGCAGTTGAAGAGAAGACACCCCAAAAATGTCAACAAGCTGCCTCTTACACAAAGCCACTTTGAAAGTACCAACCCAGCCAAAATTGGGATGGTTTAACAAGACATAAGGCAGCACTGGAAGCCACCAGTGCAGGTCCATAAGTGTTTCTTTCCAAGACCAGAAGGGGGTTTTTTTGCTGCTGTCTGTCACTTTTCAACCTGCAGAGCAACAATTGATGAAAAGAGTCCTCAGTTTAAGTCCACCTGGCTGTTTAAAATTCATCTGGACTGCAGGAAAATTGCTTGATAAAACTGAATTGTAAGGATAACTGATACATATGGATCCTTCTGTTTCCCCTCTTTCAGTGCTCATATAATGAAAAATAGCAGCTTCCTACAGACCATTGTCTCTCAGTTACTAATAGGGCATTAAAAAGCCTCCCTGAGGTGAAGATGACAATAAATGTGCAGGTACCCCAAATAAAGAATTTGTCATGTCATTCATTACCGGCCTGGGAACGGAGTGGTTCATTGTTTTATTTTGCCAGGAGAAATCCAACATCTGGCTATTCAGGAGGATTCCAGAGGGTGTTATTATTCCACTGCCAAAGGGACGACTCAAAGAACTGAAAAGAAACACAAAGAAATCTCATCACAATCATCCCAAAGATTTTTGCACACCTTGAGGCTTTCAGGGCTCCAAATTTGTGGCTTGACAGACTCTTTGGTGGTTCACTAGAGCTGGTTAGATGTGAGAAACAACAGTTTCTCAGGAACTATGGGGATCACAGAAGCTCTGTCCTTCCCGGTGTTTAAGGACACCCTTTGATGTGATGGATCTGCCTCCATCCCCACATCAGTTCTCACATCTCTCCATCACCTCTACCCCACAGAACAGATTTAGACCCCTCCATTTCACTGTGAGAGGTCAGCAGGATTTCACAGGGCCGAGCAGCACCTGCCCACACATCTCCACCCCATATTCCCCATTCCTCTGCTGCAGGACCAACAGCCCAGGGCTGGTCCCATCCTGCTGAACCCGCTCCCTTCTTCCTGCTCCTGCCTCCTGAGCACATCGTGGAGGGAAGAAGCAAATCCTTTACCTCACAACAGCGACAATGAAGTCGTCGGGTCCCATGACAAGGACCTGGCTGGCAGCGGGGCCGCTCTCCACGGGGAACTGAGGGATGTGGAGATCCGACGGCAAGGACTGGGAGTCATTGATCAGCTGGCGCAGGGAATTAGCTTCTGATTTACTTGAGCAAGGAGGGAAGGAGAGGGGAAAGCAAGCCATGAGCCTGGGAAGCTGGAGATGTCCTGGTCTCTCTGCAGGGTACAGCTACACACTGTGGTGTGTCCCTGAGGGGCTGCACTGGGGACAGGGATCTCCTTTGGGTCACCCCATGCGAGGAGAGAGGATGGCTCAATCTGCACAGAGAGGCAATGCTGTGGACCTTCAAAGGCTCTGCCTACCCATGTTTACTCCCATCAGGAGTAAATCCACCCCCAATGGACAAGGTGGCACTCCCGGCTGAATGCCAGCCCTCAGGAGGAGGGGAAAGCAGGCCCAGCTCTGGCCAACAACTGTGACTAAACCTGGCTCTGAGGTGGGAGGCTGGGCTGAAACCCCAGGCCTGACCTCTCCCACAAATGTGGATGATCTGCAAGGCACAGACCCCCATGGTGAGGTGGGGAGAGGCACAAATGGCTGTCTGGCTACGCTCATCTATGTTCACGGCCATTTGTCCAACCTGCTGAAAGGGAATGTTTAGAGGGGCGCGTGGGAAGAACCCTCTGGCTCAAGCTGGATCCCATGAGGACATCCCATGACCCATCCCCAGAGCCCCAAGGTGTCAGGTGTGCTTCCCTGTGGAAGAGTGAGCCCTGGCAGGGCACTCAAGGACTCTCCTCAATAAAACAGAGGGAGAAAGCTCAGGACAAGAGCTGGGATGATATCCAACCACACATCTTGCAACTGTCACTGTGCCTGTCACCTCAGACCTACCTCATCATCTCTTCTGCTGTGTGAGTGACGGACACGTCATCAGGTGGGTCTCCCAGGTTGCTTGCCAGACTCAGGGCTATTTTTAATGTCTAAACAAAGAAAAGAAAGGAGGAGGAGAGGAGAAGAGAGGAGAGGAGAGGGAGAAGGAGAAGGAGAAAGAGAAGGAGAAGGAGAAGGAGAAGGAGAAGGAGAAGGAGAAGGAGAAGGAGAAGGAGAAGGAGAAGGAGAAGGAGAAGGAGAAGGAGAAGGAAAGGGAAAGGGAAAGGGAAAGGGAAAGGGAAAGGGAAAGGGAAAGGGAAAGGGAAAGGAAAAGACATTTAGGTGGACTTGAAAGTATAACTTTTGATACTCCAAGCAAGAAGAGCTATCTGGTCTCCTGGCATGTTGCACAGAGCTTATGAAGAAAAATATCTACAAGTCTGGTTCTGGGAATATATGAGTGCAAAGGGCTGTCACATGTGGGTATGGGAAGCAAAAGGCCTCAGTCTGGCATTGCAAAAATGGACGGGGTAGCTGAGCATATCCAGCACTGTTTGCACAGCCACAGAATGATAGAATAGTTTAGATGGAGGAGACGTTGAAGCTCATCTCATTCCATCCCCCTACCATGGGCAGGGACACCTTCCACTATCCCAGGTTGCTCCAAACCCTGTCCAACCTGGCCTTGGACACTTCCAGGGATGGGGCAGCCACAGCTTCTCTGGGCACCCTGTGCCAGGGCCTCACCACCCTCACAAGAAACAATTTCTTCCCAACATCCCCTCTAACCCTGCCCTCTGTCAGTGGGAAGTCACAAGTGGAACATGCCTGGCAGGAGCTGACACCCAGATCAGTGGCTCATCTTCATTGCCAGCTGGCAGACAGGGTCACCAGGATGCCACTTACTTTCTGTTTCCATTCCCGAGTGGTCACCACAACAGCAGAGATCAGACAGAATCCCAGTGGGACAGTGGCTTATGGGCTCACGGTTGCCTCTGGATGTCAGCTCTGCTGGCACTGCACCAGTGTGGAGCAAAGTGAGCTGTTCCGCTCACCAGCTGCTACCCAGCTCCTCGTTGTAAGCCATCCAAAGTGTTTGAACTGAAAACATTAGATCCAGCACACTTCAGGAAATGATGGAGTTAAAGGAGGAAGGGTCCTGGTTTCTCAAACATGCAGAATCCTTCCTAAGCCAGTCCTTTAAACATGGGAAGATACAATTGCAAAAGACACTTTATCCAGCCCTAGGATTACATCATAACCATAGGAGAGCCACAAGGAGCCAGAGATCTGCTCTTCAACCAAGGCAACCTGTGCTGAGCAGAAACGCACTCAACTTCCAGCTTGCAGGTCGTGCCATGGTCATTCACAATTCAAGACAGTCCATTCCCCTGCAGGCAGACAGTGAGGTGTGACTGTGGTTTGGAATGTCCCACAGAGCAACAGCTTCTCCTCAGCTATCCACTGGTGTAGGGTGTAGAACAGGAGGAACTTCTGGAGAAGGTGGTGTTTCCATGGAGCAGTCTCCAGACCACCACACCACACAGGGATGTATGAGGCCTTGGTGGCTGAGGTAAAGCATGTCCACCCCTCAGACACGGGTTAAGGACATCTGGGTCATGGCTGTTCCAGGGCTGCACACTTGGTGCTGGCCTAGCACTGAACCTCAGCCAGGTGTTCAGCTGTCTGACCCCAAATAACCACAGTTACACATCTCCTCAAGTGACTGCCTTTGATCTGGAAGTTGCTGTTTCAGGATAACCAACAGGCCAAACTCTTGGCCTGAAGCAAGTGTAGAGCAAATACTCACCCAAAGCTTTCTGAAGAGAGCTCAGAATTACTCAGGTGAGTCAACCTCCTGTGCCTCTACACAGGCCTGGCAGTTGTTGCCTTTTTGCTAAGAAATAATAAAATAACTTCCAAGTACCCACTGTCCTGTCTGCTACAAGGATGTAGTTAAATCCTGGACTAAAATTCCCAACTTGTAAAGCCCAGCTGTGGATCTGTCAAGCATCTCAGGGCATAACTCTGCTTCCAGAGCAGGAGACAAAGCAACTGCTTGGCCTTGTGAGAAGCTGCAGTGTTTTGGTAGGGCTGACAGTCCTAAACACTGGGAAAATTCTGGACCATAGAGATCATGAGGTAGGCAAAAATGTAAATCGTATTTTTTTAAAATATGAAGTATTAGGTCAGTTTTCCCTGTCATCACCATGTGCAGGCTTTTGCTTACAGCACTCCTTGAACGCCCTCAGGCATTCTGGAATGGCCAGGGCCACTGGAGCTGAGAGGTGGAGGAATGAGATGGGATCACCCCCACGTGCTGTGGGGTCATTCTAAAGAGAAGTTCACATACAAGAAACGGGCAAACCCCACAGTTCTGAAAAAGCTCTGGCTAAGCAAGAAAGAGCTCAGCTGAGCAGGAGGCTCCAGCCTCTGCACCTCCCCGAGACAGCAGCACCACTCAGTTTTACACCTTAGCAGTCCATTTGCTCACTCTCCTGTGGGAATTGCTACAAACATTTTTGTACAACCAAGGAATGAATAAATATTTCTCTTGTGGCACAAGCAATTCAGCCAATTGCTGAACCTCTTCTTACCTCAGCTATCCAGTGCAAGATATTCCCTCTGGATCCCTGACTTGTGATGTTAAAGCTCTCGAGGATGTTCAGTGCTGTGACCAGTGCAGGACCCGCATGTGGAGGTGGGGGGCTGAAAACAAGGTGACCTGTGGAGGGAAGAAGAGAGGAACGAAGCTGCTTTTGTCCAGTTAGAACACTCTCTGAGCTCTGTCCTTGAGGATTTCTCAGAACATTCCTGTTGAATCGTTCTCTTCATAAATGAAGGAATAAAGAAGCCCAAATAGAAATGCTTTTTTAACATCTGAAATTCAGTTATTATGGGTTGGCCGTTGGTTTCTGGACTGCAGTATGGAAGAATGGAGATAGAATCAGAGAATCAGAGAATGGCTTAGATGGAAGGGACCTTGGAGGTCATCTCATTCCAACCCCCTTGCCATGGGCAGGGACACCTTCCACCATCTCAGGTTGCTCCAACCCAGCCTTGGACACTTCCAGGGATGGGGCAGCCACAGCTGCTCTGGGCAACCTGTGCCAGGGCCTCCCCACCCTCACAGGGAAGAATTGCTTCCTAACATCTGTTCTAAACTTCTCCTCTTTTAGTTTAAATTTACCCTCATTGTCCTGTCAGTCTCTGCCTGTGTTAAAAGTCACCTTCCCTCTTTTTATAAGCCCCCTTTAAGTAATGGAAGGCTGGGTACAAAAGGGGTTTGCAACATTAAAGCTGTAAGGAGAATAAATACAGGGTCTGCAAGAAAAGAAAAGCATTTCAGAAACTTCAGAAACAGTTTGGGAACTGCCTTCAGACGCAGGTGCTGGGCTGTGCCCCAGTTTCTGACTGAGATGTTGCATCAGGATGGGACAATATTGCATCTTTACACTTTAACACAGCCAAAATACCACCAGTCACTCTAATGACAAAACCCCATTCCAAAATGCTGAGAACCTCCTGAACCCATCACTGCCAGCAGGTAACAGCAGGAAACTCCCTGGAGGGACTTTGCACTGACACCCCAGCACAGCTTTGACTTTGGCTCTTGTTAAATACTTTGGCACCTCTTGCCAGGGGAAGCAAATTTCTACCTGGACTTGCATGGCAATGGGTCAGTGTTTACCTTGATAAACTGTGTGGACAGGCTCCTCCACTCTGACACTGTAATTGCTGAAATCTTCCTCCACCAAGACTCCTCCATAACTGTGGACCTGCACGAGAGCAAGGCAGCACACGCTGAGCAGGCAGGGGGACTCACACCTCACTGTCAAACAAACACCACTGAGATTCCTGAGCCAGGATACCCTGCAGATCTGTGCTTTCATGGCCTGGCTCACTGTTCACCACCATGGGAAGGCTCTGCAGACGTTCTGGCTGCCCAGGAAGATGGGGACTGGCACTGCCCTGCCCTGGTGACAAGCATGAGTGTGTTAGGGGTTAGGAAGCATTTAAATACTGCCAGGATTACAGTTGTATATGGATCTGGGAGAGAACCTGGGTATAGCAGGTGACCATCACTAGAAAATTCAATTAGAAAAAACACAGTCCCCACCCTATTTGAAATTATTTCAGGTGACAGTGGGGCTGCTGTAGCCTTGCTCCTCCTGTAAGACTCTCCTGGAGGTTCAGTTTACCAGGAGCGGTAATTTTCATGAACACAGTAAATATGTGTGATTCCCTCACTGCAGGTCTTCTGCTAATGCAGAATGTTGCAGGGCCAGCATGTCAAACCACCCAAAGCTGCTGAAGATGTCTCTCCTACTTGGGATCCCCATTTCCTTCCCAGAGAAAAGGCTGGTTGAAGCCAAAGGCTGTGCTGAGCTTCTGGTGCCTGTGCCAGGATCTGCCTCCTCAGAGCCTGGCCAGTGGGAACCTGGGCAGGAGGAACAGGATGGCACAGAAAGGGGAGAAGCCCTAGTCAGCAACATGCTGCAGACACCATCTCAAACTCCCCAGATAGCACATTTTTGCCCCTGTGTCTGGAAGCAAAGGCTTGGTTTCACCACATGGATGCCCTCTCTGTGCTGGAACAATAAACACTGTGGGAAGCCACCACTTTGCTCTGCAATCAAAGCTGCAATAGTGCACTGCATCCCAGAGCTTGCCAAAGTCTTTGGTGTGGCAACCCTGGGCCTTGCTCCTCCACAGAGAATTTGTGCTTCCCTGCAGCAGCCCCCATGTCAGGGGGACGTGGTGACAAAGCAGGATTTAGCTTTAGACATGCTCACAAGCTTGTGACTTTTCATGTGGCTTTGGAGCCCGTGTTGATCTGTTGAGGGTAGGAGGGCCCTGCAGAGGGACCTGGACAGACTGGAGAGATGGACAGATTCCAATAGAATGAAATTTAATAAGTCTAAATGTCGGGTTCTGCATTTTGGTCATAATGACCCCAAGCAAACTATACGCTGGGAACAGAATGCTTGGAGAGTGGTGAGGTGGAAAGAGATTTGGGGGGATTAGTGGACAGCAAACTCACCATGAGCCAGCAGTGTGCCCAGGCAGCCAAAAGGGCCAATGGCATCCTGGCCTGCATCAGGAATGGAGTGGCCAGTAGGGCAAGAGAGGTTCTCCTTCCACTCTACTCGGCACTGGTCAGACCACACCTCGAGTATTGTATCCAGTTCTGGGCCCCTCAGTTTAAGAAAGATGTTGAGGTGCTGGAACGAGTTCAGAGAAGGGCAACAAGGATGGTAAAGGGGCTGGAGGATAAGCCCTATGAGGAGAGGCTGAAGGAGCTGGGTCTGTTTAGCCTGGAAAAGAGGAGGCTCAGGAGTGACCTTATCGCTGTCTGTAACTATCTGAAAGGAGGTTGTAGCCAGGCAGGGGTTGGTCTTTTCTCCTTGGTCTCTGGGGACAGGACGAGAGGTCACAGTCTTAAGCTTCAGCAGGGAAAGTTTAGACTTGATATTAGGAAAAGGTTTTTTACTGAAAGAGTGATCCGGATGTGGAATGGGTTGCCCACAGAGGTGGTTGAGTCACCAACCCTGGAGGTGTTTAAGGGAAGGCTGGATGAGGTGCTGAGTGATATGATCTAGATGTAGAGGATAGGTTAGTTGGATTATAGGTTGGACTAGATGATCTTTGAGGTCCTTTCCAGCCTTATCTATACTGTGATACTATGATACTGTGATGTTTCTCATCCTTCACCTCTGCTGTGGCCCAGGTGCACTGTACATTGCCAAACACAGAGCTCACAAATGTCTACGGCTTGAGCCTTATGAACCCACTCCTGATTCCTCATGAGATGCTGAAGGTGCATCACTTGAGCTGTGGTGGACACTAGCTACCCTGACTGCAGCCACACATGTACAAAAGTTGCTGTGTTTTTTTTTTTACCAGAATAATGGTTTGTTGTTGCTATTTTTTCCAGAGCACATCTAACAATAGGAATTAAACTACAGCAACCCCCAAGGGACCAAGCCTGTCTAATCCTCTGCTCACAAGGCTCAGGGTTTTTTTTAAACTGTCTTCCTGAAGTCCATATCTTATAGTCCTACCAACAACAACCACTCGTTTCTCAACAGAGGGGTACCTCTTGTTCTGGGGGTTGTCACTCAAACTAACACAGTCCACAGGAGTCTTCAAATCATCTTTTTTTTCCTTCAGAAAGCTAGTCTTTCTGGCAACAGAGGAATTGGAGGTTTCACATCTTTAGGCTGTGGGAATGGCTTGTGTGTCACTCACAGCACTGCAGGAACAGGAAGGAAAAAGGAGGCTCCATGCATCTGTCCCCATCATTGTGCTGATACATGGCTTATCTCCAGGTCGTCACCTCGAGCAGGTGACATAGCAGGTGGCAGCCCCAGCCCAGCAGCAGACAGGGACAGTCTTGGCTCACCTCAGAGATCATCTCCTGGGTCAAGTTTCCGCTGTAGAAGGCTGACGCTCCTTCTGCCCCCAGCAGCTCCAGCACGGCCGCGAGGTCCCGGCGCTGGACAAACATGCCCGGCAGGAGGGGCTGCCCCTCCGGCAGGAAGAGCTCCCGGAATCGGTCAGAGTAGTTCAGCTCCTTCACTTCACTCAGGGCTTTGGCTGCAGGCGAGAAGAGGAAGGACAATGGATAGCGCATTGGACTTCTAGAGGGCTGAAGGGATTCAAAGGTTCCGTGTTCGCGTCCCGGCGCAGTCACCACAGGCAGGGGTTGGTCTTTTCTCTCTGGCCATTGGAGATAGAGCAAGAGTTTATGGTCTTAAGCTCCAACAAGGGAGGTTTAGACTTGACATTAGGAAAAAGTTTTTCACTGAAAGAGTGGCATTGTAATGTGTTGCCCACAGAGGTGGTTGAGTCGCCATCCCTGGAAGTGTTTAAGGGCAGACTGGATGAGGTGTTGAGGGCCATGATATAAATGTTGTAGCTGTTAGGTTTTAGTTGGATTATAGGTTGGACTTGATGATCTTCAAGGTCTTTCCCAACCCTATCAACACTGTGATACTGTGACAACCAGAAACAGCAGGGATCAGGGAGGTGCAGGGAACCTGGAGACACCCAGTAGGGATGTTGGGAACTTGCTGCCATCTCTGGCCCTATTGCAAAACTAGAGGGATGCTGGATCATGGATTCATTGGAGCTGGGAAGGAAACCCAAACAACCCCCAGTACCCTTCCCTGCCTGGCCCTGGGTGCTGCTCAGTGTGGGCTGCTCTGACCAGCCACAGCAAAGGGCTCCAGTTTTACTGCCACCGTGCTCTGACAGTGACTTGTGCATTGCTCAGCTCCCAACATCATCCATCTCCAGGTCTAAAGAGCCTTGATTTCCCACAAATCACCACCTCCATCCCCAGCTCCCTCACACCCCAGTGCAGTGGCCAGCGGACTGCCCTGTGCTGAGCAACCACCCTCGGCTCCCCATCAGGTACTCACCCAAATCATGTGTGACATTAAAGCCATTCTGGGCGACTCCAGCCGCAAGGCCCAGCAGCTCAGACCACGGGAGTCTGCCAAAGGAGAGAGGACAAGGAGAAACATGTCTTGGAGGGGCGCAGTGGGATGGGGTGGTGGGGAGCAAAGTGCAGGGCTCAGCTCTGTGGTCAGGGGCTCCTGAAAGACCAGGCTGTGGGACCAGCAGTGGCCAAAAGGAGAACTGAGCTTTCAGTGGTTGTGTTCTTAACAAGGTCATCTGCAGGATGGAGCACCAGAGAGGAAAGGCAGTGCATGGACAGGGAATGGACAGGAGCAAAATCCCAAGCCAGGCTCTGGCCCTGAGCAAGCCATTCAGATCCCTCTCTCCCTATCCCCACAGGGCATCAAGGATAGCCACACGTCTTAGGATCCAGTTAAAGACAGGCTACAATACACAGGCATGCATGGAAATTCACTGTGTCTATCTTGTTCAATCTGCAGAAAACCTGACCAAGCCAAATTCCTTCTTTTGTACATGAAGTACCACAACATGAACATATTTTTCAATGTAAGCGTCCAAGTATCCTTAGCTAATGGTTTTGACCGGTGGCTGAGAACATGGTCTGATGGCAAGGCCTGATGTCCTCCCAGCTCCTCAGCAGGGACACCAGGGCACAGCCTGTGCCAGACTCAGGTCTTACCTGCCATGTAACTGGTGTGCTTGGTGCATTCCTTGTATCATGCCTGGCACCCCCACGAGCAGACCTGGCTGTAAAGGAGGAAGGACAAAAAGGAAGAGTAGTCTCCTTTCCATGAGGACACAGGACACAGTCCCGAACTGCAAGTCAAGGGGATGCAAGTCATGTTCCCTCTGGAACTATCCGCATAGTTTAGAGGCAAAGAGGTCTGTAACAACACACTTAATTAGGGAATGAAAGGGTTTGGAAGGAAAGAGTCAAATTCAATCCTGTTCTCAGCAGTTTGGTCAGGAGAAATAACTCGGCAGAACAACCTGAGCTCCTTCCCAGAGCTGTTGTTCTCCTGGTTCCCCCCTGCCAGAGGGACATGCCTGTTTACTCTCCAAAGCCTGCAGGCCTTTTGGGACTAATAAAGAAGTACTTTCGCTGGATTCCCTACGTCTGTAGGGCCCAGGAATTCCCATAGTGAGAGACGCCTCCTGTTGCTTTGCTGGGCATCTCCCTCTCAGCCTGAGAGTTCCTCCTGAAGACAGCAGCCCTGGAGGGGACAGCTGTGACACTGGTCCTCACCTTGATGTCCTGCTGCAGGTCCCTTTCCAGCGGGATGCCCAGGGGAGCCACCTCACGGAAGTCGATCACCCAGCTCCTGTTCTTGCGGATGTCGTGCACCAGCATCACCCCACCCCTGCAGCGAGATGGGGGTCAGGGCACGGCCCTGGCTGCTCCTGCAACAGCCACTGCCGTGGAGCCACAACAAAGAGTGCAGGTGAAACTAGGGCCAGGGCCAGTCCCAGTGTGGCAGGTCACCAGTCCCACCCTGGGTGGCCAGTGGCACAGGGAACGCTGCTGTCCTTCCCCAGAGAACACCCCAGCACAGCCACGGCAGCACCAGTGCAGCACACAGGCAGCCATGTGCTGAACCTGGTGGGGCTGGATCAGTCCCTGCCAGCCTGGCCTGGGAGCCACTGGCTCTGTTCCCCTGCCAGGTTGGGACAATCTGGGATTTTCTTTCTAATCCTAAAAGTTTTGCAATAAAGGAGGGTTTTGGGTTACACCAGCAATGGGTGGTGCAGCTGGAGCAGGTATCAGGTGGCTGTGGTTTATGCAACGCTCTTGAATGCTGCAGAGTCAGGGGCACCAGGCTCACGTGGATGCCACCCTTGGAATGAGGGCTGGGAGAAGGACATCCGTCGCTGCCATGCCTCCCTGGCAGCTGTCCAGAGCTGGGATTGGACCCCAGCCTCAGCAGAAGAGCCTAGGGAAGGGAGGACTTGGGTTCTGAAAGCATTGGGACTGAGCCTGGGGTGTTGCCAGCTCCTGGCACACTCACAGTGGGCTCATCAGCCCTCTTGAGCCTGGAGCTTGGAGATTCCCCACAGCCACTATGGCAGACACAGCTTTTCCCTCCCTGGGGATCTCTGTCCTGCACTGACAACACAGTGAATTTGGATATTTGGGTTCACAGACATGGGCACATCCACCACCCGATGTCAGACACCTAGTTCTACATGCTGGGCATCATGCTGCCATGCAGACATTTTTCAGCTGGAGAGAGACTTTTCACAAGACAGTGACAGGACAAGGGGGAATGGCTTTAAACTGACAGAGGGTAGGGTCATACATATTAGACATTTGGAAGAAAGGGTTAGATGGGATGTTGGGAAGAAATTGTTTCTTGTGAGGGTGGTGAGGCCCTGGCACAGGGTGCCCAGAGAAGCTGTGGGTGCCCCATCCCTGGAAGTGTCCAAGGCCAGGTTGGACAGGGTTTGGAGCAACCTGGGATAGTGGAAGGTGTCCCTGCCCATGGTAGGGGGATGGAATGAGATGAGCTTTAAGGTTCCTTCCATTCTGGGACTCTGTGACACCACTTGCTTGATGACAAGCGCAGGTGACAGCACGGGGCAGGTGACCAACACTTACCCTCCGAGCCCGGAGGTGTGGGGGTTGACGATGCCAGCGCAGAGGGCCGAGGCGATGGCTGCATCCACCGAGGAGCCCTGCCTGCCCAGCACCTCCGTGCCCAGCGCCGTGCAGGGCGCAGCGTCCGTCACCACGGCCCCGCGGTGGAACAGCTGCCGGAGGAGGAGAGCGGTTGCGCCCGGGGAGCGGTGCCAGTACCACCCAGATCTTCACCCAGAAATGCCAGACCTGAAGCCCGAGGTCAGTGCCAAGGCCATGGCTGACCCACATTTTAAGGTGCTCCCAAATGCCAGTGGGAATTGCGTGTCCCTTGGCATGCCCCTGCTGCAGGGCACCTGCGTGTGGCCATGCCATCAGCTCAAACAAGTGTCAAAAGCAGACATGCTAAGCTGGGGGGTCACACCTACCCCCCCTCCCACAGCCCCAGAGCAGGGTCAGACTAATCCTCACGAGCAATGACCCACTGCAGCCAGGTGGTCACTGGGAATGGGAATACAGCTACAAAGAATACAGCATCTCCCCGAGCACCACCATTTGTTTTCATCCTTCCTTAGTACCAGCACTGGTGCAGTCACAAGAGGTTTTAAAAAGCTGATTTTAACCCGATGGTACAAATTGCAGCACCTCAGCATGAGCCAGGGTGGTCTGGGGAAGTGCAAAGACAGAAGGGCCATGACAGCACATGGAGAAGATGATGGTGACTACTGGCTGCTCGTGACCCTTCTCAGGCTGCAATACTTGCAGATGTTCTGCAGGAAGATCCAAGCCCATGGCCATGCTGCCTTTGCTCTGCCATCGAGCACTGGGCTGTGAGCTGTTAGCTGTTTTCCTGCTTGGTCCTGCATGGATCTTCCAGAGGTGAGTCTGAGCATGTATCCCCTTAATCTATAAAACTCTCTCCGAAGGACAAGATACCTACTGCCTAAATAAGGATTGTTTTTGGAAAGCCCCTCACATGTGGCTCAAATCCCAGCTGGAGTCAGGGCAGCAAGGCTGCCCATTCCCCCTCAGCAGCTCTTGCAAACCTGCCTGGCACAGCCCCTCACACCCTGGCCACAAGGCAGGCACCAAGAGCCCAGCTTGGCTCTCCAAGCACAACCCCCACCTGTGAGAAAAAACTTTCAAGACAAATTGGTGTGGAACTGAAGAGGCTCAGTACCCAGGGCCTTCCTGACACCAGCACTGACCACACCAAACTACCAGCCAGGAGGAAAGTTAGGGAGCTTCTACTTGCAGAGCCAAAGCCCAACTGTAAAGCCACCACGTTGTCTTACCTGAGGGTCCCCAAAATAGATCTGCATGATGAGGGCCACGGTGACGCCTGTGGCGAAGGTCAGACAGGCGGTGATGATGACAGTCAGCCCATCCTGCCTGCAGCTGCAGTCTCCAGAGAAAGGATCCTTGCTGGTCTCCTGGAGAGGGGACACGTCCTGGCTTCCCATCTCTGAGGAGGATGAGGGCAGGCGCTGGAGACGTGCCGACTTCAGGAAGGAGTCTGGGTCTTTGTGGGCAGCAGGGAGAAAAGAAATGTGAGTTATTGAGCAACTCAGGGCTCTTATTGCAGTGTTTACCCAGCACTAACATTACAGTGAGCCCCTTCCAGCACAGCTATCACCTTTTCTATTGACCACAGCTCTCAAGAGTCTTTCTGGCTCAGATGCTGCTTTAGGTCATTTTACTGATCCCTTGGTTTGGCTCTAGTTATTCCAAACTGACTTCCCTGGAGATTAAGTGGGACAAAAAAAACCTGAATTTTGCTCCGTTTCAGTCCATTCATCAGTCTTCAGTGATGGGCCCACAGTTACTGCTCCACTTGAAGGGGTTCTTAACACAGCACTGACTGGTAAACACGTCTCTGAAATGCAGCAGGACTGAAGAAGAGGAAATTATGATATTAAAAAAAATCCAGCAGTTTTTTTTGGAGTTGTGCTTGGGCTAAAGCACGTGAGCAAAACAGAGGCAAAGCAAAACATGGCCTGGGCATAGAAAATACCTCCATGGCAAGGTGAGGGCACAGGAGCAAACCTGCAAACTGGCAGATTCGGGACATCCACCTGCTCCTACGACAGGAAGGACTCTGCTTTAATTCCTTCCTTCCTCTGGCAGATGAGGCCCACTGTGAAACAAAGCCACTTGCCGAATGCCTGGCTCCAAGATGGCAAAGCAGTGGGGCAGGGACTTGCTGGGCCTGCACCAGGCAGCAAACACAGCTCAGCAGGAGGGGAAAGTCTCTTTTTTGCTCTGAAAGATGCCTGGAATCTCTGTGTCAGCCGCTGCCTTTGCAGCCAGGAGGTCACCTGAGCATCCCCTGCCTGTCCCTGATCACTGCCAGGACGTGCTGTGAGGACATGCCCATCCCTGCCAGGCACCAAAAGTGACCAAGAGGCCCAGGGCATCATCCAGGGCTCCCAGATGAATCTTTTCGGGGACTGCAGTGCTGTGCATACCCGTGGTGGGAAAAAGAAAAGCGCTGAGTGAAAAAGACAAGATCAAAAACCTGTCCACAAGCTCCAACACAGGAGATGTTTCCTATGTTTGGAAAGGCAGAAGGGAGTGAGCAGGAAAGCCTACATCCCCCATCACCCTGCCTGCCTCTGTCTGCCTGGGCAGGTGCTGTCAGCCCAGTCCTTGCCATGACATTAACAAGATCTTCTGACCCTCTTCTGGGGCCTGGGAGGGAGGTAGTTCTAGTTTCAGTGACATTGCCACCAGGAGTAAACCCCCCACAGCCAGGAAATCCCCTCAGGGTGAATTTGATCTCAATCACACTGTAATGGTCTAGGAGAGCAACAGGAAAAGGCTCAGCTTTCCCAGCCTGCACCTCTGAGCACACACTGAGCCCCTCATTTGCTCTGAGTCAGGCCTGCAGCGTGTGGGCAGAGTGGGAGGACTGGTGGTGGCCTTGGGTGGGAGCCACGACTGGCCTGGCAGGGGATGCCACTGGAGAGCGATGTCACACACAGCCCCTGGCACACCCGAGTGAGACCCCAACCCCACCAGTGGGGAAACAGCAAGGAATGAGCGGGGTCCCTCTGATCTGCTCCTGTAGCTCTGGTGACAGACCAGTCCAGCACAAGGGGACATGAACACCCAGTGAGCAACTGTGGGAGAGGACATGGCCCTCCCACCACACAGAAGTACCTTCGTTCTCCACCACAGACATCCCATGTGGCCTCAGTCACTCAGTGACATAGGGACAGCAGGGCTGTGGTTTGGGGCTGGGAGCACAGGGGGCCAGGAGCAACCTGCACACCAGGTGCCCATCACCAATGTCCACACTTTTTTGAAAGAAAAGCCACCAAAGCCTCCTTGGCTTTTGTGGGGGCTGCAAAGGAGATGCGGCTTCACAAAGGAACCAACGCTTTGGGAGGTGAGTTCAGCTCTGGAGCTGCTGCAGAGGGGACAGCAGAGACTGGAGACACCCAGGGACTCCAGCAGGTGGAGAAGCACAGCCAAATCCTGCAGCACAGCGCCGGATGAGTGCATTTCCACCTGCCAGGAGAGCAGCAGCTCCTCCAGCCACGCCATCTGCAGGCACCGGCACAGCCAAAACCACACCGAATTCTGGGTGTGAGACAAGAGGCCTCACGCCCTCAGAAGGGCTGTCCCCACACATTTGCATGCAGCAGCTTTACCTCGACAGCGCGGGAGGACACAGGGACAGAACAGGCAATGGGAGCTTCAGCCATGGGCACAGTGGGACAGGGCAGAAGGCAAGGGGTGTGTGGGGCTGTGGGAACTTGGGCCTGGGAGTTTGGGGATTGACTGGCCTGGGAAGCAGCCTCCTGGGAGAAGGGCAACTCTGCTGGGAGAAACATGACATGGGGGAGAAACAGGGTTTCTCTCAGCTATGAAAGAGGAGGCAATCAGTTAAAAACAGGCAGAAGGTTTTCTCATGGATCAAAGGATCACCTGACTTTATTCCAGCTGACCATCGGTGAAGAGATGCCCAAGGAGCAGCCCAGGGGACGGAGGGATGCCCAAGGAACAGCCCAGGGGACGGAGCAATGCCCAAGGAACAGCCCAGGGGACAGAGGGATGCCCAAGGAACAGCGCAGGCAGCCATGCACGAACGGTCCGGGCTGGAAGGCCAAGCTGGCTGTGAGA
>WEKX01022791.1:14607-28835 GCA_013390025.1 Pitta sordida | reverse complement strand
CGGGCGAGAGGGGACAGGCGGGGAGCGGCGAGCGCGGGATGGAAAAGGGAAAGGGGCCGGGAAAGACCTCAGCCTGGCAGGGCAGTCCTGGGCAGAAGGGCCGGACAGCAGCCCCCGTGTTGTCCCCAAGAGCTGTGGGGGACAGGGATTCCGGGCTGCTCCACCTCCGGCACGTTTTCCCTGTGCGATGCTGACAGCCAGGCTGTGGGGACTGTGGGGAGCAGGGACAGGACAGCGCTGGGGGCACACACGGCTGTGCAGCCCCTTACCTGGTGAGTGGAGCAGTAGGACTGTAGTTGCCAGTAGGACTAGGGAAGTTATTCTTACCCTGTACTCGACACATCTTGAGTGCTGTGTGCAGTTCTGGGCTCCCCAGTTTCAGAAGGATGTTGAGCTGCTTGAGAGGGTCCAGAGAAGGGCAACGAGGATGGTGAAGGGACTGGAGGACAAGGCCTATGGGGAGCGACTACAGGAGCTGGGGTTGTTCAGCCTGGAGAAGAGGAGGCTCAGAGGTGACCTCAGTGCTGGTTACAACTCCCTGAGGGGAGGTTGCAGTCGGGTGGGTGTGAATCTCTTCTCTCAGGCTGCCAGCACCAGAGCAAGAGGACATGATCCTAAGCTGTGGACAGCTTAAGTCCCTGTTTCAGCAACACTGTCACAGATTTCATTTTGGCTTCCTCTACCTTTGGGATCCTGGCTCTGACTCTCCCCTCCTGTCTCTGTCCCTGTTTCATGCATGTCACTTCTACCTGCCACTGTGGCTGCAGTGCTGCCATGCCCTCAGCCCTGGTCTTTCAACAAGCAGAAGAGCAAACACACTCTCATATTCCTCTGAACCTTGCCACTTTCATTCTACTTTTTTTCTCTGCCACCAGGGCTGCTGTGGGCCAACCAGAGCATAGTCACACAGGATGTGAGCAGACTGCGATGCATCCTCCGAGCTGGGTGAA
This sequence comes from Pitta sordida, assembly GCA_013390025.1. Taxonomy (NCBI): domain Eukaryota; kingdom Metazoa; phylum Chordata; class Aves; order Passeriformes; family Pittidae; genus Pitta; species Pitta sordida. The sequence goes on along the minus strand of WEKX01022791.1, from coordinate 27,885 downwards.
CAACTACTGCTTGACCACACGCCCCGTGGCCCCCGCATACCCCACGTGGCTGCTGCCACTTCCTTCATTAGTCTGGAGGAGCTGGTGCTGCAGCAGCAGGTCTCTTCCCTTCCTTCCCAAAGGAGAGCACGTCGTCTTGCCACTGCCTCAGTCAGGCTTAGTCTGGACTTGAAGTCCTGGCTGCAGTTCTGTCAGCTTCTTCCCAAGGACCTCTGGAGTAGAGCTCCAAGAGGTCTGGGAAGGGCAGAAAGGAAGCTGGGACTGGCTGAGTGTTCTGGGGAAGATGCAGTGTAAAGGGGGGGAGGAAAGGTCAGCAGCATCCCAAGAGGCAGAGAGAGAGGGGCAGACGGTGCCTGCCACTGCCACAGCAGTGACGATTCTGGATGAAAAGCAAATATAAGAGGTGAATTTGTTAGAAAGAAAGGCAGTTTAAAATTTTTCTTTCACCAATAGGGGTAACAAACTTCATTGTGGAAGGGTGATGAAGTTTGTTAGAAGCTGAATTGAGTATGTCTGGGGTTGCTTAACTAGGATTTGTACTGTTGTGGGGTTTGTACCAATCTAGGAACAATAAGCCAAGCTTCTGTGTTTGTAAAGATTAATAAAGTTGATAAAACTCTAATTTAGGATAAATTTGCAGATCTGTCATAGACTGGAAGGTNGACGATTCTGGATGAAAAGCAAATATAAGAGGTGAATTTGTTAGAAAGAAAGGCAGTTTAAAATTTTTCTTTCACCAATAGGGGTAACAAACTTCATTGTGGAAGGGTGATGAAGTTTGTTAGAAGCTGAATTGAGTATGTCTGGGGTTGCTTAACTAGGATTTGTACTGTTGTGGGGTTTGTACCAATCTAGGAACAATAAGCCAAGCTTCTGTGTTTGTAAAGATTAATAAAGTTGATAAAACTCTAATTTAGGATAAATTTGCAGATCTGTCATAGACTGGAAGGTGGGGGGGTGGATAGAGCTGCAGGCGTTGGCAGGATATCGGCAGCTGGAGCCTGGCTCCGGGGAGAGCCGAGCAGGAGGTGACTGGACCGAGCCGGGAGGGAGCCTGGTTGGAATGAGCCAAGTGAGGAACATTGTAGCGACAAGAGTAACATTTAATATCATTGGAGAGTTGCAGCAGGCGGGAAACTGCTGTCCCACCCCACTCCTGGAATTGTTACATCGTTGGACCCGATAAAAGCCCCTGCCCTTGCCCTGAGGGCTGTGTGTGTCTGGCATAGCCAACACAGGCAGTGCTGCTTTATTTTGGCCTTTGATTTTTACTATTGTTTCTCTCTCCTTATAAACCTTGTGTTGAAGTTTTCATTTTGTGGGCTGCATTTCTCACAACTTGGCACCCAGAGCTGCGGCCCTCAAAGCCACAAAATTTGGCTTACCAAATTATTGTTAAGAACTCAAGAGAATCTGGACCAAAGAGGAATATTTAAGAAGGTATGGCTGGTTTAGCCATTAAATTTCGTGCACGAAGCCCGGGTGGGAACATCAGACTGTAAGGGGGAGTGAGAAAGGTGTGTGTGTGAGACGTGAGGCACCAGGTTACACTCATGGAGTGAGTGTGGAGTCCTTCTAACCGCGGTTCCGTATCCCCGCGAGGGGACCGGCCGGTGAAGGGATGAAGCGAGTGAAAAAGGAGTGACTGATTTCCCCCAGAAGAATTTAGATTGGGACCGGGCCTGACAGCTGGTTAACTTGGAAGAGGGACCAGTACTTTAAGGCTAGAGAACCTAAGATCTGGCTAACACAAGTGCTGGGATTGATGTGGATTATAAGAAGGGGTTGAGGTCAGGTGCCCAAGGAAAGAAACACCAACTCCCACTCAGTCCACTTGGGAGCTTGGACTTAGTAGGGTACCCTATTTATACTGGGACAAGGACCGGAAAACCAGAGGTTGGTTGACTTGGAAGAGGGCCCAGTAATTAAAGCTAGAATATGGAAAGATTTAGCTAATGTACAAGTACCAGTATTTGTGTGGATTCCAGACCAAAGAGGAATACCGGTATTAGAAGGGGTTGAAGGTCTGAGGCCCAGGAGTGAGTTTAGTGTTCAGGTTTGGATTTTAGTGAGAGCTGAGTGTACAGTAGTGGTTCATACTTTCACTCAGTGCCACCACTGCTTCCACCCAGTCCTGGAGGCATAAGGGGGGTGGAGTAGGATACAGGGTGGTATTGATGGGTCCACAAGGCTGAAAGGAGAGGGTCTGAAAGTGACTCTCTAGGTCAGAGGGAGCCAGGGTGATTATCTGGCAACTCGAGCCTCAGTGTTACGTTTAATCCCATAGTGTGGAGAATTATTTTCACAGGTGTTGTTTGCTTGATAATCGTTGTATATTTCCCTTGTGCTAAAAGTCGGGTACCCTGTGTTTGCTGAGAGTGGCTAGAGCAAAAGGAGTGGAAGATACAGTGTTTAGCAGTGTATGTTCTGTGAGGAGAGAGAGCATTCTGTGAAGGGTTAGAGTGAGATTGGGCGTAGCTGGGGCATAACTGCTGTGCAGAAGGTGCTAAATTGTTACGTTGTTGAAAGTGAATTGGAGCTTAGTGTTCTTATCGTAGCAAGTTTAGATTTTGGGGAGGTAAAACGTAATTGGAGCTAGTGCATGATTACTGAGAGGATTGTAAAGCTGAGTGCCTGTGAAGGTTTATAATTGTGGTGTATTGTTATAGGATAAGGAAGATGGGGACAGGGGACAGGGGACAAGTAAACTTGGCCTTAGGAAGGGAAGGAGTAAGGAGAATCCCTCCGAGANGTAAAGGGGGGGAGGAAAGGTCAGCAGCATCCCAAGAGGCAGAGAGAGAGGGGCAGACGGTGCCTGCCACTGCCACAGCAGTGACGATTCTGGATGAAAAGCAAATATAAGAGGTGAATTTGTTAGAAAGAAAGGCAGTTTAAAATTTTTCTTTCACCAATAGGGGTAACAAACTTCATTGTGGAAGGGTGATGAAGTTTGTTAGAAGCTGAATTGAGTATGTCTGGGGTTGCTTAACTAGGATTTGTACTGTTGTGGGGTTTGTACCAATCTAGGAACAATAAGCCAAGCTTCTGTGTTTGTAAAGATTAATAAAGTTGATAAAACTCTAATTTAGGATAAATTTGCAGATCTGTCATAGACTGGAAGGTGGGGGGGTGGATAGAGCTGCAGGCGTTGGCAGGATATTGGCAGCTGGAGCCTGGCTCCGGGGAGAGCCGAGCAGGAGGTGACTGGACCGAGCCGGGAGGGAGCCTGGTTGGAATGAGCCAAGTGAGGAACATTGTAGCGACAAGAGTAACATTTAATATCATTGGAGAGTTGCAGCAGGCGGGAAACTGCTGTCCCACCCCACTCCTGGAATTGTTACATCGTTGGACCCGATAAAAGCCCCTGCCCTTGCCCTGAGGGCTGTGTGTGTCTGGCATAGCCAACACAGGCAGTGCTGCTTTATTTTGGCCTTTGATTTTTACTATTGTTTCTCTCTCCTTATAAACCTTGTGTTGAAGTTTTCATTTTGTGGGCTGCATTTCTCACAACTTGGCACCCAGAGCTGCGGCCCTCAAAGCCACAAAATTTGGCTTACCAAATTATTGTTAAGAACTCAAGAGAATCTGGACCAAAGAGGAATATTTAAGAAGGTATGGCTGGTTTAGCCATTAAATTTCGTGCACGAAGCCCGGGTGGGAACATCAGACTGTAAGGGGGAGTGAGAAAGGTGTGTGTGTGAGACGTGAGGCACCAGGTTACACTCATGGAGTGAGTGTGGAGTCCTTCTAACCGCGGTTCCGTATCTCCGCAAGGGGACCGGCCGGTGAAGGGATGAAGCGAGTGAAAAAGGAGTGACTGATTTCCCCCAGAAGAATTTAGATTGGGACCGGGCCTGACAGCTGGTTAACTTGGAAGAGGGACCAGTACTTTAAGGCTAGAGAACCTAAGATCTGGCTAACACAAGTGCTGGGATTGATGTGGATTATAAGAAGGGGTTGAGGTCAGGTGCCCAAGGAAAGAAACACCAACTCCCACTCAGTCCACTTGGGAGCTTGGACTTAGTAGGGTACCCTATTTATACTGGGACAAGGACCGGAAAACCAGAGGTTGGTTGACTTGGAAGAGGGCCCAGTAATTAAAGCTAGAATATGGAAAGATTTAGCTAATGTACAAGTACCAGTATTTGTGTGGATTCCAGACCAAAGAGGAATACCGGTATTAGAAGGGGTTGAAGGTCTGAGGCCCAGGAGTGAGTTTAGTGTTCAGGTTTGGATTTTAGTGAGAGCTGAGTGTACAGTAGTGGTTCATACTTTCACTCAGTGCCACCACTGCTTCCACCCAGTCCTGGAGGCATAAGGGGGGTGGAGTAGGATACAGGGTGGTATTGATGGGTCCACAAGGCTGAAAGGAGAGGGTCTGAAAGTGACTCTCTAGGTCAGAGGGAGCCAGGGTGATTATCTGGCAACTCGAGCCTCAGTGTTACGTTTAATCCCATAGTGTGGGGAATTATTTTCACAGGTGTTGTTTGCTTGATAATCGTTGTATATTTCCCTTGTGCTAAAAGTCGGGTACCCTGTGTTTGCTGAGAGTGGCTAGAGCAAAAGGAGTGGAAGATACAGTGTTTAGCAGTGTATGTTCTGTGAGGAGAGTGAGCATTCTGTGAAGGGTTAGAGTGAGATTGGGCGTAGCTGGGGCATAACTGCTGTGCAGAAGGTGCTAAATTGTTACGTTGTTGAAAGTGAATTGGAGCTTAGTGTTCTTATCGTAGCAAGTTTAGATTTTGGGGAGGTAAAACGTAATTGGAGCTAGTGCATGATTACTGAGAGGATTGTAAAGCTGAGTGCCTGTGAAGGTTTATAATTGTGGTGTATTGTTATAGGATAAGGAAGATGGGGACAGGGGACAGGGGACAAGTAAACTTGGCCTTAGGAAGGGAAGGAGTAAGGAGAATCCCTCCGAGATTCCTACAGATAGTCCCTTAGGAAGGAGGTTGGCAAATTTGGACAGTAATTGATGTACCAAGGGAAAGAACAAGGTAAAAATGATTGGCTCTTGTGTATTTGAGGGGACCAAGGAGCCTATTAGATCAGACTCCTCATTTTGGCCAAAATATGGATCAGATGAGGGGTGGATTTGTTTGCCTTTAAATATGTATGTTAATAATAGAGAAATAATTAATAGAGAGTGAATATGCAGCATGCTGGAGGGATATGATCTGGAGAGATAAGGTTTGGACTAGGGTTGAATTCTATAAGTTAGAGGAAAAAGAAGCAGCCCCAAGAGGACTTCACATGAGTAAGGCATCCCAAAGTGAACGAAAGAAAGAGGAAACCCCTACAGAGTTGCTTGAGAATTTAAGACATAGTACAGTACGTAGTACACTGTAGAAGTCAGATCAGGGCCCTGTGTGGCATGAGGCACCAGGTGGGGATGAGTCCTCCACCTGCCTACGCTTAATCAATCTAGGTCCCTGAGTGTCGCTCGCCCACCCGTGTGTGCGGAGTGCCTGCAAGCTGTGAGCAGGCAGTGCTTGTGTGCGTGCATCTGTGTTACTGTTTCCCTGGCTACGGGCAGGGAAGGGAAGTGCCCCAGGAAAGTGGGGCTGCCTGCGGCATGTCAGCGGGACATGCTGCCGCAGCCTGCCCATGGGCCGGGACACAGTGCGGGGATGCGGGGATGGGACACGGGGCGGGGGCACAGTGCAGGGACACAGGGCGGAGGCACGGGGCAAGGACACGGCCGAGATGAGCATGGGGGCAGGGAAGGGGCAGGAGGTGGGGCAGAAGCAGCGCAGGGTTTTCGCTGCCGGCGGCAGATGCGGAAGCGACGGTGTGGCTGAAGAGGAGTCTAGGGATTCTCGTGGGGGGTCCCCCGAGGCAGGCAGGGCACAGAAATGCTTCTCTTTTCTCCCATGTGCTGCGAGAGCCCGTGGGGAGGAGTCGAAGAGGCTCCCCAGCGCTCCTGATTGGCTGGGGGTGGAGCAATGGGCGTGACCTGTGTGCATATTAATGACCCACACGTATTCGCGAGTTTGAGGTTTTGCGAGGCCCGTGGGCTGTCCTGTTCCTCGCGAAGGATGGGGTATAACTGTACTCAAAAATATTCAGGGATTGACCCCGCAAGCGAGGCAGGGCAAGAATTGCTCCACGTAAATTTTGTAATTCACTCATGCCCAGATATTAGGAAAAAGTTAGAAAAATGGGAAGATTGGCATGCCAAAGGTTTAAATGAACTCCAAAAAGAAGTACAAAAAGTGTGTGTTAGAAGAGATGAGGAGAAAGCCAGAACAAAAGCTAAAATTATGGTGGCCATCCAAGAGGCCACAAGAAATAAAATTGAGACCCTGGAGAAATTTAATTCGAGATTGAGAAATAACAGGGCAACCAAATGAGTCTCAGGGATGGTGTCTCTAGGGGAATTTGGAAGAAATGTTTTTATTGTGGACAAGGGGGACATATCAAGAAAAGATGTCCTGAAAGGAAACGGTACCTGTTGGCATTTACAGGGACCCAATAGGAGGAACAGAATAGTTGCTAGAGGTGTCAGAGGGTCTATTTCCTGGGGGAAAAGCTTAAAGAGGAGCCCTTGATAGATTTACAGTTAGGCCTATGGGAAGAAAATTTTGTATTTTGGGGGCACACCAGGGCAGATGAGACTTGTGTTATTGGAGTGTATTTTATTTGGGGGCACTTGATGAATGGGAGAAGTAGAGAATTGACCTTTGGGGAGAAGCATCACTTCTTGTATGGGATAAGTATGACTGTTCAGCTGTAAGAGTAGGAGAGAACTTGTTGGATGGACTGCTGCGTTGTGGGAAAGATTGTTTATTGGTAGGTTGTCCAGATGCGTAGATCAGAAAAGTGTCAGAATATATGATAATGGATAGATAATGGATAGGCTTGTGAGCTATATCTAAAACAAGGATTGAAGTAATACATACTTTTACAAGCTTTAAAAAGAACAAAGTTTATTTGACACAGGAAGGAAACCAATAGCACACAGGCAGCTGATTGGAGAGGTTCAGAGGCCTTAACACTCCTTGTGTGTATAGTAATTGTGTATAGGCACCAGTGAAAACATCAGTGGAAGTGAGAGAGTTGTTCAGTGGATTGAGTAGTCAAGAAGACACGTTCTAGTATCTCAACATCTTTCTTAAACCTAGGGGCCTTGAACTGGACACAGTACTCAAGGGGTGTTCTAACCAGTGCTGAGTACAAGGGAAGGATAACTTGCCTTGTTCTGCTGGCCACACCATTCCTGATGCAGGCCAGGATGCCATTGGCCTTCTTGGCTGCCTGGGCACACTGCTGACTCTTGAGTTTCCTATCCACCAACACTCCCCCACCCCAAAAAACAAACAAAAAAACCCCCTATGAGAGCTGGCAGGTGCTCTGACCACATGTCCACTTGATCCACATGGGCCTCTGGCTGATCTGCCTGAGTGTGGGAGGGTTTTGCAGGCCAGTCCAAGGTGAGTCCAGGAGCCCTTCTTACTTCAGAGAGAACAGCGGCTCTGACCCTCTCCTCAGGGGGTTGGTCCCAAGCCTGTTGATGGGCTTTGCTGTGAAGTTGCCTTGCCGTGGGTATCCCTGGGTTCCAGTTCAGCTCTGTAAATTCCCCTTCTGGAGCCACTGCTGAGTTTCACGTTGTCTGCTCCAGATGCTCAGGAGGACAAGATGCACACCGGAGAACTGCAGGAGCTGAACCACCAGGTGACCTATGCACGGGCATCCTCTTCTCCGGGGACACACCAGAGCCCCTGCAGCTTGTAGACCCCAGGTGGTTTCCCCTCCCAGAGCACACACTGCTCCTGAGTTATGCCCAGAGATGGGGCACCTGGAGGCCAAGGCTGGATCTGGTGTCTCCTGCCTGTGGTTTGGCCTGTTCTCTCCTGGGTGCCCGTTGTCTCCCCATTCCCTGTTTGAAGTTTAGTTTTCTCCCTTGGCATCCTTGGCTTTGTGCCTCCTGGTTGGGGTGTGTTTTCTGCTTGGAGGAATTTCTCCTCTGTTCCTGCCCGCTCCTGCCCACCCTGCTGCCTGAGGAGCAGCCCTGTCCCTGAGCCTCTGTGCATCCCTCTTCCAGATCCAGTCCCTGCAGGAAGCAGTGCTGGCAAAGGAGGCTGCCCTGGCAACTCGAGAGGAGCAGCTGCTGCAGAACCTGGAGGAGTCGCGGGCAGGCGAACGGAACTTGAGGGACTCTGTGCACACGCTGCAGGCCGAGGTGTCTGAGCTGCGTTCGGGGCTGCGTAGCTCCCAGGACACAGCAGAGGCCTTGGCCACAGAGTGTCGGTCCCTGGAGCTGGAGCTGGGCAAGAGTCAGGCTGAGAGGGACCGTTTATGTGCCCACACTCAGGAGCTGCAGAAAGAGTTGGCTGAGAGCCGGGAAGGTACAGCTTCTCCTTTCCCACCCACTGGCCCATCCTGTCTCGCCAAAGGGGATCTCTGAGGCCACAGAGAGCAAAAGGCAGTGCCTGGGGATGGGAGGCAGATCCCGGGGCTGGCAGTGCATCAGGTGGTGCCTTTCAGGTGCCATGTCTCTGCTATGTAGCTGTAGCTGGAGGCCTCAGCTTGACTCCTCCAAACTCCAGGCCATCCCAGAGCCTCCAGGCCACTTGGCCTCTCTCTAGCATGGCTGGACAGGCGTCCCCTTCCCTTCTCTGTCTTTGCTGCCCACTCTGCACACCAGAACTGCGTTTTTCACCTCAGTGTCATGTTTTCTTTGTCTCACACTGTCACTCAGGTCAATCAACACCGTCATAGTCAGTTTTCACTTTGGCTTCCTCTTCCTTTGGGATCGTGGCTCTGACTCTCCCCTCCTGTCTCTCTCCCTGTTTCATCCATGTCACTTCTACCTGCTACTAACCCTGTGGCTGAAGTGCTGCCATGCCCTCAGCCCTGGTCTTTCAACAAGCAGAAGAGCAAACACACTCTCATATTCCTCTGAGCCTTGCCACTTGCCTTCTTCCTTTTTTCTCTGCCTGTCAGTTTCCTTCCTTTGTGCCACCCGTGGATCCCTTGTGGGCTTCGGGGTGGGTAACACAGACAGGAGGCAGAGAAGACACTGCTGTTGTGTCTGCAGGAAGCACCTCAGTTGGGCTTTGCTTTTTCCCTCCCCCTTTCCTGCTGCCGCCACACGCACGGCAGAACAGAAGAAGGAATCCCTGGAAGCTGCTCTGAAGGAAGAGGCCTCTGCAAGGAAGGCTCTGAGTCAGGAGGTGGAGTCTCTGAAAACGAAAGTGGAGAGCACCGAGAAGGAAAGACAGGATGTGCTGGTGAGGCTGGCAGATGCCAGGAAGGGCCGTTTCTTAGCTGCTTTTGGACCTTGTGTTAATATTTCTAAGGAGCAACTTCTTCTAGTGAATTCTTCCACTTGCCTTCTCCTGAATAAGGAGGAAGAGTGGTAGTAGTCATGTGAAACCCACGAGGGCATTTTCTGCCCTTGAAGCTTTAGTCCAAGTCATTTTCACACTTGACTCTATTTCCATTGCATGGTTTGGACAATTCCATGAGTCCAAATTCATCTGAGGGTTGATTTCCAATGGTCTCGGTGTGGAGAAAGGGATTGAGAAGTCCCACTTCAGTGTTTGGCCTTGGCCATGTGAGAGCAGACAGTGGGGAGAGAAGAGAGAAAACCAAAGTGCTGATGCAGATAAGGGCGTGTGCCTGCCAGGGGAAAACTAGTCCTGATTGGAAAGCCAGAGCGAGAGACAGATGTGACCGTTGGTGCTTCAAGGGAGGACAGTGGGGCTCTAGGAGTTGGTTCCATGGCAACTCTCCACAGGAGAGGTTGAAAAGCAGCTTTCTTGCCCCCAGCCCAGGAAATGAAATGGTGGGTTCCTTTGCTCTTCCCGTCCTTCCCAAAGGAGAGCCCATCATCTTGGCACTACCTCAGTCAGGCTTAGTCTGGACTTGAAGTCCTGCAGCTTGAAGTCCGGCAGCTCCTTCCCAAAGAACCTCTGAAGCAGAGCTCCAAGAGGTCTGGGAAGGGCAGTGAGGAAGCTGGGACTGGCTGAGTGAGCTGGGAAAGATGCAGTATAAAGGGGGGTCAGGAGAGGTCAACAGCATCCCAAGTGGCAGAGAGAGAGGGGCAGCTCGTGCCTGCCACTGCGGCAGCAGTTCCAGTCCTTGATATCCTTGATGAAAAGCAAACATAAAAGATGGATTGATTGACCTTTTTGTCCCAGTTTTGCAGTGTAAGCTGGTCAGGGTACTGCAGGACAGAATAGATGAATTGGAATCCAGAATGCAAAGACTGGACAATGTGATTGCTATTGCGCAGGACATAGGATGTGCTATTCAGAGATTGGAGAGGCTGGTCAATGATGTGGCACAAGTGGCCTGTGTGCAGAAAATGGATGTAGAAACGGACACGGCTGCGTCTCATGAACAGGTAGGCACTGGCATTGATCTTCAGTCAATTCAAACACCCCTGTGATGTTTCCCAGAAAGAGGTGGGAATATATAGATGCCTCAGTCCCTGAGCTGCTTGGGCAAAGCAGCCAGGGCTGCAGCCAGCAGCCTTGTCTGTGTGTCTGTCTGGCACCAACCAGAGACCAGTCAGTTGCCAGAATGTTTCATGCCCCCGTATGCCCAGACACACACTTGTTTCTCTTCCGCAGCTCTGAAAGAATGCTTTTTGTTCTCTGGTGCCACAAAGGGTCTCTGAGCAGAGATCTCCTTTGCCTTCCTGTCCAGAGGTGCTTTTGCTCCAGGTTTGGGGGGCAGGTTTCTGTGACTCTCCTGCCCAACCTGCAGATGGACCCTGAATTGAGGAGGACAAGGAGCCGTGTCACTCGTCGGTTGCTCCCGTGTGAGTCTGGAGTGTCTCTCTCAGACTGAAGAGTACAGGATGTGGCTGTCCATAGAGGTGAGAAGAGAATGTTCCATGGTGGGAGGGGGCTCTGGCCATACAATGGTACTGGCAGCAGCTGCAGTCGCCAGACTTCTCCTTCCCAGCCACTATGGAGCACTGGGGAGCATTTTCCACTCCTCCTGATGTGCTCTCACAGCACAGGGGAGCAAAGGGGAGCATTTCTGAGCCCTCTCTGCCTGGGGAGACCCCTGGAGAATCCCTGGGCTTCTCTTCAGCCGTGCTGCCACTTCCACAGCTGCCCCCAGGCTGCTGCCACTGCACATGCCTGCACTGCTTTCGCAGCGGGGAAGCTCTGGGGCTGCATCAGGGAAGGGGTGTCCCTGGGCTCTGGTCGGTGCTCTTGGAGCCTGGGAAACCTTAACTTTGCATCACTGCGACACCCGAGGTCCCTTATGGCAGGGTGTGGCATCAGTGTTGGAGTTTCTTTAACATNACCTGTTACCTAACCTGTTGTCATCCTGCTACCAACACACCTACCAATAACACACTATTCTATTATCTAGGTCCTGCTGCTAAGTACAGCATCCAACCTTTTCTTGAACATCTCCAGGGACAGTGACTCCACCACCTCTGGAGCCCAAGTGGCAGCCCATTCCACTGAGAGACCACTCTGTGAAAAAGTTCCTTCTAATGTCCAGCCTAATCTCCTATGATGCAGTTTAAGACTGTGTCCTCTTGTTCTATCACTGGTAGCCGGAGAGAAGAGACCGACCCCACCAGGCTACACCTCCCTTTCAGGTGGTTGTAGAGAGCGATAAGGTCTCCCCTCAGCCTCCTCTTCTCCAGACTGAACAATCCCAGCTCTCTCAGTCGCTCCTCACAGGGCTTGTGTTCCAGCCCCTTCACCATCCTCGTCATCCTTCACTGGACACATCTGAGGATCTCAACATCCCTCTGAAACCGAGGGGAGACTCCACTCACAGCTGAGTGGAATCTGTCTGGCCTGGCTCACCAACTGATTCAAGAGAACCCACTACACGGTATGCACTGTGTCACAGAGCACACCTTTATTCAGCACTGGGCTCACACAGGGGTTAGCACCTCCACGTATGTGTCCGCCACACACCAGTTCTGAGGGGTTTTATACACACAAGTAAACAAGTTCAGTTTTATCTTATTAGCTACATTCTGCACGACTCAGAAAAAAATCCATTATGTAATGTGTAGGTTTATCTAAAAATACATTCAGTCACTTCTTCCTTACAGTACTCTTACAGTAAACCCCCTCTTCCTTGTGGTCCACCATTCGTGGGTTCCATACATTGTGTTTTTTCTTCCACAGCTTTAGTGTCCTTACCTACTCCATTGCAGACCTCTCTTATCATGGCATCTTCCTGGAACCAAGCATCTGCAATATTCCAAGGATTACTCTGTGTCTATGCTTTTTTATCATTTTTACTACATCCCTTCCCAGCCACCTTCTCTGGAGCTTTGTTGATTGTAGGTTTGCACGTTGGAGGGAGTAGTGGCAGTTGAGCACTGACTGTTAGCACCTTGCTGATAAAGATGGCTACGGGCCAAAGTGCCTCTCTTCGGGTCTTTTCTTGTTCTTTCACATCTGATCCCACTCTGCCAGGTTGGGTGGGGTTCCCCTTTCTTTTAATTCCTTCTTTCCCCTTTTTGCAGCAGTTTCATTTTGCAAAGTCGCACTCATGCTAAGTTTTAAAGTAAAGTTAATTAATATAGCCAGGGCCATAACCTTTCAATTAAGTGAAAGCTTTGCCTTCCTGTTTTCATCAAAATGCATTCAGTTTACGTAAACAGTTTGGGCTTACAATTTCTCAGGCTAAGGACATTATTCATGCTTGTTGCATTTCCCACTGTTCAGCATGGAGTTAATTCTCAGGGATTACAAACCAATGAGTTGTGGCAATCAGATGTTACTCATATTGCAGAGCTCCCATGGCTTCCCTTTGTCCATGTCACAATTGATACTTTCTCAAGTTTCTTCTGTGCATCTGCTCAGGCAGATGAGAAGAGCAGGGATGTATGTAAACCCTGGACTCAATGTTTTGCTATGATGGGACTACCAGAGAAAATTAAAACAGATAATGGTCTTGGATATTTAGCTACTGGTACAAAAAACTTTTTACAACAATGGGGAGTCGGTCATCTTTTCAGCATCCTACACAACCCACAGGGACAAACTGGCCTGCATCAGGAACAGTGTGGTCAGTCGGACCAGGGAGGTTGTCATTCCCCTGTACACAGCGCTGGTCAGACCATATCTTGAGTACTGTGTCCAGTTTTGGGCTCCCCAGTTTCAGAAGGATGTTGAGCTGCTCGAGAGGGTCCAGAGAAGGGCAACGAGGATGGTGAAGGGACTGGAGGGCAGGCCCTGTGGGGAGCGACTACAGGAACTGGGGTTGTTCAGTCTGGAGAAGAGGAGGCTCAGAGGTGACCTCATTGCTGTTTACAACTACCTGCGGGGAGGTTGCCGCCAG
>WEKX01022791.1:0-14371 GCA_013390025.1 Pitta sordida | reverse complement strand
TGATTTCTCAGTGGAATGGTCTGCCCAGGGAGGTGGTGGAGTCGCCATCCCTGGAGGTGTTTAAGAAAAGACTGGATGAGGAAATCATTGACACAGATAATGGGGTGATGGGATGGGGAGCAATCCCTGAATGGGCACTCACTTAAGAGTTGGACTCGAAGATCCTTGTGGATCCCTTCCAACTCAGAAGATTCTGTGATCCTGTGATTCTGTGAGCAGCACAAGCCTTGCTCAGACATTACCTGGGGAAGATTGAAAAGACTCCAGAATCAAGCAGAACAGATGGTGGTTGCAGCTGGTGCAGCACCAAGTCCTGAAAACACTTTCTTAGCCTACCTGGCCATAGTAGCCAGCAACAGTACAGTGAAAGAAGAAAATTTTCATGGTAACATGGACTCGACAACCCCTTGATGCTTTCTCACGAACGTGTATTTGTCCTCCAGGTAATTTTGACAAATAGATTGGAAATGTTTAACTGCCACCTCGTGGCTCTTCAGAGAAAACAAAAGTTGAAGTATGAGTAGACACATAGCAAATAGGAAATATTCCAGAGATCTTATTATTTGAAGTACTGATAATTACCTGCAGATAATTCTAGTTTAAATTTAAGCTTTCAGTTCCAGATTTTGATCTTAGTTTAAGCTAAGATACTTTTAGTTTAAGTTCAAGCTAAGGTATTTCTAGTTTAAGATAAGGTTTAGTTTAAGGTAAGTCTAAACCATTTTAGTTTAAGACTTTAATTGTGCGTATGAATTTCTCAGTGTCTTAGTTATATTTTAAATTTAGTTGATAAAGCTGACAAGAAACAAATGAGTGAAACTATTAATACAATCAAGAAAATCATGTGTAAACGTTCATTATGTAATTGGTTGTTGTGGTTCTTAATAATCTCTTTATTTTCAAGACATCAAGTCCTTTCTAAGTGCCTCAGACAAGATCAAGGAGAAGAATCAAGATCGTGGCTCTCAGAAGTGAAGGCCCCGACTCTCCCCCAGATGAACACCCACGTGTCAAAAGAGAAAGGGGGTAGGTGAGGGAAAATGTTAAATTAGCTGTCCCACCGCTTGGCCAACTGGAAAGAAGATGAGCCTGTTTTGAACTTGGAAAGGCTTCATGCTTTTAGCAGGTGAGAGTGTATGTTTAAAAAAGCAAAATACTGCCTCTATTTTGTTCAAATTTTGATGATTGTGACACATCCTGGCTGAAGACAGCTGAGGAGCCTAGTGAGAATGTAAATGAATAGAAGTTAAAAGTCTGAGAGCTGAAAATTATTTTTAAAAATTAATTTGCCTCTGACAAACACTACAGCCTAACTGACATCTCGGTAATTGTTTCTGCAGCTAATTGTCTCATGAAATGCATAATAAAAGAGGAACTCGAAGAGAGATGAGAGAACAAAAAAGAGAGAAAAGACAAATAGTGAGAGATTCCCAAATGATTTCTGTGTGCTTTGTCTCATTTTTGTCATCTCTGATACCTCCTCTTTAAGCTTCTGGTATACATGTTCCCCTTTTAACAGCCAGATACGGGATTACATGTGGAGTCTGACCTGCAGAAAAGGAGCCCACAGTCCATTAGAGTTATGAGATGTTTATTAGCAGCACGGAAAGCAAGGGGGATAGATCCTCCAAAAACTTGCTTACTGGCTGTTGCTTTGGCAGTGCCTTATATGCTACAGAGTTATATGATATTCAGTAGGTGAGTTCCAGATGAATCCCAGTCCCCCCCTGGGCCATGGTTGATATCAGCACATCTCCAACATCCTGCTGGCCATCGGTAGTTTATGGGTGCACATTCGTTGCTGATCAGTTAAAACCTAATCCTCCTAGCCCATTTCCAATCTCCTGCTGTCAATTTTTGGTTTATCACCCCCTGTGTTCACAACTTAATTCAGTCTTTGGTTTGTCACTCCTTTTGTTCACAACTCAAATCCTAAAGATTCGATTCATTTTTATATTCTTGCCTTCCAAGAGCAGTGGTACTCAAATCAGTTGCACTTAGCATGGAAAAACTGTTGGGAATTGCATCTGCATGGTGTAGGCAGGATACTTGGTTGAGCTTGACCCTCTGTGGTCCTCTTCAGGGTGGGATTATATGGGCATAACAATCTACCTCACATTTACTGTTAAAAAAAATCTGTATTATTGACTTTGACATATGATCTCGTTTATAGATTAATTTGGGCAGAGACATCTCTCCAATAATTTTAAAGAACCTGATCATAACACTCCTTGCTGCTCCTTCTAACAGGACACGGGACCCTCCCTGGGCCATGTGGGGTTGGCACAGAGGGAGCAGGCAGAGAGTCCTTTTCCCAGGCCTCTGATCATTTTCAGCCAAGGCCATCAAGATGCTCACGGACTTCAAAAGTATCTTGCCCTGCTCCAGCCATCAGCCCTCCGGTCACATGTCCGACCCCTTGGGCATTTGCCTCATGCCAGAGACTGGCCCAAGCCAGCGGCTCCACATGGCATTAGCAGGAAGGGGACACAGAGTGGGGGGGTCATTGCTGTATCTCAGCAGATCCTGTGCCTCTGAGCCATGACAGGGCCAGGTCACACACGTTCTGGCTCCAGCCTCACTCCTGGGACACTGCCCTGGCAGCCCCCTGTGCCCCGCATCTGCCGCGCTGTGATGGGCACGTGGGGACCTGAGGAGTGTCACTGTCCCCAGCTGTGTCCTAGGCACCTGAGGAGTGTCACTGTCCCCAGCTTTGTGCTCCTGCCCCTGCACTGGNAGCTCTGTGCTCCTGCCCCTGCACTGGGGTAGAAATAATTGCATGGTGATGAGACACCTGGATCAGAGAACTGATCTAAAATTCACGTGCTAAAAAATTCTCTCCATTTCCATTTCCTGATCCACTGTCCAGAGAAAAGCAAATTAAATTTGGGTTTGAAAGGGCCAGAAGAATGCAGGAGATGTTTGAGGGTACAAACAGGCCCCTGCAAGGGATACATGGGACACTTGTAAGCAGGGCAGAAGGATGACATGGGGAGCCCTGGGCACAGGCAGGGGAAGGCAGGAAGGGCTGGATGGGGTGGATGGGGCTCAAGGGACAGCACGAGGTGGCCCTGCAGCAGTTCCTTATGTGCACACAGCTGCAGAGGCTGCAAAGCCTGAGAGGAGCTACCATGTCCACATTGCCCCTCTCCACCAGTTCCCCTCCACAGGGGCCCGGTGGGGAGGAACTGGGGCTCAGTGAGGGATGGCTGGAGGAATGGCTGGAGGTGGGTCCACTGGAATGGCTGGAGGTGGGTCCTGCTCCCGACGGGCTTCTTAAGACTCCCTGGAGCTCACTGAGGCCAGGATTCTCCAGCACAGAAAACCCTGGGACCAGCCATGGGGGGGGCAGCTCGGGCTGGCTGACTCTTGATAAGGATTTTCTTTTTATTTTTTTCTCTTTCCTTATATTTGTATTAAAAAACAAACGTTCTGGAGACCTCCTGCCCAGCTCATGGGCTTGGCTAAAGTTCTGTGCTCTCCCTGGCTTGCCTCTGCCCCGGCACTACACTTAGCAGCATTTCCAGACCCATTCCTGCTTTTTTCCCAGCTCTTGAACACACTGCCTGTCCTGATAAGGCTCAGGGTTTCTGATGGGAAGGAAGCGTGAGCAGAAACTGCTGCCCTGGAGAATTCTCTCAAGACTGGTGCCTCTCCTGCCTCGGCTGACGAGTAAGAGCTGCTCATCGCTGTTCCTCCGGGCTGTGGATCCCTGCTCGGGAATGGGGCAGCTCCCCAGCTGTTCTCTGCTCCAGGTCACTTTTTAGAGGCCCTTTGATGGGCTCNGCGTCCCGCAGAGCCGCGCCGGCCGCCCCGCAGCTCCCGCAGCTCCCGCAGCTCCCGCAGCTCCCGGACAGGTGAGACGGCTCCGCCGGGACCCGCCCCGGGACAGGAGCAAGAGGCCACGGCGGGGAGAGGGGCGGGATGGAGAGAGCGGGCGGGATGGACCCGAGGGGACGGAGCCGGGGACACCCCGGTGGAGCGGGATGGAGCGAGAGAGAGCGCGGGGAGCAGCCCCGGCCGTCTCGGGAGAGCGAGGGGAGCAGAGGGACGCAGCCCCGCCGCCCCTCCAGCTCCGGGGTGCTGGAGCTTATGCCGAGGTCAGCCCTGGGAACTGGGTGACACGGCGGCGGGAGAATCCCCGGCGCGCCCTGCCCGGCCCCGCTGCCTGGGCAGCCTCTTGCCGAGCCTGGCAGGGCTGTCCCAGCGAGAGCAGGTGAGGACTGGTCCTGAGCCAGGCTCTGGGGAGCTGTCCGCAATGCCTGGGAGCTGGGACGTCCCAGCTTCCCCGGGATGGCACAGCTGCAGGAGCCCGTGGCTTTCCCCTCCTCCTGCTCCGTGAGAACTGTTGCTGTCTGGAACATCTGTTTCTTTCCCCCAAATCCTTTTGCTGATGGCCAGAGCCAAGGTCCGGATGCCTGTGTGATGCTCCAGAGATCTCCCCAGTGACCAGGGAGCAACTTGAGGCAATAAACTGCTGTGAGGCAGAAAAGCTTTATTTAGCTCGTTTCCCTCAGCCTTAAACACAGAGGGATGTTGTGTTTGGTTTAGCCTTTCCCATGAAAACTTTTTGGCTTTCCTCCTGGCATGCCCTTCTAGTACAAAATGTTTCTACTGTGGTAAAAGCCAGGGAAGCTCTTAAACGTGGATGTGTAGGAGAAGGAGGCGACCAGAGCAGCATTCTTGGGTGCGGAACATGCTCGAGTGTCAACAAGCACTGCTGCTGACCAAAGATGGTTGGGTTCCTCCAGCTGCTGGAATTTTTTCCTCTCCCTGGCAGGCTCTGTGTGGCTGTAGGAGGAGTTTGCTGTCACCTCCCCCTCTGAGGCGCTGCCGCCAGATTCCCCTGCTGAGGTGAGCCTTAATTCTCCTGGGAAAATATCCAGCCCTGACCCGGGCATGTTATGCTGCTGACCCAAGGCCATGAAGACCTTCTGCCCCGTGGTCCATTCTCAGCCTCCCAAGCATGAGAAGGTGCTGAGTGCGGGTCCTCTGCACACTGAGGGTGTCTGTGCACGAACTTCTCCTGGGGGCTGCTCTTCAGAAGGGTTTGTCTGTGCCACATGGGCATGGTGAGGTCCTTGTCCCCTAAACTTGCTGGAAAGGAGCTGGTCCAGAAACCTTACACTGAACTTGCAGCTGAGCCCCACAGCTGTGCATGGGCCTGGCCAAAACCCCAGTGTCCAGTGGGAGCTGGGGGAGGGCTGGGATGAACTCTGCCTCCTGGGGTTCCTGCACACTTCCCTCTGGCTCCCCGCTCCTGCCCTGCTCCTTCCTTGCTGGCATCAGTGCTGGTGGCTGTGGCTGGACTGAGGACACAACCCAGGGCTCAGGCTCTGCTTTCTCTTCACCTCCGAGCTGCCTTTCCCACATCCATCTCTTATAGGACCATAAAAGGAGCAGAATGGCAGCTGCCTCCATTCCCACAGTTTTGAGTGGGTCAGGAACTCCTCCTGCAGCTCCCGGTGTCTCTGGCTGGCACTGCAGCTCCCCTGGCACCAGAACCCCTTGTCAGCGCAGCTGAGCAATGCCACATCTCAAGTGCATCCTAAGCAGGGCTCTGGTGTAGGAAAGGGATGGTTTAACAACAAATAACCAGGAAAGATGAGCTGCTTCCTGCTCCTCCAGCAGTGTGACGCCCTGGTCCATGTGTCCCGCTGTCTTCTGAGGGAGGATGTCTGCTCAGGGGCAGTCCCGGAGCAGATGGCAAAGCTTTGCAGGTGAAATGATGCCCTGGCTGCAGCACTGCCCTGCAGTCTCCTGTGCTGCAGCGGGATGCTGGTGAGGCACCACCTCACCCCACTGGGTGAGGGGGTGGCAGCTGCTGCTTGTGTAGGGCTGTCGGGCTGTCACATGTGGTGCAGGACCAGTGCTTGCCTGCCAGAGAACACGGCTGAGCCACTGGGACTCACAACTCCTTTTGGAAAGTGGCATTGGGCAGAGATTTAACCATAGTTCCTTGAGGAGCCATTGTTTGACCTGCAGGGGTGTCCCTTGGGACAGTCCAGGCTGTTGGAATCACTCTTTCCCTCCCTGAGCCAAAGCACCCAGCACATTGTGCCTCGTGCTGCCGGAATCTCGTAGCCAAGAGTTGCTGGCTGGAGCGGGTGATGTCCCTGCTTGACTGTGCCAGGGGTGGAAGGGCAGCCCTGCTGTGGCCACAGCCTCATCAGCACTTTCAGATGTGACTTCTGCAGCTGCGTGGCCATCCTTGACAGCTTTTCCTGGGAGGTCATAGCTTCTGAGTACGGCCTGGGGCCTGGGCACGGGCTGCTGCTGCAGCAGAGGAGCTGCCCTGTCCCCTCCTTTGTGCCACCCACCCTGTCACGGCCCGCTCAGCCCAGCAGCAAGATCCTACTGGTTTATGTTCCAGCTGGGATAGAAAGCAGGAGGAGCTGTCGGGTAGAGTGGAAGCAGGCAGAAGGGAGGAGGATGGGGATGGGATGGGGCTGCCTGCCCTGACAACACTGCTGTGGCCCTGTGGCTTGTCCCACCCTCCCCAGCACAGCCAGGAAGCAGCGCCAGGATCGAGTTGCTCATTCGGTTTTTACCAAGGAGGAAACACATGGCAGTTTATATTTCTGATAACAGTGGGTCTTTTCCTCTTTTTCTTTAAAACTATTTACTAATTTATGAACTCTTTAAGCCAGTCTCATGGTCCCCTGGGTCTGACTCTCAGGTGGGGGAGGGACAAGCCTGGTGATACAGGAGACAGAGATGGTCTTGGCAGGAGAAGTGGCAGAGGAACAAGGCAGTAAGGGCAGCTGGTGGCAGTGTGAGCTGTGGACCTGATCAGCATGGCTGTCGTGGTGTCACTCCAGCACTGACATCTTCAGCTCTGCTGCCCAAGATGAGCAGCTCCTGGGCTGGAGCACACTCCTGGGGTGGGGCTTTCACGAGGATTGACAGGAGCAGGACCAGTGTCTGTGGACTTCCCTCTTGCCAAGTAGGAAGCCAAAGGTTTGGTGGCTGAACCACTTGCCTGAGCTAAGTCCACCCCGGCATGCAGGGCATCAGGGCTGGGCATTCTGTGAAGCACTGAGCATTGCATTTTTGGGAATCCTAGAAAGCATGGCCTCGAGGAGCAGGGACTTACTGCACATCCCTTCTATCTCATGCACAGAAACCCTTCTACACACTGACCCAAAAAAGTGTCTTCCGAAGTCCCAGCCAGCCCAAGGAGGCTGCCTAACAGTGGACGTAGAATGACTGAGCTGGGCCTGGAAACTTAGCATGTTTTGGATCAAACAGCAGATCCATGTGCTGTCAAA
The DNA here is from genome assembly GCA_013390025.1 of Pitta sordida. Taxonomy (NCBI): domain Eukaryota; kingdom Metazoa; phylum Chordata; class Aves; order Passeriformes; family Pittidae; genus Pitta; species Pitta sordida. The sequence continues at coordinate 7,100 of WEKX01022791.1, read as the reverse complement.
ATTGTACTTAATCCCCTTTTGGGGAGGGTGCCAAGCTGGTCACAGCCAGGGCAGGGTAAATATTTGAGTAAAATTAATTCATGTGGTGAGATCAAAACTCCTGCTTATTTCTCTAGTCTTCAGCTAATAATTCTGTTAAAAATTTGGTGTGTTTTGAAAGCTGAACCCGGTGCTGTGGGCCAACAGCAGAGCTTTTATCGCTGGCTCTGGGGACCTGGTGCTTCCCCCACTTCTGCCTGGGGATGTCACTGTCACACGCTGGTGCCTGGCAGGGCATGCAGAGAGATGCTGTCCTGCTGCAAACAGCTTGTGGTGCAGTAGTGCTGGAGGAAGCAGCAGGCAGAGGTGGGCTGGGGGAATGAGATCTCCTGCCCACCCTGCATGGGCACAGCTGGGCTCCCCAGCCTGCTGCTCCCCTTGGCTGGCTGGTGACAAATGTCTCTTTGCTAGTGGGCACTGGGAAAGGATGGAGAGTTAGGGGGATGGTGGGGTGGTCTGATGGCTGCTGTCAGGTGCTGGATGCAGCACAAGGGAGTGGGCTGAGGGCAGTGTGGATTCCATCCCAGGGCCACAGCCACTGGGGAATATGGGGGACAAGGGAGGGCTGGTTCCTGCAGACATAGGGCATGCCCTCTGCACATGAAAGGCCCTCTTTGGGTTCAGTGGATGCTCCTGCAGTGGGATGGGAGTGTTGTTGGAGTGTGGGGAGAGTCCCTGTCCCTCTCTGAACTTGGCTGGTCACCATGGTGTGTATAATCAGGATTTGGCACTGCCCGCTGCCCCTGGGATGTCCTCCCAGAACAGCCCAACTAGAGGAGCATGGGGACCACAGTAGATTGAGGACCGGGCTGGTGGCTGCCCCAGCCCCCGCCTCTGCTCCCCCTTGAAGGACTGGTAGCAGAAGGGGAGCGAGAGAAGTGGAACGTGAGTCGGGGGGGGAGGGCTGGAGGAGCTGGAGGGGGACAGGGCAAGGCTGTTTGCTCTGCCCTCGGCTGCCAGCACCACAGTCCTGCTGGAAGTGATGTTCTCCAAGGTCCCATGGTCCCCCCGGGTCAGCCCTGGGAACTCAGCTAAGCAGATCCCAGAGCAGCCCACCTGGGCTGTCCAGCCTGCAGGGATGGTCCTGGCCTGAAGCTCGCTGGGGTTGTTGCTTTGTGTCACTTCATGTGACCTGATGTGGCTCTTGAATTGCTCTGTCCTAGGACAGGGCAGGCAGGAGCCCAGGTCCCTGCTGCCCACCAGGCACAGGGCACAGAGCACGGAACTGATACTCTGCTCTTCCTCCATGGAATTTGTTCATAATCCATTAATTACCATTGCCCCCATAGCTGCTCCTAAAACCAGACGTTGGCCCAGATGAGGAAACTGAGGCCCGGGGCTGTATGTGAGACGGGAGTGGCTGCATCAAACATGAGGACTCAGAGCAGTGACCCTCCCCTGGGCTGAGCTCGGGCCAACCTGCCCTGCAGGACCATCCCAGCCTGCCCCACAGGACTGTCCCTCTGCCAAGCTGGACTCTGCTGGTACCCTGCTGAGTTACGAGTGGCAGGATTCCACTGGGAGAAGCCTGAGCATCCTCTCAGGCAGCATTGGTGGTTGCTGGGCATTCTGAGCCTCCTTTATGGACCAAGTTACTGTCCCCAGCACCCACAGTGCAGGTTGTCCCAGACAATGACTGCATCCCTTAACCTGGTGGCATTGTGATTTCACCAGCCCGCTGCTTAGAGACTGTGATGGGGGCCTGGGTGCCATCCTAGGGGGGGAATGGGCTCTGTGCTCCAGCCCTACTCCTGCTGGGGGCAGGAACCCCCTCTTTGGAAGGACCTGGTCATACTGCCATGGTGCTGCCTTGGTGGTTCTTGCAGTTCACATGGTCCCTTTGCTATTCCCCATGGGACACGCATTGCCTCAGCCATGTCCCCAAAGGTGTCTCTGTCCCACTGCTGCCCACCCTGGGCTCTCCCTTTCTCCAGGTATTCATTACCTGTAATAACTGCAGCAGTGCTCAGCATCCTGCGGTGCCAGTACTGCTTGGCTGCTCTCCCCTGCCCTGCAGGGGATCTGCAGTCCTCCCTCCCCACCCCACCCTGAGATCAATGGTCCCCTCTGCTTCAGGGCCCTTCCCATGGGCTCCCCAGGCAGGCTTGGGGCCACCAGAGCAGGGAGGGCAGCAGCAAGTGGCCTTTGACCCGGCAAGAGGTGGGATGGACAGAGGGGGATGGGAAGCAGTGGTATGTGAGGAATGTGCCCGGAGTAGATAACCCTTTCCTGCTGGGTGCTGGGTGCTGGGCCTGCCTTTGTGTGACATCGAGGGTGTGAGGTAGACCTACCAACCTGGGAGCTGGGTTGGAGCCCAGGAGAGCCCTGCCAGGGTGAGGGGAGGCTGGGGGGGCATTCTGCACTCTGCCCGAAATGCTCAGACACCCATCCCCGTGGTCCCCTGGGACTGGTACCCAGATGGGTGCTGGGCTGGGCATCTCTCCCTGTGCCCGTAAGCAGAGGGGACAGGCAGCAAGTGGGTTTAGGGGCTGCCTGCAGTCCCTGGGGGACAGCCCTGAGGCAGGGATGCCAGTGGGCACTGCCTGTGCTGGGACTGACTAGGGGACTCATCAGAGCCCAAGAACTGCCCGTCCCCACATCCAATCCTGCAACCACCTTATCCCCCTGTTGCCAAAACTATGTGACAGCCAGGGAAACTGAGGCACAGGACTGGGGCTGCCAGAAGTCCCTGCCCCTGCTGTGTATGTCCCCTGCCATTCACACAAGGACATCCTGGTGCTCCTGTCCCCAGGTGCCCTCCCAGCTGCCAAGATGTCCAGCAAACGTGCCAAAGCCAAGACCACCAAGAAGCGCCCCCAGCGCGCCACCTCCAACGTCTTCGCCATGTTCGACCAGTCGCAGATCCAGGAGTTCAAGGAAGCCTTCAACATGATTGACCAGAACCGTGACGGCTTCATTGACAAGGAGGATCTGCACGACATGCTGGCATCCCTCGGTGAGCAGACCCTGCCCTCACACCTCGGTGTGTCCCACAGCCCCTCGGCCCCCAGCACCTCCTCAGGAGCAGGGAGAGCTGCTGGGTGACCTAATGCCCACACTCAGTGCTGGAGACCAGCTGTGGTGAGATGCCAGAAAATCTAGAGGGGATTTCTCTGCTGTCATAAATTGGCCACAGAAGCTGCATTTGTGAGACACCCATAGGCAGCACGGTCATGCTCATTAGAAGGGAAAAGACCTTTCAGGCTGTGAGCAACTACGAGCCACAGTCATGGCTTTGTCTCACCCCAGAATGTCACCTGGGGTTTGCCCCCTGTAGGAGAAAGTTCTCCCCTTGCTCTCAGGCAGAGTGACAAAGGCTGGTCCCCGTGCTGGTGTGAGACACCGTGACTGGTTGAGACATGCAGGTCTGTCCCCACTCCCTGCTTAGAGCAGACCATGGCTCCCTCCTCCCACTCCCTGCGGTACCTCCACTGTGCTTTGGGAGGTCTGTGAATGATTGACCTGGCAGCCAAACCTGTTCTGGAGGTCCTGCCTGGCCCTGGGAGAGATCTCCCTCCTCCAGGTGAGCTTGAGCTCTGGGAGCAGAAAGGGGCCAGTGCTGGGGGCAGAGACCTCAGCAGAGGAGGTTAAACCATCCCTGGTTACCCCGGGAGGGGAGTGAGACTGGAAATACACATATCAGCAGCATGAGGCTGATGTGGGAACATTGCTGCCTTTCTCCTCAGGGAGCTGGGTTTCAGCTACCGGGGACTGGGAAAAACTGTGGGTTTCATTCCAGGTAACCCCTAAATTAATTACTGCATCTCCCTGAAGGCAGAGCTGGTTACAGATGTGGATTAAAGCATGGAGAGAGATGCTTAGTGGGGGGCACCAAGCACTATGAAATCCCCCTCCCCTCTTGTTCACTGGGTGGGTGAACAAGAGCCGGAGAACTCATTTGCAATGAGAAGAAAGGCCCATCCAGCTGAGTACATGGACTGGCCTTGGAGATGGGAGCTGGGGAAACAGGGCCCTACATCCACAACCCTGCCTGTGTCCCGCAGGGAAGAACCCCACCGATGAGTACCTGGAGGGCATGATGAGCGAGGCACCGGGGCCCATCAACTTCACCATGTTCCTCACCATGTTTGGGGAGAAGCTGAATGGCACCGACCCAGAGGATGTGATCCGCAACGCCTTCGCCTGCTTTGATGAGGAGGCGTCAGGTACAGCAGGGCCCCACACCCCCCGCCTTGGGGATGCAGCCAGAGTCAGGGCTGGGGCCAAACCCTGGGGGACAGACCCCAGGCAGCTGCAGAATGGGAGAACTGGGCAGAGGTGTCTTTGGGAGAGGTGGGGAAGGTGCTGCCACTCAGCCCTCACAATGTCCCTACTAACGCCATCCCCTGCCACCTCTGCAGGCTTTATCCACGAGGACCACCTGCGTGAGCTGCTGACCACCATGGGAGACCGGTTCACCGACGAGGAGGTGGATGAGATGTACCGGGAGGCGCCCATCGACAAAAAGGGCAACTTCAACTACGTGGAGTTCACCCGCATCCTGAAGCACGGAGCCAAGGACAAGGATGATTAGAGCCCAGGGCCACTCACCTCTTTTGCCTCCTCCTGTTCACTCCCCCTGCTCCTCAGCCCCCCTTACTGCCCCACAGCAGATTCCTCCCATGGGAAACACCTCCCAGGACCAGCACCCCACATCAGGACACGCTTGGAGGGGATGCATTCCTGTCACTGTGCTGCTGTGTGCCCATCCATCAGTCCCAGCCCTCCCCTCCCATTGCCTCTGCCACCCACAGGCTCACCTGCTGAGACCTCCAGCCTGGTTGTGACACCCCCCCCTCCCCAGCAGCCGTTGACCCCCTCAAATTCACCGTGGCACTGGTCCCTGGGACTGGGGTGAGCATCCTCCACTGACCTGCAGGGATTTGGGCTGGCTCAAGCCTGAGTGATCCTCATCTCAGTGCCACAGCACAGAGGGAATGCATCTCTCCCTCTCCTCTCACACTCCCTTCAGGAAAGAAATGCCACTTTGTTCTTCCTTCATGGCTTTTTTCTGGCTTCAGAGCCTGATGTCTGGGGGATTTGGGAAGCTGAAGGGGATATAAAGCCCGGTGGGTGTGACAGAGATGTGCTGTGTGTGGCTCCCTCGTGACCAGTGCTGTGCCGCTGCCCACTGGGTTTGGGAGGTGGCTTTGGGCACTGCATCTACCCACCTTGCTGCCATTGTCAGGCAGGGCAGCCTCATTTTGGAGCCAAATTGCTCCCAATCTGTGTAAAAACAGCTTGAGGATCATTTTTAGCCTTTGCTGGTGGAATGAGGGTCGTTCTGCTCAGCCCCTGCATTGGCGTGGGCTGAGAGACACTTGGAAAAGTGCTGACCATGCTCCCCCCATCAGCTGGTCCCAGAGCCCAGAGGCTTGGCCACCCTTCTGTGTCGCTCTGAGAGGATGGGGCTGGGGGTGAGGTGGGCAAGGGACAGAAATTATAAGGAATGGGGAAGGGATTTGTAGCCTTGATTGGGTGTTTATCACCACCCTGACAAGGGCGCTCCTGCCTTGCAAAGCTTCTGTCTTAAAGTGCTGCTTGTAATCAGCCCATGTCCCTGCCCTGGAGGGAAGAGTGAGTTTACTGCAATTCTTTATTAAAAATGGAGGGAAATGTGATGACAAACCCACAAAACCTAGTGAGGCCACAGTGCATGGCAGAGATGCTCCCAGTGCTGGGAAAGCTTGGATGAGGTCTGTGGGACCTCTGTGGGCACATGCTGCTGGGATCAGAGGTGCTAGAGCTGTGCCAGGCCCCAGGTGATCCTCTCACCTGTGAGATGACCCATGGGTGAAAAGCTGCTCCTTGATGTCAGTCCTTCTATTTTGCAGGCATTGCCAACACCAGGAAAAAGGAACTAAATTGTCAGGGACACAGAGAGATGAAGGGCTGAACCAGCACTCTCCCAGGGGGCTCCCAAGGGTCAGGGCTCATGCTCTGCAGCCCACCTCCAACCTCATGAATGCCAAGCTCCTTCCCTAATTCCATACTGTGCCAGGGAAAACCTACAGTTCTCCCAGTTTCAGAGCAAATTCCCAGGTCTGAAGGCTTAAAAGCATCCTTCCCTAAGATGCCCAGCAAAGCAAGTGTCTCAGAGATGTCACGTCAGGGTGGGCAGGTGGGCTGATGGGCAGAGTGTCGTCTGCAGGCAGCTGTGCCCATGAGAGAGGTTCAGCCCCACTGATCCCAAGAGATCACCTTGTGTGACCAGCCCAGGTTCTCACAGTGCTGGGAGTGGGATGGACTTGGTGCCTGGTCTAAGCTGTGGGCACTGCTGGCCCCAGCTGGGAGTTGTCAGAGGCTCCAGCACGGGGCTTTCAGAAGTGCTGCCTCAAGCTGCTACAACTGCTGGGTCTGAGCTGCCCATCACTGGCACAGCCATGGTAACACCCTGGGATCACAGGATGGGGGATGTTCCTTCAACCCTGAGGCAGTAAAGGAGAGGAAATTTGGGTACACATGAGAAGAGTAAATAAACCTGTGCCGTTGACACAGAAGCTGTGGCTGCCCCATTCCTGGAAATGCCCAAGGTCAAGTTGGATGGGGCTTGGAGCAACCCGCCCTAGTGGAAGGTGTCCCTGCCCACAGCAAGGGAGTGGAATGAGATGAACTTTAGCATCCGTTTCAACCCCAACCATTCTGGTACTTAATGATTCTGTGAAACCCCCAAACTATTGGGGCTTATGTGCACTTCATGGAGTTCAACCAGGCCAAGTGCAAGGTCCTGCATCTGGGTCAGGGCAACCCCCAGCAGCAGCAAAGGCTGGGCACGTTGAGAGCAGCCCTGGGGAGAGGGACTGGTGGGTGACAAGCTGGATGTGACTCAGCCATGTGCGCTGACAGTCTAGAAAGTCAACTGTACCCTGGGCATCAGAAGCAGCATGGGCAGCAGGTCGACCTGACCTGACTAATTTCAAAGGTATTAAATAGCACCAAAATAAAACAACATTTAATTTGAGAAGTGTTTGCTTGGGGCAGGGGGACACCAGCTTAAGCAAATAACTCCCCTTTGGGTCAATCTAGAATAGCTGCTCACAGTGGAAAAGTGTTTCCTGACA
>WEKX01022789.1:0-11761 GCA_013390025.1 Pitta sordida | reverse complement strand
GTGCGCGATACAGGAGACCCAACTGTACTTTGAATTAAAGCAAAGAAAATCCTCTAGTGAGCAGCTAACTGCAGTATAAAACTGAATATCTTGCTTTTATGCTTCATTGCTTTGTACTGTACTGTCAGAAAGCTATTTTTAGACCTGCTCTGCAGTTGCACAGTTGTTGCTTATATTGAGGTTTAATCTTAATGTTAGGAAGCAGTTTTTCACCGAGAGAGTGATTGCATATTGGAATGGGTTGCCCAGGGAGGTGGTGGAGTCACCGTTCCTGGAGGTGTTTAAGAGAAGACTGGACGAGGAGCTTAGTGACATTGTCTAGCTGGGGAGTGTAGGGCTGGATGATCCTGAGCCCCTTCCGGCTCAGAGTGGCCTGCTAGACTGTGAGGGATCTAGGTTGGCGTTACCACTCTGGGATGTGCTCTCTGTCTCTGTACGGGTGTTAGATGGTGAGTTGGACTAGATGATCCTTGTGGGTCCCTTCCAACTCATAATATTCTGTGATTCTGTGATTCTTGTGTAAAGGAAGCCAGGTTGACCTGCTGAGACCCTTCTCTCAAGGGTAAACTAAAACCATTAAACTTAAATATATGCCATAAACCCTTTACATTAGTAGCTATGATGGAAATATTACGTAGTTATTTATTGAAAGTTGTCCTTTTAGGAAAATGAAGAAAAAATAAGCATATCTGAACTTATTGCCTCTCCATTCTCCTTCTGAAGGTATTGTCTTTGTGCCTAGAGCTTGAAAGTTCATTTAGCTGCCACCACGACAACATAAGTAAATGTGTCTCCATAGAACCACTGCTGCCTGTAACCCCGCAAGAAATAGCTTGTGAAAAGTAGCATAGACATCCAATCCAGAACCTATATTGCCCAAAAGAAATCTACAGAAATACTTCTGCTTACAAGGGATGTTTTTTGAACACAGCTGCTTCTATTAGCAGGAGATAAATAAATAGTAGAACTGGATAAAAATAATAATTTAATGTAAGTAGATACAGTTAGGTACACATAAGCCTATAATGTTAGAGATGAGCAAGAATCTACACATATCCATGTCCATGCACACACACACACACACACACATATACCAAGATGTTTTAAAATTGACTATAAATATAGTGAAGATGTCTTATTCTGACTCTGCTCTTACAAATTCCACAGATTAAGGTATACATAATTTAACCATCAGCCTTTGTATTGATGCTGAAACAAGGAACTGAAGATGGAGGAAAGTGGAAAGGAGGAAGCAGAAAATCTGAACAAGAGATTATTTTGAGACCTTCTATAATGTATTAGTCAGCTGTAAGATAGAAGAGCATCTGATCTAAAAGAATATATTACACAATGTTATTTCTTCTAGTATTAAAAAATCAACTGTCCTGGTCTTCTAATAATCTTCTTTTCTGAATGTATATTATGCATTCAAATGTACTTCAGTTAAAGAACAAGTTTTACATCCAAAAGCAACATACAGTGATTTACAAAGACCTATCTAGCTGTGGTATTGCCTGCTATTTTTTTGAGGGATCCTGTACAGTCCTCACATCAAATCCACTTTGATGGAATTTATATATACACTAGATGCAGGAACTGACCTTGTCAACCTATCAAACAAGCCATTTTACCTTCCAGTTAACTTAATCAACCTATGAAATTGTTCTTTACAGCTTAAGGAGAAATGAAATGAGAGGTGCACTAACAGACAGCTAGTTGATCTCACAAGATTTGATGGGGTTGGCAGCCAGCTGTCTTATGAAATGTTAAGAAAAACAGCCATAGCAAAATGTTTAGCAGTAAGAATCAGAGTTGTTTTACTGGAATTGTAGATTTAATTATTCTAGCTGAAAATTCTGAACAAGACTACAGCTTCTCTGAAACAAAAGAATATAGACAGCAGCCACATATAAGTTTCTGGCTTAAGAAGCTGAACATGAGTCTTTTGCTTCATGCCTTGTTGTAAAAAATGGCAGACATCCTGAGTAAAAAAGAAAGTAGCAAAAAGAGTATGTGTGTACCTAAATGTATATGAAAACACCTTTCCTCTCCTTTTGAAATCACTTATTGCTGATCTCTTCTTTAACCAAATATGGGCACTATCTGCATTTTATTCTCATATGCTTGGGAACAACAAAACCCCCCCGAATGCTACTATGCATCGTATTCATTGAGGGAATAGAATGGTACTGCTGGGTACAAGGAGGACAATAAACCAGAGCAGGACATGACACTTGACTGATTCCTTGGCAGATATTCCCACCTTGTCTCCTAGTTTACCATGAGTATGTTTTTCGGACTTGACACCACAAGTGAGTCTACTGCCCTTTTAGCAGCAGGAAGAAAAACATAGCAGGCAATTTTTATGCAGATAATTATGGGAAAAACCCAAATATACCCTAGAGAACATGACTATCCAAAATAATGGCATTAAACACAGAAAATTTTGAAGTAGAACAGCAGATCCAGGAGATATCATTCCTTTTTTAAGGTTACATTGAACTTTTAGACCCCAAGAGGCCATGTGAAAAAATGGAAAAAAGATGCTTTCAAGAATTTAAAAGAGTTGTGATTTTACTCACATATGTCTCTGTTCTCACAGGGAGAAGCATATATAAATGCCCAAGATATGTTTTGCTTTAAGTTCAAAGCCCAAACTGTCACATTTCCATGGTCATTTGCAGTGTCTGAAAAACAGAGTTCTTATGCAAACAAACCTTGAGACGGGCACATTGAAACAAGACAGACAGGTAGGCAGGGACTAAGAGGAATTTCAATATGCCAAGAGATGTAAAAAGTTTATGTCAGCTTCTGTCCTACTTCACAAAACATACTGAATTTAAACAAGCTACTGTGCACAAACTAAAGAAAAACTTATGCCCCTCCAAACATGGGCTCACCTACCCTAAATCCAGGAACAGCAAACCCAATGATACTTTTTCTCCTTTAGTTATTTATCTACTTTCCATTTAAACATGCAATACAGATGGGACTGCAATTACGATCACAAGTCATCCCATCATCTTCCCCTCAGGGCTGCGCTGACTCCCCCGACTCCCCTCAGGGACGCTGGGACATTGGCATGGATGGCACCCCGTACTAGTGTCCCTGGCCAAGAAGAAAAGGGGTTTTTCCTGGTGTGGGGTGGCTTCAGGCACCAGGAAGTGCCAACACAAACACCAATACACAACAAGGCGGTGCCAAAACAGTGCCCGAGCAGCGAGGGTGTGGGGCAAATTTGCATATTAATGAGCTGCCAATGAATGCAGAAGGTGGGCTTCACGGGACCCAAATAAGACCATGGTCCCGTGGCATAGGAGACCTGATTGTATTTAAAGCACATTTTTTTTTCCTGGCTCCTGCTATATTTGAGCTCCATTCAAGGCCTGTCTGTTAGGAATAAAAATTGGCAGTTGGAAGGCAGCCACTGTTAGCTTTTAGAAAGGTTACCAATGCTTTACCTCCTTCTATGAGAAAATACAACATGCAGGAATTAGGAGATTTAACCAACTGTGCTCTTTACTTATCATGACTGATACTGTGGCAGCTCTCTCCCATGTGGGACAGCACTACATCGTTAACATAGAAATACGTTGAGAAAAACAAAACTAAAATGTCACAACTGACACCACAAAAACTCTAATCAGGCAGGCATTTTATGTCTTAGTTTCTTGAACTAAACACAGAGCTAAAATATTATTCTATGCATTCATTCTCCAGAAAGATGTATTCACGTAATTTAAGAAGCATCAACATTTACAGAAGAAGGAAGGGGAATCAGGTCTTCTCTAATGGATCAGTAGTCATCCGGAAGCGGTTTTGGCAAAACATATTCTGTCAACTTTTTCTGACATATTATCCCAGTATATTTGACCCAATATATTTGACTGATCCTGCACTCTTTACTTTGAGAAGTCTTTGTTCTATACTTGGAGAAAATAAAGGGGCAAACATAGTTTCTCTAGTGAACAACATCCTTTTCTAAATGACTTAACAGAATTCTATACATACTTTTTGTAAAAAGCACTTAACATTTCTTAGAAATATATGCCAGCTATCATATAGAGCAAAATCCCTGTGACATCTAAGGGTTGGAAAGTGCTTTTTATTGTTATTACTTCAAATAACAACTTGGTTTTCTTGACAATAATTGCAATCAGTTTTTCTTTTGTTTTTCAGTTTGCTTGGGTGTTTTTTACTGAATATTTACACTGGAAGGCTTCTTTTGGGTGAGGTTCTAAATAGAAAATATGTAGGAAAATGATATCTGTCTTCATGGCATTTGAGGAGAATTATGCTAGACTATTTTGTTGCTGCATGCTTGTTGGAGTTGTAGAAAACAAAAAATCTGTCACTTCCTTTTCTTTCTTTGCCAGATGCATTACCATAAAAAATGGGTTAAAGAGTTTGTTCTTATCACAGTCTTTACCATTGAAATACACTATAATAAGACAGCTTGAGTTTTTCCAAAGTAATGTTCATTGTTTCCTTCAAATATCTCAGGTTACATATGCAGTATAGGCTACTGGTAAAACATATTTTAAACTAAAATCCCCTTTGTTTTTAAGATTTCATATTTTTTTCCCATGCTATTAAGCTCTTTCATTACACACTTTTTCATACAGAAGTAGGGAGATGAGACTAAATTTTAGATTAAATTCTGCTTTGGATATGCTGTGAGACTTGAGAGTTTCTAGTCCTCCAGATGATATATGTGTGGGCTAGATTATTTATAAAGTATCAGAGATTTACAAAAACAGGTATTTCAAGCTTGGCACTAAAATCACCGGAAGTGGGCAAGTGAGAAAAGAATTAGTAACACCAGAATCACACAAAGAAATGTACATGTGTCATGTTCAGAGCAGTTACTGTTATTGTGTGTTTTTCATGGTTTTTCTAAGGGCTATACCAAAAAAAGGTAACACCTTGTCATGGGTTAGTGTTAGAGGTTTAAAAGTTTTAATCGGGTTTTTTTCTTTCTTTCTCGCTCCCCCACCCCCCACCCCACCCCCGCCCCAGACGGGAGAGGACTCGGCATGCATGTACCNCTCAGGTTACATATGCAGTATAGGCTACTGGTAAAACATATTTTAAACTAAAATCCCCTTTGTTTTTAAGATTTCATATTTTTTTCCCATGCTATTAAGCTCTTTCATTACACACTTTTTCATACAGAAGTAGGGAGATGAGACTAAATTTTAGATTAAATTCTGCTTTGGATATGCTGTGAGACTTGAGAGTTTCTAGTCCTCCAGATGATATATGTGTGGGCTAGATTATTTATAAAGTATCAGAGATTTACAAAAACAGGTATTTCAAGCTTGGCACTAAAATCACCGGAAGTGGGCAAGTGAGAAAAGAATTAGTAACACCAGAATCACACAAAGAAATGTACATGTGTCATGTTCAGAGCAGTTACTGTTATTGTGTGTTTTTCATGGTTTTTCTAAGGGCTATACCAAGAGAAGGTAACACCTTGTCATGGGTTAGTGTTAGAGGTTTAAAAGTTTTAATCGGGTTTTTTTCTTTCTTTCTCGCTCCCCCACCCCCCACCCCACCCCCGCCCCAGACGGGAGAGGACTCGGCATGCATGTACCTGGGTTTTCTTTCCTCTCCCGCAGCGGAGGGAGGGGTGCGCACGTGGCGGGGAAGTGGTGTGCAGAGATGTCCCGCGATTTTTTTATTTTACCCCCCAGCCCTCGCCACAGCCAGTACTGTGTGTGGCGGCGTGCTTGCCCGGTCCCTGGAGGGGCCGGAGGGGAGGGGGACAGCCATGTGGGGTCTGGAGGTCATCCTGATGATGACATAAAACACCAGTTCTTCCAGAGAGACAGACAAGATTGACAGCTCAGAGCTTCATTCCATTGGACGGGGAGGGGCCTACAGGGCAGGAACTAAAAAGAGACTTAAAAAGGCTGCAGAGGCAGGAAGTTGTCCTTCTCTTCTCTCGCTGGGATCGCCGTTTCTCCCAACTGCTCTCGCATCCTGTGTCTGTCTTCCCCCGGCCTATCCCTGCATCCCTGCGAACACCTTCTCCCAGCTGCTTCTTGCTAAAGCCCCTCCCCGACAAAACCCAGACATTGCTACCATTTTTTGTCCGAGTTTTGCCATTGTTGGGACTTTTCCTTTGGGTATTGTTACTTCAGTGAGGGATACTCTGTTTGTGTGGGTGGTTTTGGGGGATCGTTGGGGTATTTCCCTGTTGTTTGCTAGTGTTAGTTTGACTCATATACATTCCTTTTTTTATACATTCCAATAAATATATATATATATAAAATAATATATTTATATATACTACATATATATATTCCCTTCATTAAGGTTGGTGTTTTCTCATAACGGTCTCCCGTCCATTTTTCCTTTGAAAGCAACCCCAACAATGTCCAAACCAGGACACACCTTATATCATCCCTTGTGTTAAAGAAATCAAAACTGAGCTTCACAGCCATTATTCTCTTTTTTAGCTGACCATGGAAGAGCAAAATGACTTGTAATCATAAAAGTGATGCACTGTGCACTTGACACCACCATTCAGTTTGTTGGCACATATTTATTTCATCTTAATGATGGCTAATAGTTAATGTAGGACACAATTGCAAACAGCTCCTTCCTTTCCTTCTGGAAATCTATTGTGCTTTCAATTTATTTCCTATTTCAGAGTGTAATGCGAAGTTTCCCGTTTTTAAGGGGAAAAAAATTAAACAGAGGCACATAGTAGGAATAGCTTGGACCTACTACTCCCATCTAAGTCTCATACAAAATAGTAAAGAGAATGTCTGTTCCAAAGATTTTAAAAACAGTGTGTGTAAGAATTAACAATTTTGGAATGTTACCTTCTAACCTAGTAAGCCACACTTGCTAAGATACACTGAGCTTCACTGGAGCTAGAAATAATTATTGTGTTTTGTTTTTCCTGTAAATGCTTTCAAAATATCTGTAAAGTAGTATGCTTTGATCAGGAAACATATTCTGTGAACGTTTCTATAATATACTTTCATTGACATAAATAGGTACTGAGTATGAACATAAAACGTATGTTATCTTGTAATTTTCCTTGAACAAATTCTGCAGATAACTCAGTTCCAGAGTCCTTATTTGTGCTGAAAAGACTGACTTGTGTACGTGAGTGAATATCAATACTAAGAAGTCAAGATCTTCCCGAAATCAAATATCTCTAGCCATTCTGGACACAAGGAGACAGAAACAATGAGAATTTACCTGTGTTTGCTTACCTCAGAGACAGTATTCAAGTAAATATAAATATTAAAAATATTTAATAAATAAATATAAGCAGTCAGTCAAACCTGTCACAAAAACTTGCAGGTCCAACACTGGCAGTTTTCCAGTACTCTTTAGCTTCTCTATTCAGGTAGTTTCACCTGTCTCAACAAAAACACACAGTTTGAGTATTAGAGTCAAATAACATTTTTAGGCTACTCTTGTCCTTGCCCATGACAAGGGTGTTGTAACTAGATGATCTTTAAAGTCCCTTCCATCTCAAACCATTCTATGATTCTGTGATTCTATATATATGTATGACTTGTGCTTTCACCCATGCTTTTGGATTATTTAAATTATTTTGTGTATTAAATTTGAAAATAAAAGTAGTATAAGACTGACAGCATCTACTGACATGATTGTATTAACTCTGAAAAGTTGTGGGTTTTCTGCACCATTGAAAAGTCACAACTCACTCTTGTAATAGTTGATAGCAGGCAATGTCCTGTTACATTCATTTTATGCATTATTTGGATAATGTTATATATTAGCATGCTTATTCTAGTACAGTCCTTCGTCACCCTGACTACAGCTTCAATTTTTTTCTTATTATGATTTTTATTGCTCAGAATTACACAATAAATATGTAATAATTATTTATACTAGGGAATAATAAATTGAAGGGAAAAAATACAACAACTTTTAAGGTCTCAAATTAAGAAATATTTGAACATCTACCAATATATATTGTACAAAAAAATAAAAACATTAAGTAATTTGTACATAAACAGATTTTATATGGAAATAAAATATTTCTGTCTTCGTCATTTAGGATCTATCCTAAGGTGATGAAAGAGCTGGCAGATGAACTCGCTAAGCCACTCTCTGTAATTTATTAACAGTCCTGGCTCATCAATGATGTACCAGATGACTGGGAAGTGGTTAATGTGACACCCATCCACAAGAAGTGCCAGAAAGATGATCCGAGTAATTATAGACCTGGTCAGCTTGACCTCGGTCCCAGGTAAATTCCTGGAATTGATAATCCTAAGGGCCATTATGCAGCACCTGCAGAATAACTATGACATTAAATCTAGCCAACATGGATTTCGGAGAGGTAGGTCCTGCCTGAACAACCTGACTTTCTTTCATGAACTGGTAACTGGCCTGGTTGACTATAGAAAGGTCGTGGATGTTTCGTACTTGGGTCTTACTTAGTAAAGCCTTCAACATGGTTTCCCATGGTAAGCTTCAGGAGAAACTCTCAGAGCGTGGATTGGATAGGAACATTCTGTGTTGGATTAGGAATTGGTCGGATGGATGAGCCCAGAGAGTGTTGATAAATGGTGTCACATCCAGCTGGTGACAGGTCACTACTAGAGTGCCACAGGGATCAGTACTTGGCCCGATACTGTTTAATATCTTTATTGATGATATGGACAGGGGAATTGAGTCTATCATTAGCAAATTTGCAGATGATACTAAGTTGGGGTCACATACTGAACTGCCAGAGGGTAGAAGGGCCTTTCAGAGGGACCTTGACAGGCAAGAGAAATGGGCAGATTCTAATGGTATTAGATATAACAAGTCCAAGTGCCGGTTTCTTCACTTTGGACATAACTATCCCATGCATTGCTATTGACCGGGGGATGAGTGGCTAGAGAGTGGTGAAATGGAGAGTGATTTGGGAGTAATGGTTGACAGAAGACTTAATTTGAGCCAACAGTGTGCCCAGGTGGCTAAGAGGGCCAATGGCATCCTGGCCTATATTAGGAACAGTGTGGCCAGTAGGATTAGGGAAGTTATTCTTCCCCTATACTCAGCACTGGTCAGGCCACATCCTGAGTACTGTGTCCAGTTCTGGGCTCTGCAGTTTAAGAAGGATGTTGAGCTGCTTGACAGGGTCCAGAGAAGGGCAACAAGGATGGTGAAAGGGCTGGAGAACAAGCCCTATGGGGACCGACTGCAGGACCTGGCACTGTTCAGCCTGGAGAAGTGGAGGCTCAGAGGTGACCTGATTACTGTTTACAACTGCCTGAAGGGAGGTTGCAGTTGGATGGGTGTATATCTCTTCTTTCAGGCTACCAGCACCAGAACAAGAGGACATGGTCTTAGGATGTGCCAGGGAGGTTTGCACTACATATTAGGAAGAGCTTTTTCACTGAGAGAGTGATCCCTCAGTGGAATGGTCTACCCAGGGAGGTGGTGGAGTCACCATCCTTGGAGGTGTTTAAGAAAAGACTGGACGAGGAACTCATTGACATGATCTAGATCATGGGATGCTGGGAAGGGGAGGTAGGTTGAAAAATCAAGCAAACAAACCAAAAGATAATCCCGAGATTAGCTCAGATATTTCGAACATGATGCTCATGGCTCTGGGATTGTGGGTTCAGTCCTTCTATGGGCATTCACTTAAGAGTTGGACTTAATGATCCTTTTCAGTCCCTTCAGACTCAGAATATTCTGTGTGATTCTGTGATTCCAAGAAGAGCAGGTGATTTCTCATTGCCACCTTTAGGTGTTTAAATAAAGGCCTAAAACTAGAAATGTAGTTTTATGCATACAGTAGTATGCTGTACTCTTCTGAGTACAGCATACTCAGACGAGAGAGGCAGATTCCTATTGAAAGTGTTTGAGGGAACCACAATTGCAAACCTAGGTATTGACTGTCTCCAGCTGTATAAATAGCTCCTTGGCGACACAAAAGTCACTTTGGAAAGTGCTGGAAGATACTTGTTCCATAAAGCAGGCAGTTGTTTTAGGTAGTGTGTACAGTGATCCCCCGTTACTCGTGGGCTGTTGGGACTGGCCCTCTTAATGCGAGTCTTGGAATCTGCAAAGATAGCGACCCCACTCAGTAGTCAAGTACGCCATGCCCGTAGCCACACCCCCTCCCCTAATAAGGTCTGGAGGATGGTCCTGAGAGCGGGGCTTGTTTCAGATGTCTGCTTGTGCTCCTCCAGGGCAGGGGGGCAAGCGCCAGGGCCAGGACTGGCACGGGGCGGGGGGGTGAGTGAGCGCTGAGGCTGGCGACGGAGCGGGGCAGGGGAGCAAGGGAGAGCCGGGACTGGGACCGGCAGGGGGACGAGGGAGCACTCGGACTGGTGCGGGGTGGGGGACCCAGCAGACCGAGGTTGCAGTAGGTTCTGCGCACGTACCAGCTCCCACAACTCGCTGGAAAATCAACAGTGAGTATGGGATATCGCAAATTATGGATCGCGACTATGTGGAGGATCACTGTATATACATTCTTTCCTCCACATAATGTTAAAGTACAGACTTATGCTTCCACATACTGCACTAGATGTTGCACTTAAAAGTATTTGAGCAAAGAAAAAGGGACTGTTGATTTTAGCTCAAAGGATGATCATTTCTAAGCTAGGCAGTCTCTCCTCCTGATCTAAATGGTACACTTACTCAGGTAGTCATTAACACAGCTGCAGCCAACGGATATTCCACACTAGGATTTTTTTCATCCTGATTGACTAGTCTGAGTGGGACTAGAGCAGGTGAGAAGTGTGAGGAGATGCAATAGCAGAAAGAAATTGCTATGGGTTCACCACAATCCTGCATTAATCATTTCCCTGTGCTGTTCAGGGGTAGGGGATTGGGAGAAGAGTCAGCAATGAAGGAATGATGTTTAGCTTTGATAAAAGAGGGTTGAGGGAATGTGTTTTAATTTTTGTCCCTCTCTCTGTCTTTGCCTGACTAATTTAGTGAACTCCTACCAACTGCATCAGTGGACAAGGGAAAAGTAAATTATGTCATCTACCTGGACTGCTGCAAGGCCTTTGACATTGTACCCACAACGTTTTTAAGAGATATGTGTTTGATGGAGTATTCAATGCATAGGGGATTGGCTGGATATCTGAAAGAAAGAATTACAGAAGAATTACAGTCAATGGCTCAACTGGAAACCAGCAATGAGTGGTGTGCCTCAAGGGTCTGTAGTGGGACAAATACTATTGTAAAACTTCATCAATGAGATAAGCAGTGGGATTGAGTGCACCCTCAGAACGTTTGTAGATGACAGTGAGCTGAGTGGTGAAGTTGTCATCCTTGAGGGATGGATTTTATCCACTGGGACCTTGACAGCCTTAAGGAGTGGGCTCATCTGAATACCATGAAATTTAAGGAGGCCAGATGTAAGGCCCTATAGATGAGCCAAGAGAAAACTCACATCAATACAGAATGGGGAATGAAAGGATTGAGAGCAGCCCTATAGAAGGAAACTTGGGAATAAAATTGGACATGAGCTGACAATCTGTGCTTGCGACCCTGAAAATTAATGGTCACCTGGGTTGTATTAAAAGAAGAATGATCAGAAGGTAAATGGAGGTGGGTCTCCCTCTCTACTCTGCTCTGGTGACACCCCACCTGCAGTACTGCATCCAGCTTTGCAGTTCCAAGAGCGAGAAAGACATGGACCTATTAGATTATGTCTAGAGATGGGCCATAAAAACGGTCAGAAGGTCGGAACACCTCTCCTTTGAAGATGATGTGAGAGAGAAGCAAATAAAAGGCAGTTCGCGCGGGCAGGGCA
>WEKX01022787.1:325917-367736 GCA_013390025.1 Pitta sordida | reverse complement strand
GAGGAGCTCGTGTACCAGATCACAGCACAACACAACAGCTGGTCGAGCAAGGGTACCTCACCCCTGGAAGCAGTCTAGATGCCTGAGAAGAGTGTTTTATTGTGTTAAGTCACCAAGAGGAGGCCAGTGATGCAGTAGGATAACAATATTGCTTATGGTAACACTCATCTGTGAGTGTTACCAGCATCATCCTGGTCCTCACACTTTAAGTGTGAATCAGAAGCTCAGATCTCCCACAGTAATAAAACAGCTGTTTCTTTAAATGTATCTCTTGCTCAAAGCCTAGTTTCCTTTTTGCCTTGTTTGTAGGGCTGCTTATTACTTCTCTTTGTTGATTTCACAACAATTATCACCTCTACTTAGATAATAAAGCATAAGGTCGTGTCCAGACTTGAAAGTTAAAGGCGATTTATGCAGAGTGTGAATTTGTACTATCGCAATAGCTATTCCTGAGTAATTTCCTGCATAGACAAGCCCACTGCAAGTATAGTGTACAGGGAGCAATCCACAAACCTCTCTTGAGATTTGTGATTCTCAGATCACAGGTAAGCCAACTCAGCCTACCTCTAGTGGGCAGTCAGGGAAGGAGTCTTCAAGTACCCCAGACTCCCTTCTTAAAAGACAGATGGCTGAAAAAAAAAGGGCAGTGGACAGACCAGTTCAAATGCCTGAAATGTTGGCTGGAGATCCCAGGCCTGTGCTTTGCTGGTGACTTCAGCACTAACAGTGGTAGCTGTTCTCCATCTCATACCACAGTTCTGTCCTGAGAAAAACCTGAACAAAGCAGGAGATATAACCTTACAGACCTCATATTTGTCCTGTAACCTGAATGCACTTTTCCTCCCACATGGTCATACTGAAATAACTGAAATAACTGTCATAACTGAAATAACAAGTCCATTTTTCCTTGTGTTCTGGTAGAATATTGTTTCTAAACTACCAAAATGGAATAAAATGTACCATGAGGAGTTCAAAAGGATCAAATTAGTGGAGAACAGTTTAAATGTGCAACTGTCTTCCACTTCTTTAACACTCCCAGGGGAAGAAATGCATCTGTGGGATGTTAGGAAATGTTGTGCTAATTGACATTTCAACATAACTGTGACATTTTCTTTAGAAGTCACCCATTAAATTACAATGTGCCTACTTAGTACATGTAGTAATGTATTATAACTCTCAGTATTTCAAATACTTAATCCAGAGTATGCTAAAAGTAAAATTATTCCATCTTCTTATAATCTTATTCTGTATGGTTTTGTAATTTTCTCGAAGAACTTAATTTCTTTAGTTTCACAAAAAGATGCTGCGGCAATTACTTGGAGGCCTAGAAATGACACAGTTTTATTTTGCGTTTTTCAAAGCTTATCATGCCATTTAAAACTAAAACTGTACAAGTGCTAAATCAAGGCAAAGGGAAAGCTCAATAAGGAAGGGAAATTGTTATTAGACATTTGATATATTTTTCAATAATGTATTTAAATGTCTGTATTTAAATTTCTGGTTCAGACTTCATTGAAGTAAATGAAAATTCTGTTTGACTTTGTTTTGTTTTTCTTCTTCAAGAATGCTCAACAAAGTATCTAATGATGCCTTTTAGTAGTGAGAACATATCTAGTTAATGATGTTTCTAAAGATTTCTTTGTTTCTAAAAGTCAAATAATTTCTAAAAGTCAATAATAAAAAAAAAAAAAAAGCAAGCTGCCTTGGACATGGTTTCCTAGTAATTTCTAAGCTTCAGCACATCTCCAATAGTCTGCTGCAAAACTTGGCTCAAAATGCAGTCACAAAGGAAACACAAAAATGTTAAGGGAATTAAATGGAAAATAATTCTAAAATATATTTATGTGCCACTATGCATTTACAGAACTAGCATATTTGCAACACTGGGAAGCATCTGTCAACCTCACCTTAGTAGGAAGTTATTGATTTTATATGAAGTGTAAAAAAAGACTTATAAGAAGAATCAAAGATGAAAAGACCTCTGTAGAAGGATAAAATGAAGCAACTGTGAGAGCTTTCTTTATAAAGAATTTAAGAAGCATTAAAAATAACTGGGAATTAGGAAAAAAAAAAGTGAAATAAGTTTTTCTGCTTGCTCTTAATGCTAAATATAAAAACTTGGGGAAAGAGTTATAGTGCTACTTAATAAATAAATAAATAAAAGTATCTTGTAGATTCTAGCATTCCTCTGGAGTTGGTCAAAGGACCGTAGTTACTTTAGCATGTGGGGGTGAGGAAGCATGGAGACGATTAGCAAACAGTTCTGGTGGAGAACATTCTAACATATTTATGAAAGTGTCCTGGGTCAATTAAAATGAAGTATGAATTAAATTTAGAAATGCTTGAATAATATGTATATGTATATGGAGAGAAATAAGAACTTTACTGGGAGAAAGGAACTAAAAATTTAATATAACAAATATACATATATATATATGTTTGAACAACAATAACAGTATAAAAAAAATCCAATGGAACAATGGCGACTGCTGACAAGTGGGAAAATAAACAAGGACAAGGAGGGGTGCCTAGTTCAGGGGAAAAACCAGGGCACCTCCAGGATCCCAGAGACAGGAGAATAGGGTTCAGGGTAGGCAAACCAGTGGAGTAACAGCCAGTGATCCTTTCCTGAAATGTCCAAGGAGCTGCAGGGAGATACAGCAGTTGGCAGGAGAAAAAGCTGTGCTGAGATAGGGTGTCAAAGGTCCATGTAGTGCTGGGCAAAATGGCGGCGGTAGAGATCAAAGGTGAAAATGAGGCATCCTCAGTCCAGAAGGTCCATGAACCTCCCTTCCAGAGGCCCAGGAGCTGTAGTTATAAGGCCTCAAGCCCCTCCCATGTCACATGCCTGTGGGCATGTCCTCACATGCCATTGGCTGTCACTCAGCCTGCCCTGACCCTCAGGCCCCTCCCCTAGTCACATGCCTTGCTGGGAAGGGAAGATAAATCACAGAATTGATCACAGAACATTCTGAGTTGGAAGGGACCCACTAGGATCATCGAGTCCAACTCTTAAGTGAATGCCCACTCAGGGATTGAACCCATAACCCTGGTGTTATGAGCACCAGGCTTTAACCATCTGAGATAATCTTGGGGTCATCTTTCTTTTTTTTTTTTTTTTAACCTAATTCCCCATCCCATCATTCCATTATCCAGACCATGTCACTGAGTTCCTCATCCCCTTTTCTTAAACACCTCCAGGGATGGCGACTCCACCACCTCCCTGGGCAGACCATTCCATTGTTTGTCAGGTGAAAAGGAAAAAGCTCCTCCCCTGGCCACATTCCTTTCAGGGGAGGGAAGGGCAGATAAGAAGAGATACCTATTGTCTGTTCCAGTGAAAAGGAGAGTTTTACAATAGAGCAAAATGGCTCTCCCTATAACAGTAAGGTTTTCAGTAAAGACTGTTAATAAAGTGACAGAAGGATTTATGTCTCAGGACATAAAACAACTGCTAATTTGTGTGGAAAAAACCACCTATCTTAATGGGAAGTTTTTCGTTTACTACCAAGTGTTCTGCTCCTTCTTATATAGGGTTGGTAGAGATGACTGCACTGGGATCTTCTAACAGGAAGAACATTGATCCCTACACCATCAGGGTCTGAGGTGCTCACACAAGTGTAAGGTAATCTTGATTGTATGTATTTTCACATCACTTCTCTAAAATAAAGAGATGAGAACCTGAAACACAGAGTGACTTGCCCAAAACCATTTAAATACCTTCTACACAGTGCTGAAAGGCTGGTTTACAGCTCAGGTCCCCAGAGCTGTTGGATTCATATGTGTCTGTTGCACTGAATAGAAGTACATAGTATTTGCTGCTAATCTGAATGTCAGTGTGCCTCACAGGAGGCCTCACACTCCCCTAATCATCCAGACTGAGGACATCTGTGTCACTGCTTTGTCCATGCATCCATTTTTCCTTCCTCTGCACCAGGTAAGTCTAGCAAGCACACCTACATCTAAGAATCACAGCCACATCCCTTGAGGAAGAGGTCTCTATCCCTTGCAACATAGAGTTTCTTGCACACTTAAAATATAGCTGACACTGGATTTGAATTGTTAAATTGGAATACAGAGAACAAGGACCTTCCATCTTCCTTAAAGCAGTCCTGGAGCTGGAATCTGTCCTGGGTTTCTCAGTATTGATATCTCTGTTTTTGGAATATCTGTTTCTCCCTGTTTCTTATGCAGGTCATCGTTTTGGAATTACTTAAGAACTTTGAATGCAAGCTGGGTTTCTCCTGTTGTTAAATTTTTTTACTCAGTAAAAATACTTGGGTTCTTTTCCCCTCCATATATATATATATATTCCCTTATTCCACACCGCATCCACAAAAGATTCTGCACCACTTCCACACCCTCCTGGAGTGTTATTTTTCAGCCTCTGGTCATCTGTCAATTTAAGACTTCAGTTTGTCCTTCAAACACTCCTAACTAGGATATCAGCATGCTAAAGGGAAAAGAAGATAACCTACTTCTTGTTTAAAAAGTATTTTCCAGTATATCTTGCTCCATGGTGTTTCAGCTCAGGTTTCTCTATCCTCCAATTTCTCCATTTCATGGTGTTTTCCTGACAGTTATCTAGGAACTATATGACTCACAGTTCAAGAATAGAAACTTTTGAAGATTTAAGAGAGAGACGAAATGCCTTATTGCAGACACATAATTTTAAAACATTTCTCTGGAGTTAAAAAGAGAACTCAAAATAAAGACAGATGCACATACAAGCATAATTTAATATTTTTGAATAACAAGCCTTATGTTTTGTGCCAGGAATGTAAACTAGATCAGAGGGATTACAAACTTGAACATGTGTCATCTAGATGTAGATGATAGGTTAGTTGGATTTTAGGTTGGACTAGATGATCTTCAAGGTCCTTTCCAGCCTTATCTATACTGTGATACTGTGATGTGACTAAAATTATACATCCAGATGGAAAGGTATTAGAATCCATGTTGCTTAATTCAGAACAGATGGAGACTATGCTGTATTACAACTAATATTTTGGGAAAACACTATCATGTGTGATTCCCAAATTTAAGTTTAAGTACAACAAAAGAGACATTATTTGTTGTCCATAATCAGATTATTTTAGAGCCAATATATATTTTTAATTGCAGCTGAATCACATAAACAGTTCCTTTGCTTTCTCACAGGTGCTTAAGCTTTGGCAAAACAAGTACCTTACTCAGCAGTTCACTCCTTGTAATTAATAAGACAGTCTAAAGTACTTTTGCCTTTTAAAACCTCTTTTAAACCACTGTTCTCTGACTCAGGGCTTTTCTATTAGTATTGCAGGATGATTTTAGGGCACTCAAGCTGATATTATTATGTTAAGATAGGACAAACCACCACAAATAATTATTTGTCCAAATGTCAGGAAAAAATGCCTGGTAATGAACTCTATGTTGATTATCAAATAATTGCTCATTGAAAGAAAAGGGAACATAATTTTTTGGGACTAGTTTGTCATGAGACCAAGAAATAAATTGTATCATATATCATTGCTCCCTCTAATTTCAGTGATATAGCAATTGTAATTTGAAACTGAGCTTCAGTGTAGAGTGCTGTAGAAGTATTTGAACTCTAAAGATTTTATAATCATCTCTGAAAGAAACCAAGCTATAGTACATAGAATGAAGAACACAAATTTGCAAGAGGGGAGAGTAGATTGGGTATTAGGAAAAATTTCTTCTCTGAGAAGGTTGTCAAACATTGGAACAGGCTATCCAGGGAAGTGATAGAGTCACCCTCCTCCAGGTATCTACAAGACATGGAGACGTGGGACAGGTTTAGTGGTGAACAATGTGGTGCTAGGTTAACAGTTTGAGTGTTGATCTTAAAATGTTTTTCCATCCTAAACACTTCTATGATTCTACTGTCACGACAGGCAAAAGTGCTTTGACAGCAACCTTAATAAACAAGACAGAAGAAACATCAATATAGATTTATTCACAGGGGTTGCCATTAATCAGTCCCTTTTTGAAACCCAGTAAATGTTGCAATGTAGAGGACTTACTCTTAAGGATTTCTGGTTTATTATTATTTTTCAGTTAAAATAAATGTGCCTCAGCTATTTAAAATGTTGCCATTATTGGTACAGTGAACCCTCTTCCGCTTCATGCCCCCCATATTGCGGCTTCACATCTTAGCAGCATGATTTTCCAGCAATTAAGGAGGCCTGTTTCGCAATTGCGCATGCGCAACCTGACATGCACGAATATTCAAAGTAGGCAGTCATGAATATGCAAATTCCCCCCCCCCACCAGCCACCCAGGGCAGGCGCGCCGCGGTGTTGATCCNCCGCTCTGCAGCTGCCCACACGGTGGCGTAGCAGAGCCAAGCTGGGCACACACCACTCCCGTCAGCTCAGCTCCAGGCAAGGAGGGCTTGTGCAGTTATGAGAGATTTATACACTCTCAGGTTAGATGTGGTGTCCAAGAATGTCTCAGGGTACACTGGGTGTCTGAGACCAGACACCACATCTACCCTGAGTATGGAGAGACCAGGTCTACCCACCTGGAGAGTCACAGGGACAGCGTCACAGGCGGCTCCCCACACCTGTGTCCCCTGCCAAACAGCAAAGGGGTTTTTCCTGGCTTGGGGTGGCCGCAGGCACTGGGAAGCACCAACACGAACACCAACACACAGCAGGGCAGTTTCGAAACACCACCAGAGTGCCGGGGGGTGGTGTGAGGGTGTGAGGCAAATTTGCATATTAATGAGCTGCCATTCTGTACAGACAGAGAGCTTCGCGGAGGGCAGTCATGACCCATGGTACCATGGTATAGGAGACCCTGACTGAATTATTTTTTTTAAGTTGTTCTTGAAAATGATGGATATACTTGGTTGGTACCCTTTTCAATATGACTGTATTGATATGTCAGCTGTCACATGCTAGAAATACCTTTAAAATTTAAAATCTTCAAGGCAAGCAATAATCTGAAAATGTACAAACATAAATTATGTAGCTCAAAGGAAATAATTTCTTTTTACTGAAATTTCCATACAACTATTTTTTATCAGGTGGGATACAACTCAAACAGAATTTACAAAGGCAAGACTTTCACTTGTTTTTCAGTTCCGATCCTCTGTGATTCCCTTAAGATTTTCAAATCTCAGAAGGAATTTACAAAAAGTGTAGTACACCATTATTGACAGTTCAATGCAAAAATTAAACATGATTTTTTGAATTTCTAAGGAAAACTTTAATTCTTCCTCTACACTGGCTTGAAATTAAAACAAATCTGAGGCAGCAGGATCAACTCAGTCCACAGAGAGGGACTATTCACACATAAACCCTCCTGGGTGATGCNTAAGCCCTGTGAGGAGCAGCTGAGAGAGCTGGCATTGTTCAGTCTGGAGAAGAGGAGGCTGAGGGGAGACCTTATCGCTCTCTACAACTACCTGAAAGGGAGCTGTAGCCAGATGGGGGTCGGTCTCTTCTCTCCGGCTACAAGTGATAGAACAAGAGGACACAGTCTTAAACTGCATCAGGGGAGATTTAGACTGGACATTAGAAGGAACTTTTTCACAGAGAGGGTGATCTCTCAGTGGAATGGGCTGCCCAAGGAGGTGGTGGAGTCACCGTTCCTAGAGGGGTTTAAGAAAAGGTTGGATGATGTACTTGGTGCCATGACCTAGATATTAGGGTAGTGTGTTATTAGTAGGATGGGTGTTGGTAGCAGGATGAAAACAGGTTAGGTAACAGGTTAGGTTAGGTAACAGGTGATATGTTGGACTTGATGATCTCTATGGTCTTTCCAACCTTACGAATTCTGTGTTTCTGTGATTTAAGGTAGGACCCAGTTACATTCTATCAGTCTGCTGCTATATATAAATGCAGGTAAATACCTTGCCAAATGAAGCTTTCAGAGAAGAGCTGAAAGGACAGATTTCCACATCACTACTCCAAGACTGAACCATAGAAGACTGCACATCTCTGAAAGAAAAAAGAGCACCATTGTCCCATTCTCATTTTGATAAAGGACTCTATGACATCCTCAAATACCACTGCATGTGTATTTTTACATGTACATACTTACTGAATAAACAGGCCAATATTTTGACTCCCATGTTTTCAGGGTGATATTTATAGAGCATACAAGAGCTGCATTTGCTACCATTTTGGTTTTCACCAACTCTTCTAGCTGTGCTTTGTTAGAATCTTACCNCGCCATGGTCGGCCCTGGCAGCACGGAGAGAGCCCAGGCAAGAACTGAGCTGTTAACCCCCTCGCTGCCAGAGCAGCAGAAAACCCCCTAAACCATAACCAAATCTACCTTAGATTTCAACACAGTGTCTTATTAGCATTGTCTTTTTTGAATTAAGATATTTCTGATGGTGCTGTATCAGCATTAAAAGCAAAGATTATATTTGCTATCCATAACCATGTGTCTTGTATATTTTGCAGGAAGAAGTTACACATGTGTGAAAAGTTTTTTCCTTCCCTACATATGGAGTGTACGTGTCTTGGCTTTTAGTATTCTGTGATTCTGTGATAGTTCAGGCTCCTCAGGCATTAACTCAACTGGTAAAACTTGGTGTTACTAACACCAAGGTCATGGATTCGATCCCATATATGAGCCATTCCCTTAGGAGTTGAACTCAATGTCCCTTGTGGGTCATTTCCAACTCAGAATATTCTGTGATTTTGTGAAATGATCCTCATTCTGCTGTTGAGACTGTCACTTGCTGTTCCAGCCTTTCATAATATCATTTAATTACCCCTTTCAAAAACACACTAAAACTAGTGAGGCAATTAGTTTCACATAAAATCCTACAGAGTAAATGACCTGCCCATGTGAACTGAATTTCCCAGAGTACTGAAATCTTCCCTATCGCTTGCCAGTGCCTCTTTTCCAAAATGGTTCTTCCAGCTTCTCTCTTTCCCATCCTGCTCCTTGGTATGTGATAGAAGTAGTTATGTAAAACTGTTCACAGGTACAGTCAGCCCTCTTGTATTTCACACCCCCCATATTGCAGCTTCAGATCTTAGTGGCATGACTTTTTAGCAATGAAGGAGGCCCCTTTTCGCAACTGTGCATGTGCGACCTGCTGTGGCGGGGGCAGCGGTGGTGGCAGTGACAGGGCCGCTCCCCCAGAGCCACTGCTTTGCAGTTATGAAACTGCGTCCCTGGCCGAGCTGAAAAGGGGTTTTTCCCAGTGTGGGGTGGCTGCAAGCACTGGGAAGGGCCTACACAAACACTGATACACAGCAACACAGTGCCGAAACGGCGCCGGAGCCGCGTGAGGGTGCGGGGCAAATTTGCATATTCATGAGCTGCCATTCAAAGCAGAAGTAGGGCTTTGTGGAACCTGATTGAGACTGCAGGTCCACGACATAGGAGACCCGACTGTATTTAGCATCCCTTTCCATCAACAGGCTCAGTTCTACTGTTTGGGAAGGCAGTCTTCTGTTCCAGTCACTGCTTCAGTCAGGGTGAGAAAATTAAGCTCTGCAGCTGATGGAAATGATTGTTTGCTCTTATGGGTACAAAGAAATTAAAGAAGCGTTGCTCCCATTTTCCTTTCTCTGGAGAGTTTCATATCTGAGAATTTTCTGAAAGTCAAATTTTCCCAGAGTGAGGTTCTCTCCTTTTTTCTTCTCATCTATTCCTTCTTTATTTAAATCAGAAATTACTGACTTATCAAAATTGCTTAAAGTCTTTAGTGGCCTGTATGTGCTGCCAGAATAGCTAATGAAACCCTGAGAAGGTTAAATTAACTGATGACAAAGATTTCAGAAAGTGACTGGCTGACAGCACTGGGACTCTGGTCTCCATGGTTTGTCTCTTCCCAATAAACAACAATAGTACCCAAGTGATTACTAATGTAACAGTAGTCTATGCAACTGTATCAAGGAATAAAGGACTTGACAGTTATTTTAGAAGGAAGAAATAATCTTAGCTGTACTCTTTTGGTACAAAATACAGACATGCTGTACAAGTGTCATCCATGCCCTGAAATTTCTCACCACTTTCTCAGCTTCCTTAGATGCTGGTTATGTCCTAACTCAGACTTTCTCCCTGGATATTTTAACCTTCCTCAGACCGACCAGTTGAAACCCTTGGCTAGGATGAGGCTCCCATCCATCCCATGGCAGCTCAGTGGGGAGGTGGTGAGCAGTCCCTCAGCAGCGCTCACAGACTTCGCAGGAAAGTGGTATTTTCCCTTTGCAATGTTGACTCCAGAAGTCTATGGATCAGTGGATTAAAGGAGAACTGTCATGACCCTGGCAGCCCACCTGTGCTGCCCAAAGAACTTTGTGAAATTATGAGAACGAGGACGTTTTGTGGACCATACTGAACAAATATCTTTTGAGAGGTCTTGAGTTTATATTGATCCTCCCTTGATGTGCATGCTCACTGAAGACCCACTGTGATATCGACAATGCTCTCTGAAGTGCCATTCAAGTTTCACTTTTTAGGATTCCCTAATACTTCTATAAAAATCGGTTTGTTCTCATAGCATCAAAAAAGACCAAGGTAACACTGAAAACAATAAGGCCTAAGGTGGTTAGTAGCAACTGAATCTATCCAAGAGATCTGTGGAGTTCAAAAACTTCCAGAACATGAGCCAGCATCTGCTTCTGGAGTACAAATACAAGGTCTAGGAATTAAGGGCAATTGGTAATGGACTGTCTTTTGCTAATTACAGAATCACAGAATCACAGAATATTATGAGTTGGAAGGGACCCACAAAGATCATCTAGTCCAACTCACCATCTAACACCCGTACAGAGACCGGAAGCACATCCCAGAGCGGTAAACACAAACCTAGTTCCCTCACAGTCTAGCAGGCCACTCCGAGCCGGAAGGGACCCAGGATCATCCAGCCCTACACCCCCCAGCTAGACCATGTCACTAAGCTCCTCATCGAGTCTTCTCTTAAACACCTCCAGGGACGGCGACTCCACCACCTCCCTGGGCAGTCCATTCCAATGTGCAATCACTCTCTCTGTGAAAAAACGCTTCCTAACATTAAGATTAAACCTCCCCTGGTGTAGCTTGAGGCCGTGCCCTCTCGTTCTGGTGTCATCAGCCTGGAAGAAGAGGTCCACACCCATCTGGCTGCAACCTCCCCGCAGGTAGTTGTAAACAGCAATGAGGTCACCTCTGAGCCTCCTCTTCTCCAGACTGAACAGTCCCAGATCCTGTAGTCACTCCCCATAGGGCCTGCCCTCCAGTCCCTTCACCATCCTCGTTGCCCTTCTCTGGACCCTCTCAAGCAGCTCAACATTGCTGAATCAACTGGCATAAAAGCTACCTTTTCTTTGTGTTCTGGAGACATCTTTCCACTGAAATGATGACATAGGATGCAAAATTAGCTTTATGGTATACCACTAGATGGCAAAGTGGCAGTGTGATACACATCAGACTGCCTACCACAGACATCTCTGTTTTAGCATATTGTGAAAAGTGCAGGCTATCTGCATGCAAATGAACAGAACCTTGATGATACAGAACAAGGAATGCACTTCAAGTTATGTACTTGAATGTACTCCGTGTTATTTGTGATGTTTTAATGTTAGACAACACAGATCTTGTTGGAATCACAAAAGATTTCTAGGACAAAGCGTTCACATGGCCTTGGCTTTCTGTTTTCATCTCCCAAAGCTGGGACTGAGCACAGATGAGTGTTAGACAATGCTGTAGTGACTTCATCTGGATATAAATCTGAAATAAGACTAACAAAAGGCCATTGAAGAGGGGCTGTACCACCAGACTGTGGAGACTTGTAGAAGTGCTTCAGGAGTGCAATAAGGCTCTTGCCAATATATACATTTTGTATACAATATCAGAATAAGCAAAAAGATATTCTAGTAGCCAGCACAACACTCAATCAGAATAAAATTTCGTTCTTTAGATAACATCATGAATGTACAAACATTTATTTCAAATCCAGGAGCAGCTGCAAGAGAAAACTCATTATTTAACATTTCATTTCCTCTCCACCATACACCAGCAAGCACTTGTAATCAACGCTGGTGGAGAGTCATATAAATTGGCCTTTTCATTTTTTTAGAATAAATCCAGGAAGATGTCTTCTCTCTACCTTTGGCCATGGGGCTGAAAGGGCAGCTGCCCATGTGCCTTTGGGATCAGGGGCAGCTGTGGGGACAAGCATGACAGGTTTCGTGGGCTTCTGCCATTGCAATTGCTGCTACTGCTTCTCTGGATGCTTTCCTGCAGAGGTCTGCAGGGGCAGAGTAGTGAGGAAAAGTGTATTAAAGACAGCAAAAAGGCACCAAAATATCTCCTAAGAGCTCCCAATCATTTCCCTCATTGCTAAAGTGAAGCCACCTAAGGGTGTAGTTGCTAACAGTTTTCCTATTCAGAAAATCTCTTAAGTTACAGAATAAGCACTGGAAATGCAAAATAGTCTGTAACCCTACTGTGGAAAATCAGCAAGAGAGAATGTGCTCACTCAAGCCAAAATGCAATCACATAATGACTTAAAGACCAAACAGAAGTGTATGCTGGGAGAGGAGCAAGTCTCTTGATTTGCTCATACATATTTAGGTCCTTGCATTTGGTTTATGTAAGAGGATGATGATGGAATCAGGTATATATATATCAGGGGATGTTTAATCTTAACGTTAGGAAGCGGTTTTTCACAGAGAGAGTAATTGCATATTGGAATGGGCTGCCTAGGGAGGTGGTGGAGTCGCCATCCCTGGAAGTGTTTAAGAGAAGACTGGACGAGGAGCTTAGTGACATGGTCTAGCTGGGGGGTGTAGGGCTGGATGACCCTGGGCCACTTCCGGCTCGGAGTGGCCTGCTAGACTGTGAGGCATCTAGGTTGGTATTACGCTCTGGGATGTGCTCTCGGACTCTGTACGGGTGTTAGGTGGTGAGTTGGACTAGATGATCCTTGTGGGTCCCTTCCAACTCATAATTTTCTGTGATTCTGTGATTCTGTGATATTCTTGGACAAAAGTGAGGATCTGAAAATTATGGACAGAGAAGTTTTGCTTTCCTGTGCACTAGAGAGCCAAAATCCATAAAGCACTCCTCTTGTCACAGCTCCCAGCCTACTTTTTCCATAACCAGCAAACCTAAATATTTCCTGAGCTCTCAGGTCCATACCTAGGAAAAAATCCCTTTTGGACCCCTGCCTGATGCCAGTTGACAGACATAGCAACTAATCCCCAATTTTTATTCTAAGTACAAATGCCTGTAGGAACTCCAGTACTTACATGTTTCAACATCTGTCCAGGATTTCATACAATCCTGTTTTTATGGACTGATTTCCATTATTTCAGCTGTCATCAAACAGACAACAAATCAAAACCTCCTTTTACAGAAAGGGTTTAAGCAAGCTTCCTCAGTCTTGGGCAAGAGTCCTACCCTCAGAATTCAGGCCTGTGGCTCTCTCATAACAGCAAAATTATGATTTTATTATTGTTGTTGTTGCCAAAATTATTACTAGTTTTCAAAGTGCTTATTTCTATTTTCCTTTTATTCACATCTAGAGCATAAAGGGAAAAACAATGGCTATGTACACAAGTTTGGGGGTATATTATAAATATAATATTATAAATAGGTAATAAACCTATTTTTTAATCTATTGTAGTGTTTGGACTGCAAGAAAAATGCTCCGAAGTCACAGTACTTGGTTGCAATGCACTTTTTGTGCTAAGTCTTCATTCATTCATTCATTGAAACTAGATCTTACAACGTAAAATAAATAGAATTTTTAATGAACTAGATCCTCTATTGTGTCTAATAAGTATGTAAATAGTTGAATTAGGCAGGTGCCAAAAATTGCTGCAGGCAGCTCCCATTGCCTACTTTACCTAAGCTTGAGCTCTGGAAGGGGAAGACTGCAAGGACTGAGTGGCACATGGGATATGGCACATGGGACAATAGCCAGAGGATAGAGAAACAACACCACAGTTCACCTTTGCCTCCAGCCAGCAGAAGCAGTGATTGCAGCAATCTTTGCTTTCTCCATTTTACACCCATTCTTAGCCCCCCATTTTTCTCCTGTCCCTTTCTTTTCACTAGCAGAAGCACTTAGACTCTCACCTCTGAGGCAGTAAAATATTGTTTAAAGCATTTTTCAGAGAGCACTCAAGCTGACTCAAGATGTCACATACACACAAACAGCAGACAGCTACATTAACTGAGCTTCAGTGACAATTCTCAAAGCAATGTGATTATAACAGCTTTAAAAGACAGGACAGTCTGTAATTAGCAGAGGGTTTTTCCTAGTAATTACATTAACCTTTAGTTGAATGTCACTCAACCTATCACAGCGCTATTTTTATGGTCCTGTAGGATTTTATGCTTCTGTAGGATTGTGAACCTGTCTTGGTCAATGGAAAATTCCACATCCTTGAATAAATCCTACAAGAGCCTTGCTTTGGTTGAGTGCCACGCTGTGCTGTGCCTCTGAGGCTTTACAAACAATGGCCTTGCTGGCTGGAGGAGATCCAGCCCTGATAGTAGCATTTTCAGTCATTCTTTCCTGGTGCAGTGAATGAAGAATGAAAAATGCAGCTATTCACAGAAGCAGCTTTGTCTGATAGTAATGACCTGGGTACTAATGTAACTGTTTGTCACAGGATATGTTCTGTAAATTGTTATTTTCCATAGGTTTTGTTTGATTCTGTTTTCCAAGTACAGAACTGCATATAGTGTTCAATAGAACTCTAGATGTGCTCAAAGAAAACAGGAGCCATGACTATAGAAGAAAACAAGTGAACCGGATAAATATGCAAACATTCCTCATAAAAATCCAATTAAGAGATCGGCTGCACAAATATACAAAAGCTCACGATAGGTGGTCTGGCACTACAAATTCTTCCTTTGCTCATTTCATCTGATTAAGTTCATTCCATATAACTGTGGTCTGTGGTGCAGTAGAAGTACCACTGTAACTTCGCTTTGTTCAAGTAGTTAAAATTTTATGAGTGAAGTTCTGAAAACACAATAAGATCTAAAAACAAACTGAGTGGTCAAAGCATGAGAAAAGTTATTTTTGTTAAAATCAAAGTTAGAGGAGATGAACCTTTGCAGAGGTTTTCTGGGTTTATTTTAGAATTATTAAAATTATAATCTTGATGCAGATCTCTGAGTAAGAGAAAGGAATACCAGCATAAAGAATCCTTTAAGGTGATGACAGTAGAAGCCACCCTTGATGACTCAGACCACCAAGTTTCAAGGGCACTCTCCAATTTATCTTGGCCTCAGTATGCTACCAGCAAAATGAGCATATGACTTCCTTTCCCACACCGTGTTCTTGCATTCAGATCAAAAGAATTTTGGGGCATCAGGTACGTCTGACCTCTGGGTTGGGTTCTTGACAGAACTTCCATGTGCCACCATAACCCAGTCATAGCTGTATCAAAGTAAAAAGGATGGTTCTCCATAATGTTCATACCAGCATTACAGTCAGTACTCTTGCACTTCACACCCCCGATATTGCGGCTTCAGATCTTAGCGGCATGATTTTTTAGTGGTGAAGGAGGCCTGTTTTCGCAACTGCGTATGCACGACCTGCTGCCACCACAGCGGCAATGGCGGTGGTGGCGGCAGCGGCAGCAGTGGTGGCGCAGGCGGCAGCGGCGCCGGCGATGGCAGTGTGGCCGCCATTCAATGCAGAAGTAGGGCTTCGCGGACCCCAATTAAGACTGCGGGTCCACAATATAGGATACCCAACTGTATTCTGTCACTGTTTCACAAATGCACACAATTTTGAAGTACTCCACTCTAGGTGTGTAACATGTTCCTGCTTCAAACGCATTCCAGGCACACAGAACTGAGTACAGAGGTTCAAATTCTGACAAGGGATGGGAAGATGTGCAGTTGCACAGCAAACTGGGGATTCCTCTGAAAAGTAGGATGAAGAGACACTGCAAAGTGATGCACCTAATCACTTACCTGCTTAATTTCTTTGCACAACAAAAGGACTTTTGTCACGTGGCCCCTCAGTTTACTAATAAAAACACCACTTTCAACAAATGGATTNTTTTTCTTCAACTGCCGCTTCTCAGTTTTTTGAATTTTTTTCTTCTCGTCTTCTGGACAGAGAGAGAAAATGACCTTGGTGTTGCTAAGGACTGGTATTCACAAGCCAAAACACAAAGATATGAAATATATGCACACCACCCTAGGACACTAGTGATTGTATTCCTTTTCTACTAACTTTTATTTCTCCTCTGGTTTATTCTTTGGCATTCCATCTACTTTTTCTTCAACTGAATACTTACTTTAATTATATTTCCCTCTTCCAGGTATAATCTTTATATATTTTTACCCTGTAACTTGAAGACTTCCTGGATGCCTTCAAAATTAATTATAAATAATTTCTGTTTTCTCCATTCAGAGCTTAACATCTTTCAAAGTGATAGAAATACGTTAGCCAAGGGAGTAGTATCTCTCTCTGACAGAACAAAGTAGGCTGAAGTTAGAAGAGAACATGATAACTTATGAGTGGAAATTATATCTCCTAAAATCAGACCTTGAACTTAGGTGTCTAAATTCATATTTACTGGGGAGAACTGGACACTCTGGAGGATGATTCAACTCTACTGTATTCAACATCTGGTCTAAGATAGATGAACTGCATCCTATTCACATTTCAATTTTTTAATTCACATTTCAATTTCTATAAAAGGAATCTGGATTAATAGGTCATAGCCATCTTCATCATTGGCATCCAGAGCTGACTAACATGCAGAGCATCCCAACTTCCAGAAATTTTAGGAACCTGCCTACTCCTGGAATGTAAGAAGATTTAATATCCAATTTAAAAAAAATCAAGTTATTCATCAGCTTTTCCATATGTTTTTCTTATTAACAAGTCACAAACTCAGTCTTCTACTTCAAACTTCTAAAGAGCTCAATACTTGAAAGCTGCAGTATGGCAGTTCTAGTTCCTCCTGTGTAGTCACACACCTTGAGATAGATAGGACCTCATATTGCTTTACTTCCTGAGACAAACAAGTCTGTTCCGTGCTACAATGACTACATGGTACAGGACTGGAAAGCTGTGGGGGATTCCCATGCTGTGGTATACTTGGGCCATGGCATGACAGCTTCCCTCTGGAGCACTTCTTATATTCCTACCTTTCTGCAATCTCGCCGTTTTCTCCACCAGATTGGTTATGTACAAGGGTATTCTGTGAGTTTAAGTTTAGTTCCAGAGGAAACCGTTCCATAGGCAACAGAAGGAGATAGACTTCTACAGACACCAAGTCAGAATGTAAAAATTATAGTCTCTTCAGGGGTCCTAAATTGGACTTTCTCAGACTCTAGATAGTGGGTAAGAAGGTTAGCTTCATGAAGCTGAAGGTGGTTTCTCACCTCTGTGGAAAAAGGTTTTTGAAACAGGATTTGTCTATGCTCATTTTATCACCATTGTGTCTTCCAAAGCAAAGCCCAAGATCTCTGTAACACTTATCTCAGTTGTTGTCTAGAGCAAAGAGCAGGAGAGGCAGGTCTTGCCTGACCAACCTAATCTCCTTTTATGATCTGATTACTCACCTGGTTGACGAGAAAAAGGCTGTGGATGTTGTGTCCTTGGACCTTAGCAAAGCCATTGACATGGTTTCCCATTGTAAGCTTCAGGAGAAACTCTTAGAGCATGGACTGGATAGAAGCATTTTATGTTGGGTTAGGAACTGGTTGGATGGATGAGCTCAGAGAGCGTTGGTAAATGGTGCCACATCCAGCTGGCAGCCAGTCAATAGTGGAGTCCCACAGGGATCAGTGTTAGGCCCGGCTCTGCTCAACATCTTTGTTGACGATATGGATGAGGTAATTGAGTCCATCATCAGCAAGTTTGCAGATGATACCAAGCTAGGAGCAAATGTTGAACTGCCAGAGGGTAGGGGAGGGCCCTTCAGAGGGACCTTGGCAGACTAGAGTCTCTTTCTCTATACAAATTTTTTGCAAAGGCAAAAAAAAAATTAGTGAATTTTTAGTGACTTTTAGAAGGATTAGTATCTTTCAAAATCATTCAAGAGGCCTGAGAGTTAAGGTTGAATATTAAGCGTGAAAAACGCTGTCCTGCAGTCCTTGAAGGTAAGCAAAAGTGAGTGCTAGCCACAAAAAGGGGAAAAGAATGAGCAACATTCTTGATATCATGTCAGACTACTGATTTAAGGAAAATGAGCTGGAGGACTCAAAGTAATTACTTGCAAGCAGGAAAAAAATTACTTTTGGCCTAAGAGCTGAGGAAACAGGCACAGCAATGCCCTCTGCCCTGTCAGGTACCGAGAGAGAGAGAGACGCCCAAGTTTGCCACCCATTTTTAACCCTTTGTCTCATGCATATGCAAAACACTCCAAGAATATTTATCCTTTCAACATTATGTCATATATTTGCACTTTGCCAGAAGTCCTTCAACCAATTAGCTCCAATGTTGCAACTTACCCTGGCAGGTCTGTTACATCACTCTGCCAAGGACCTGCCAGGGTAAGTGCCATGTGCTTGGTGGAGGCCACAAGAGGTTGGGTGGAGATGTACTCTGTGTTGGGTGGAGATGTACTCTGTCTGACATGCGACAGCTCAGAATATCATCCTGGGCCTTCAGAGACAAGTCCTGTGCCAACATGGTATGCCTGAGTGAATTGAGTCCAATAATGGGACTCATTTCAAGAGTAGCCTAGTTGCCATCTGCGCAAGGAAGCATGGTATCAAGTGGGTGTTCGACATTCCTTAGCATGCACCGGCCTTTGGTAAAGTGGAAAGGTGTAATGGGCTTCTCAAGACCACCTTAAAGGCACTGGGTGAGGGGATCTTCAATAATTGGGACCAGAATCTAGCTAAGGCCAGGGGTTCTGTCAACTGAGCTGGCCCTGCCCGGTCAGAGTCCCTCCACACCACAGATGGGGATGAAGTCCCAGTTGTACACTTGAGAGGTATGCTGGGGAAAGCAGTTTTGGTCAGCCCCCCTGACTGACCCAAAGCAAACCCATTAATGGTATTGTTTTTGCTCAGGGACCTGGAAGCACCTGGTGGATAATGCAGGAAGACAGAGAGACCCAGTGTGTGCCCCAGGGAAATCTGACTTGTGCATGAACATGCACATATATAACAGGTTAGACATGGAAAGAAATTCAGGGGTGGGTAATGTCATGGGTTAGTGTTTGAGGTATTTTTCAATATGTACCTGTTTTGAATTTTTTTTTTCATTTGTTACCGGGGTGAATTGGGGCAGCCAGCTTTTCATTGGAGGATGCTGAGTGGTCGATGCTGCAGAACGCATGGTGTTGATGTGCACACAGTATCCATACTCCTCTGCCCAGGCCCCAGAGGGTGAGTGGATGCCGGCAGGCACCACCAGGCTGTGTGGCCCCAGCGGGGTGGATGCAGCTGCAGCAGGGAGCCCTGTGCAACAAACATCACCCGGGCTCTCTGTGGTCCTTCCCAGGGCCAGTGGGGTGGGAGGCTCTGCCAGTGGCGGCAGCACTTGTGTCCTGTCTAGCCACATGGGGGTCCGCACCATGGAGGGCATCACTGAGCTGTGACACAGGCTACCATCTCTTACAGAGTAAACAGAAATGACAACAGAAGTCTTAACTTGTTGGAGCTGCTTTTCATTGGCCACGAGAGAAAATGGAAGTGGTATGGAGTAGGGGTTTTAAATATTCCCAGCACAGCAGAGATTCTCTCTCTTTTTTTCCCTTCCTGATGGAGAAAGCTGAGGTACAGACTCCCCATGGCTGCTCCCTGCCAGCCAACACAGCAGCCACGCAGTAGCTTCCAGCAGCATGTTCAACACTCATCCACCTCCTCCACATACCCAGCAAAAAAGGACAGTTAAAAAATGGGGTTTTTTCTTTGTCTCCATCAGTTTGTTTTATTCCCTCCATTTTTTTATTATTACTTTTTCCCTTCTCTTTTTGTCCCTTCCCCTCCCTCTCTATCCTCTCAATTAGGAGGGAGTGGGAAACATTTACATATATATAGGTAGATAAATGAAAGGGGGGTTTTTTCCCTCACTCCATCCTTCCTAGCATTCTATTTTATATAATTTTAAAAATTAACAATAACTCTCTTCCATAAAATGAAGACACATCCGCACAGCTTTTTAAAAGCTGACTGGATAAAGCCCTGAGCAATCTGATCAGAGCTCAGAGGTGATACTGTTTTGAGTAGCAGGTTGTACTAGTGACCTCCTGAGGACCCTTGATGACACTATAATCCCAACATTAATTTGCCTGTCCCCAGTTTCCAGTCATTGATCTTAATTAGGCCTTTGTCAGCTACCAGGCTTACCTCTGGTGACTTACATCTCACTGGAGTTCTCACCCCCTGGTCACCAGGGATTTTCTACCTCCTAGCACTGCAGCAGCAGATCTCCAGGTTCCCAAGCTGCCTGTTGGTGAACCTTAGAAAAGCTCTCACCTGCATCACAGAATAGACTAGAGCCACAGTCTTCACTCCCTGCCAGGCAGACTAGCAGAGATACTTTTTGCTAAAAAAGCACACCACAGAAAGCACACCAGACTGCCCCTGTGCCCAACTCCAAGCAACTAATTGCAAAAAATATTTGATGATACTGTTTAATTATTGAAGAAGACCAGATGTCAAAGCTAATTCAGACACAGAATTAAGAATAAGGGACTCTTCAAGACATGATAGACAATCACGCTAACACATGATGTTTTTTCATATTATATGAGAAATGGTAAGTTTTGAATTTGAGATGGTTGACTCGTGTATCACATGGAAAGAAATAATAGATGTTTCAAGTCCTCTTACTAAGAATTGCAACACAATTCAAATTAAGGGATTTTTTTCAACTAAGAAGCTAGAAAAAAATTGCAGTGGAAAAAAATTGCAGTGGAAAAAAATTGCAGTATAAGAAGTGGAAAAATATGAGAGAAGTTACTATGCTCTCTTTGATCTGTAATGACATTCTTTAGTGCTTTAGAAACAGCAATGAGCCTAATTACATTAGATCTAGCATTTAATAAGATTTTTAGGAAGTTAGGAAATCTGGAAAAAGATAAGTCTGGACAAAATATGCCTGTTTAATGTGGTTTTTCATGCCACCTATGAAGGATGTGATTTGCAGTGACCAAGCTCTGTAATGATTTCAGCATGATACAGAGCATCATTTGAATGAAAGAACTTAGTTGTTTGAGCTTTGAGGCGTATAATAGTCCCTTTCATAATGGAAGTGTGTTTAATGCATGGAAATTATTTTGAAGAGAGAGATTGTCCCAGTTCCCATTTTTTTCCTGTAGATTCATTTTAGACCTGGAGGTTCTTCTAAGGTATTCAGAGAACACCACTCAGGAAATGGGACAAAAATCTCATTATACTTAAATGCATTAACATACATACTGTAGTAAATGCATCGCACTACTTTTTATAACTACTGTGTTATCATCTGCATTTTCTGCTGACAGTATGGTAGAGCATTCCATGAACACCAAGGCACAGATTTTCAGTGTAAAGTTTTACATTTTGGTCATGGAGAAGACAGAAGTAGAACTCCTCTACATCCCCCAGGATGAGATCAGAAGTGCCATAGAAAGAGGAAGTTGATATATTTTTACCAGAAGATATGGATCAAAATCTGTCCAGGAAAAAACCTAGCTTAAGTAAATATGAAGGAGAATTTTTTTCATCTACTCCTTTCCACTCCATTTCAGTGTGGTGATCCATAATTTCAAAAGAAGCACCATCATCATTTTGGAAATTTTATTATTCCTCCATAGGGTTTTAGTCTAAAGGTCACAGTCCCAGATAAAAACACAGTGTTTACCTGATTAGATCTTTCTGAAAGCCATGAGTGTCTCCTAGGTCAGAATGACACTTCTTCCTGTTCTTCAGTTCCAGCTTTACCATATTATCTGAAAAAAAAAATTGAGAGAGAAGCACTGGAATATGGCTATAATGTGGGGACGAAATTAAAAAAATTAGTCTTCCCTCTCTTCTTTAGAGTCTTTGCACGATACTGCAGACAAACAAGACTTCCTATAAAAAACGTTGATTCAAACCAGACAGAAAATACAACTCTTTATACTTTCAGCTGGTGAGTTACCTTAGGTATCCCTGAAGGGCTTTGTGCTTCATACAGAGCTACAGTGCCACATCACTGACATCACAATGCAATTACAAAATGGTAACAAAAGAGAGTAGGTACTGTGGGTATGCCATCCAAACACCAAACTTTACACATTCCGTCCCCCCAAAATCCCTAAGCAACTGAACAACAACAGTTTGCCCAAAAGGTAAAACTAAAAGGTCACTGCTGTGATTTGAGGATTTAAAAATTCAGTCTCTTCTCACATACCCAGAAGCCCTTTTTCAGTTCATGTCTGGCTTTTTCCCTTTTATTTTCAGTCCCTTAATGACTGTACAAGCAGGACCACTCGAAACAAGGCTTTGCTCTTAGGAAAGAACATCCAGTTTTCTAGGCAGTATGTCTGCAAAGCCCTCAGTACAAAACCTCTCTCTCCTCCTCTTTTCCATCACTCCACATAGTCTCCAGGGATGGCACACTTAATCATAAAGAGCAACACCTGAACACAAACATAATTGGGAAATGCCAATAACAATGTCCTTAAATTGGAAAAGACTTAGAAATTTAGAGATTTTAATGAAATAGCAGGAAGAATTTGATTAACAAGAATTAGTAAGTGTTAGAGGCATTTACCAAACCTGAAAATGAAGCTCAAAATTAAAGGTAAAATTTGCTTGTTTCTCAGCACAAAACTGTAAACATAATGGGGTTTTAGTCAAAACATAAAGCAAAGGAATGTGAAACATCAGAGCTAATTGGTTGAAGGCTTAAAGCAAAGTGTGAATTTATGAATTATTATGGATATGTATTCATGAGGTGATTTGCATATGTATTAGGCAGGTGTATAAATACAGGTTACAAAACAAGGGCGAGGCTTTTTGGCACTCGGGAGGGCTAGGGTACACTTTGTTGGTTGAAGTGGATTTTTCCTGGTTCCTGAGGCCAAAAATAACCTTGTCTGTAGCTTGTATGCAATCCTTGAGTCACAGATTCACAGGTTATTCTGAGTTGGAAGGGGCCCCAAGGATCATCTAGTACAACTCCCAAGTGAGCACCCACCCAGGGATTGAACCCACAACCCTGGAGCCATGGGCACCACACTCCACCCATCCAGACCTCCCATCGTCTAGACCATGTCACTGAGTTCCTAATCCAGTCTTTTCTTAAATACCTCTAGGGATGGCGACTCCAACACAGCCCTGGGCAGACTATTCCAATGGTCTCTCTGATCTCANCCACTCTCCAGCCACTCATCCCCCAGCCGATAGCGATGCATGGGGTTGTTCTGTCCAAAGTGAAGAACCCAGCACTTAGACTTTTTAAATCTTGTATTATTGGAGTCTGCCCATTTCTCTAGTCTGCCAGGGTCCCTCTGAAGGGCCCTCCCCTACCCTCAGGCAGTTCAACATTTGCCCCTAGCTTGGTATCATCTGCAAACTTGCTGATGATGGACTCAGTTCCCTCATCCATATCATCAATAAAGATGTTGAGCAGAGCCGGGCCTAACACTGATCCCTGTGGGACTCCACTAGTGACTGGCTGCCAGCTGGATGTGGCACCATTCACCAACACTCTCTATGCTCATCCATCCAACAAATTCCTAACCCAAAATTCATTAAAATTTCACTGTTTTGCTAAAATCCCTAAATATTTAAGCCTATATCTACCTCACTAAAATCTGTAAGTTTCTGAATCCTCAAATCACGTGTTTGCAGCATCTCTTGAATGAATCTCTTGCTAATTTCTCCTTCCTTGTAATTGCCATGACTTAGAAAAAGTTTGATTATTTGCTTCTCATATATATTTGCTACACATTTAGAAATTTGTCTCAGTGCAGAAGTGAAGTATGAAATGTAGTATGACAATATATCCCATCCTACCTTTAGTAACCATGAGAGACAGCTAATTTAGTTTCTTAATTCAAAATTATTTATAAATGTGGATACACTTCACCTGGAAACTGTCATAACTGTGCAGATTAGGCTGCCAATGCTGCATTATCAGGGGTACCAATTTTCCAGCTAAGGCAAAATTAAACTGCTGACTTAGCCTTAATTAAGAATTGGTTAAAAATTTGTTTGTACTTTTGAAACTTTTGAAATGAGGCAAATTAAAAACTAAGCACTTCTTCAAATATTTTGATTCCATTTAAGACTTATTAATGAAAAATAAAAAGCAAAAAAACTTTATTAAAATTTTATAGGAAGTTCTGTATCTGAAATTCAACATGTTCCTTTCAGCTACATATTTTCTAATTTCAGGGAACTTTTGAATCACTCTGATAAAAAAGAAATTAAAACTTGATTTTAAAAGTATTAAGGTAAAAGAGTAAAGAAAAAAAATTCAGATTAATTTTCTGCTATCAGGACTTTTGATATCCCCTAACTCCAGAGGAGAAATTATTTCTTACAAAAACATGTGTTTTAAATGGGTAGAGAGAACAGAATAGAAAATAAATAAAAAATATAATAAATTAAAAACAATCCTGCAATCCTAAATAAATTTTGCAGAAAATGAAGTATAGTATATCCCCGCTACATTGCGACCTCTCCATTATGACCCTGCAGATTTGCTAGGAAAGTTTCTCGCAATTCAGTTTCAGGGATCTGCGAGGTTTCCCTGCCGACACATGCGCGGTCCCTCTGCTTCACCAAGGGGCAGTGCTGGCATTCTTTGTGGGGTGGGATGGGAACAGCTTACATGTTTTTTCCAGCTCGCAGTGGCGCTTAGAGCCCTGCAGCACCATGCCCTGGTCCCTGACCTGGTCCTGTGTGTCTCCATACCCATAGTGGAAGGGTCACACCGCAGTATGCCCCAGGCAGCCGCTGAGACCTAGCGCAGCACCGCCACAAGATATGCCCTTCCTTGTTACTCTAAACCCAGTCAAAGCCCGGGCAGCGCTGCCTCTACCGGGACCAGTGGATTCTAAAGGGAAAGAAACTCCGATACCAACATCCCCCACCCCGCCATAAGAGGCATGGGGTGTCACAGTGTTGCAAAGTTAAGGTTTTTCCAGGCTCCAAGAATGCTGACCAGAGCTCGGGGACACCCCTGCCCCACCGCAGATGCAGGGCGAGCAGGTGTGGTTGGCAGCAGTCAAGTAGCAGACAGTCCTGGCAGGCCAGGATGTTGTGGGACCAGGACACCGCAGCACGACGCTGCAGGCACAAGCACTGGTGCTGAGGGGGGGAGCAGCAGCACAGAATTTGGCCTGCGAGCATGCATGGGCACAGCAGCCGCTCAGAAACAGTTCCCTTTGCTCTCCTGTGCTGAGAGAGCCTGTGGGAAGGAGCAGAAAAGTGTCCCCAGCGCTCTAGAGTGCCGGGGGGTGGAGCAATGGGCATGGCCTGCATCCATATTAATGGCCTGCATGTCTCTGCGAGTTTCATGTACTGTGACACCCTGTCAAAGTTAAGGTTTTCAAGGCTCCAAGAATGCTGACCCGTCATGACCCGTTCCTCACAAATGCAGGGGTATAACTGTAATTCATTTCATCCTCATACTCATTTGTTGGAACACGTCAGTAGGTCTTCATCCAGGAGTAAACTGCGCAAAGCTTGATGGTTAAACTGTGTGTTAGCAAACTCTCCCCAAATAAAACAATCAAGTTTGTCAGGATGCCAGTGAGAGCCTTTAAACAGACAACTTTATGAACTTATCAGACAGCAGAAAAAAAGTCAAAAACCTAAAGATCTTTCGTCAGCAAACATAAACCAATCTATTATTTTTCTGCCCAGTTTGGAGCAGTCATAAAGAACTTTCAGTGAAAACCCATTATGATAGCTGCCCCTTTATTACAGAGAGTATTCTGTAGAGCATCAGTGTACCACATAAAACCAGCGATTTCTGACCTCTCCTATAAGCCAGACTTGTTTCACCTTCTCCCCATCTGCTTGATTAGCTGTTCCAG
This sequence comes from Pitta sordida, assembly GCA_013390025.1. Lineage (NCBI taxonomy): Eukaryota > Metazoa > Chordata > Aves > Passeriformes > Pittidae > Pitta > Pitta sordida. The sequence goes on along the minus strand of WEKX01022787.1, from coordinate 341,829 downwards.
AAGAACCATAATCTTATCTACATTAAAATACTATGTCATGTTGAATTTAGAGACGGAAAATGCATTCAACAGCATTGTACAGTTAATAACTAAGTAGAAGTGTTTCAAAGTTTGAGTTCATATGAAGTTGATATCTACCTTTAGGGGAAAAAAGTGTCCATACTGTTCAAAAATAATTTTCGGAAGGTTGTCTGAAGGGATTGAAGTGCATGCAGATCTCTATTAAGATTTGATATTAAGCTACAATTTCAAAGTCAAGCTTGTACACCCTCTGTTTTTCTCTGCTTCTTTGTTACTTTTGTTTCTGAGCAGATATCTAGGAAGAAGAGGTGATTGACATTTTAATACTTGTCTTTCACTGTCTTTCACTATCACTGTCTTTACTGGGAAACCTAAAGAAAATATAATTACTGGTACAAACTAAAAAAGGCCAGAACATAAGCCACTAGCTTCAACTGGGAAAACTGAAAAAATAGAGGTTTTATTCTCACATGATTGGCAATAAGAGACTATCTTTCTTATAGCACAGTCTATAAATAGTTTAAACTTCCTTCTGCCAAATCCTTAAACTGAAGTGCAAAAATTCAGATAGATAGTGAGACAATTTCTCTCCTAAGGCAAACGGCACACAAAAGGAGGCATCTGCCTTTTGATTTTAATCTTTTATCTCCTTTACAGGAGATGAAGCAAAACTTTCCTTCATTCTGCTTTATTTTTTCATGTCTTTGATTGTTGTATATTTTGTAATTAAAAAAACAAATTGCAAAAGCCACAGCATTTAGGGAATCTTCTCGGGACTTTGAAATTTCTGTAATGTTTGGATTTTTAAGAATGACTGTCCTCAAATCATCTGCCTCCAGCTTCTTAACTACTCAGACAATGAGAAAGATGGGACAAGGTGATTTTTTAAAAAATATTTAAAGATCCACTGTACTTTATAACAATCTTGCAGAAGCAGTCCAATGACAGAGCTCTGCAAATATTTATTGTGGTTAAATTTAATTTTTGCCTGCTCACCATTATTTGTTTATTATTTGTTGTGTTTATTATAATTATTATTTAATAGCTTTACCAAAAATCTAAGTATTACATATTACTTAAAATTTTTACACTAAGCTTTGCACATCCCTTAAGTAATGCTGAAGGTATTCTCAATGCATTTCTGAGCAACCATAAGGAGACTTGTACCATGTTGGTTTATGGTATGATAAACAGCGCATGGCTGTTTCAAGTGATACAGAAGAACAAAAACCTTTGAAGAAAAGAGGAAACTCTTCTCCACTCCTCCCCATACACACACTTTCTTTACCTCCTTTACTCTAGGAGGTAGTGAAACTCCTCAAATACTAAACCTCTAAAAGCTTCTTAACATATTCTACACATTTTTTTTCAGTGATTAAGTTCTTAAACTAAGAGAAGAGCACAGTGGAAGTGTTGGCGCTGTCCAAAATTGTTAGTGTGATGATTTGTCTTGGCCTAGCTACAAACAACATTTATGGGCAGAAGAGGAGCGAAAATGTGGGGGAGGCCACTCTGCAGTAACACCAACTGCCTAGACACTCTGAGAGGAGGCACTGGATGTGGGAGGTGAGGAAGAGCCTCTGTGTTGCATCTGCACAGCATCGGGAGGCTGTGGGCAGTGGTGAAGAGGTGACTCCGCTATGATATGTGAATGCAGTGTCAGGAGGCAGCAGGAGAAGATGCATCTCACAAGAAAACAAAGAATTTATGTGTGTAAAACTCAAACAGAAACTGAAAACACAGTTTCAGAATGCTCCAAGATGGAAGAATCAACCTTAGCCTTTGGAAGGGGACTAAATGCCAGCAATAAAAACCTCGCAGTCTAAACAAGCAACATCTGGATTTCAGAAATTTCTTAGTTGACATCCAAAAGAAAATAAAAACAGGACCAAGGCAAAAAAAAATCTCAACATTGCAATCCACAAGAGCAGAAGAATTTGAATGAATTATCAGCTTTGGAAGAGATTCCAGGTACCATTTCAACATGCAAAACATAGAAAAGAAGTGAGAAACAATAAGAATGCTAAAGTCTTCCTAAGATTAGAGCCTAACAAACGAGCTGAAATCAGAAACAGCAGAGCAATGTGTCAATGCAGTGAAATCAAATGAAACAGGTATTTATATAATATGCTTAAGGCAGCAAAGTACAAGGGCTAGTCATTTTAACAATGAAAGAACATGAAACATTCAGATCTTAAGACGTGTGGTTCAGTGGAATGCCACAGAAAGCAACAGCACCTTGTAATTGACTTACGCTGGACTGGAAGGTCTCATTTCTGCTGGAGGCAATAGTTGAAGAAGAGGAGGGGACTATCCAAACTACAAAAGAGTTCTTAATATCTTATATAAGACAACAAGTCTCTCACTAGAATAGAAAAAAGACCCTCTATGTCTCCAAGAAGTTGCGCATCACCCTGAAGCTACAAAACAAGCTGCAGAGATTCCTGCTTTTGGATATCATAGACTCAAGAAAAAGATGAGGGATATTTATACTGTCTCAGGGGAGTTGACACCCAAAGGCAACTCCTTTTCTGACCAAATAAAGGAAATAAAGACCCTTAATACTCTGCTTCATAGCTTCGGTAGTTGCCTTGGGTAGCCCAAAATTTCAATACCTGCAGTTATCTCCCTACATCTTCCATGGACATCCAGGCTAATTAGATGGCATGGCAAAGGCAGTTCCATCATTATTTTAAAAGAAGGCATTTATAACTTCATGGAGCATTGAGCCCATTCTTAGCAATTTCTTTTGATCCATGTTGAGCACAGCATGACTGAGCATGTTAAAAACAGAGGCAGAGGAATGCCTACTTTTCTGATTGAACTTCGATTTGACTTGGATGTCAGGTTGTTCAGAACACTCAGGAAGATGATTCAGGAATGAACAAAGGTATTATTCTGGGCTGTCCAGAAAAAAATGTGAGATGCTTTTGGAAATTACTCACCCCAGGACAAGAAGTCAGGCAGCAGCTGAGAAGCAACATCATCACACATTTTGGACAAAAACCACATAAATTCTGCCTAGTCAGTTAGGAATCAGGCTTGATCAAATATACAAAAAGGAAACATCTCCAGCTTTCAAATAAGATAGAAATACTTGGACAGATCATCAATGTCCATGGTTTTTCCATATCTGATGCATCAGCATGGGTCTAAGGAGTGAGTTGAGAAAGTAATATATGATACTTGTTTTTCCTTTGGGAAACACACTCTACATCTCAAAAAGCAACTCAAAAAGCAAGTTTGTAGAAATTCCTGAACCCCATATCTATTTCCCTTATGTTAAGACCTGTGAGAAACTAAGTTGTGAAAGATGGTGAGGAAGATGTTGACTTTCCCAACTTCAGTTTGATATAAGGTAAGAACAAAACTGGAATGTGCACCCAAACCAAAGGTCCTCAAAGATGTCCCATATCCAGCTGTTTTTACATATTCACTGTTTGTGTCTCAGACAATGTTGGTTCCATTCCAGGTGTTTCACCCAGAACATAAAATTTCTCTGTATTTAAACAGCTCACTCAATGTGCTAAACTCTACTTAGAAGACATTTTGATGTGACTTTTTATTTACAGTGATCCTTCTGTATTCATGGATTACAGGTTTCCCGCAGGTCCTGCAAAACCTTTAATCTGTGAATATGGGTCAGATATTAATATGGCAAATTGGAACTTTGGAACACTGCAACATCCTGGGCTCCTTACGGCAGTGAGAACCATGGGAGTCGGGGTTTTTTCCCTTTAACTGCTGCAGCTAACACAGGCAGGAGTGCTTTGCCTGAGGCTATGAATGTCTGCATGTGCACATATGCACATACGCGCTGGCAAGTCTAGGCTGGCTGCCAAGGCTTATGGGCTGCAACTGGCCCCACATGGGCCCCTGTGTTACTGTTAAAGTCTTACTGACTCCTAGCAAAGTCGGCCAGGGCTGGGTCTGCCCACTGTGCCAGTGTGGGACCACAGTGACCAGCAGCATTATACACCACTCCGTGAATAACTAAGTACTGCAGGAAAAATTTCCACTAATGTGAGAAGACACTAATATGACAGCATGAATAACTGAGGTATGACTTCATATAGAAAAAAGCATGACAGATGATTCACAACAACTTGGGAAAAAGCCCAGGCTGTGGGTTAATGCTAAGTAAACAGGGCAAAAAATTAAGTTTAGACCAATAAAAGAGGGAAGGAAAAGTTCATACAGGAAGATGTGCAAAGAGAGGTTACTTACCAGGACTGCTGGAAGGAAAATGTTTCCTTGGAATGGTAAAGTACCCCAGGAAAATACATCTAATTATGCTGCCTCAGTAAACAACCTGTAAGCTCTTCAGAACAAAAAAAAGCAGGAGGTAGAAGTGATGGCCAAAAGTCAGACACATTATAGACATTAGCAAGATCCAAGCATCAATGCACTCACACAAAAAAGAAGGGCCTGCTTGTACATTTATTATGGGCAGCATAGTCACAAGACAGGTTTAGGATGACAATAACAACTTGTATAGCTTTTAGGTGGAGCTGGCTTGTGTCCTGCTGGTCCAGAACTTGAGCTTTCAATGTTGGCAGCATCCTGCAGTACAGCACTTGGATATCACAGGCAGTGCCAATGTTTCTTTTCAAGCAGAACAGACTTAAAGTATAAAACGGTATGACATTATAAAAATACATATTCTCCTCATTTCAAACATTGACTTAAACAGTAGGTGTCACTGTACTGTAGGAAGACATGCATTAGCAGAAATTGTCCAATGCACTAATATTAGGATAGCAGTTCGCACAACCTATCCATTTGAATTTCCAGACTGGATTTTCCAGGCCAGACTGCAGAAGAGGTCTCTCTATTCCTGCTGTGGAAACCAGGCCACTGCTTAGCTGAGACTGCAAAAGCAGGGAAACCAGCAGGAGAGCAAAACAGCCAGATGCCGACTTCAGACATGCTGTAGGAGCTGGAAGACCAGTCTACCCTTTAGCAGCTGGTTAGGGACGCTGCTATGTAATATCTAAAGCTCTCCACTAAAACAGGTTACTGATGGGTACTTAATGAGCAGATACACTCTAAACACTGTATTCAGTGTGCTTCAAAGAATTTAGTGTCCAAGCAGCCTGATTTCTCCTGACTCTGACACTAAAGAGACTAGGAAATAAAAGATGCATTTGAGATCTGGAGCACAGGCAGATTCATGGTAAGCCTCCTCTGTAGTCTGATTGATACGTGACTGCAGCGCAAACGGATCTTTTTCACTCATTTTTGTGCCAGTAGCAATGACACTCCTCACCACTGGATATCCATTCTGGCCTGAAGCTTATAATCCAGAATTTCAATTGCTTGCAGCAGAAGCAAAATAAAAGGTATCCCAGGTCAGCCAATAGGCCCTTCAATCACAGCATTTGACTGGAGACAGTCCTGCTGACTCATTAGTTGAGAGCTTTAGATACTAAATGGCAGCATCCCTAAATAGTTAGGAGTTAAGCATGGAGATGTGTAGACATCTGTAGCACAGATTTTGTTTAGGACATTGAGAGTAAGGGGCAAAAATACAACATTTCTATGGAAATAGAGACTTAACAATATTTTTCAGGCAAGTTATATGTAGTGCTGCATCCCTTCATAAAAACATGCTAATGGCTGGTGGTAATCTTAGATTATTCATTAACCACAATTTTCTGTCCTGCTATTGACCAGCTGTCACAGGTGACTATTACACTGTGTAAGTGCAGCAGTGCATGTGTGATCCCCAGAGGGTCCTTCTGTGGAGGGGAAAAAAAATTAAAAAACAGAGAAGTTCCTCCCATCCCTCTTGATTGTAATTGTGAGAAGAAGGTTCTGCAAAGTCACACAGTCTGAATCTGTTTCCACTGACTCATGGTTGCCTCTGGGAACACTGAGCAAATGCAGCTGGCTGAGCAGTCTTTTAAGCTATTTGGTTGCAGGTTGATCATAATTGGTATCCGAGAGCCAAGGGATGCAGAGCTTTTATGAGGAGTACATATACAGTTGTACCCCGTCCTTCACGAGGAACGGGACAACCCACAGGCCTCGTGAAACTTCAAACTTGAAAATACGTGCAGGTCATTAATATGCACGCAAGCCACGCCCATTGCTCCACCCCCAGCCAATCAGGAGCTCTGGGGAGCCTCTCCGACTCCTCCCCACGGGCTCTCACAGCACACGGGAGGAAAGAGAAGCATTTCTGCACCCTGTCTGCTTGGGAAGACCCCCCTGAGAATCCCCAGACTTCTCTTCAGCCACGCTGTCACTTCCGCATCTGCCGCCGGCAGCGAAAACCCTGCGCCGCTACTCCCCTCCCCCCCGCCCCATCTCTGCCTCCCATGCTCATCCTGGCCGTGTCCCTGCCCCGTGCCCCTGCCCCGTGTCCCGGCACCGCATCCCGGCACTGTGCCCCCACCCCGTGTCCCGGCACCATGTCCCAGCACTGTACCCCCGCCCCGTGTCCCGGCACCATGTTCCAGCACTGTACCCTCACCCAGTGTCCTGGCACCACGTCCCAGCACTGTGTCTCACCCCATGTCCCGGCACCGTGTCCGGGCACTGTGCCCCCGCCCCATGTCCCTGCCCCGTGTCCTGGCACTGCGTCCCAGCACTGTGTCCCGGCCCCATGGGCGGGCTGCGGCAGCAGAGTGAACATGTCCTGCTGACATGCTGTGGCCAGCCCTACTTCCCTGGAGCACTTCCCTTCCCTGCCTGTAGCCTTGGAAACAATAACACAGACACGTGCACACAAGCACTACCCGCTCGCAGCTTGCAGGCGCTCTGCACACATGGGCGGGCGAGCAACACTCAGACACCTAGATTAATTAAGCGTAGGCAGGTGGAGGACTCATCCCCACCTGGCGCCTCACGTCACACAGGGCCCTGCTCTGACTTCTACAGTGGCCATCCCCGTCCCACAGCCCCCGGCGAGCCACAGAAACCACGCGCCCTCCCCACGGGGCTGGCCCAGTCCTGTTGCAGAGGGTGAGCCGGCACCACCCCTCAGCAAAGCAGAGTCACTGCGCATGTGTCAGCCAGGCAGCCTCCCAAATGCTTGAAACCGGACTGCGGGAAATTTATATCGCAAATCGCTGGGGTCGCAATGGCGAGGTTGCGATGCACCGGGGATGTACTGTACAATATGTTTAGTAGCCCAAGGGGGAAGATTTCTACTCAAAGATTTCTCTACACATCTGCTCACTTACGTCCTTTTTTGCATACCTAATGCTTTATTAAGTCCTATTTCTCCTGAAATGAAGGAATCTGAGCAATGCTGCACAACCAAATCACTCTTTGATACAGTGTCATTCAAGGGAGGAGGAGAAACAAAATGGTAATTCCCCTCTTTGTTTGTTTGCTCTATTGAACCTGTAAGAATCAAGGGCAGAACAATTTCTGACCCCTGATTCATCAGTTTTTCAAAATCAGATAGCGCTACACTGACAACTTTTTAGTCGAATTGCTGCTATTGCTTTTATTTTGAAGTCTCAAATAGTGTCAAACCCTACTCTACTCTTCTGGAACAGAACACAGAACTAAGGGGTCCTATATCTGCAGTTTTGCCATTGGTAAGACATATGCTATGAAACATCAATATAAACCAAAGCAGAAAGACATGTCAAGAGCGAGAACACCTCACAATTTTTGTTTCTTGTACTATTACAGATGTCATTAATTTTCTTTAATTTTTACTAATTCTGTATGAAACACTGTGTGTATAGACAATCAGAGAATCATGGAATCATTAAGGCTAGAAAAGATCTTTGAGTTCAACTTCTGACTGAACACCACTATATCATCTACACTATAGCACTAAGTCCCATGTCCAATTCTTTCTTGAACACTTCCAGGTATGGTGACTTCACCACTTCTCTGGGCAATGTATTCCAATGCTTAACCGTCCTTACAGAGAAAAAGGTTATTCCTGGTCCAATCAGAATCTTCCCTGGTGCAGCTTGAGACTATGTCCTCTTGTGCTGTCACTAGTTGCCTGAGAGAAGAGAATGATCCCCACCTCATTACAACCTCCTTTCAGGCAATTGTGGAAAGCACTAAGGCCTTCCCAGAGCCTCCTTTTCTCCAGGCCAAACAGCCCCAACTTCTTCTGCCACTCCTCATATGACTTACTCTCTAGAACCCTGACCAGCTTTGTTGCTCTTCTCTGGACTCTCTTCAGTACTTCCATGTCTTTCTTGTATTGAGGGATCCAGAACTGGACACAATACTCAAGGGGCAGCTCCACCATGCTGAGTACAGAGGGATAATCACTACTGTAGTCCTGCTGAACACACTATTTCTCATACAGGCCAAGATGCCATTGGCTTTCTTGGTCACCTGGGCACACTGATGGCTCATGCTTAGCTGGTTATTGACCAGCATTGTTGGGACAGTCTGAAAGGACTTTAATTCCCTCCAACCTTCACAAATTATTACCAGTTGGATAACCAGCTGTAACAACCTGATTTCAAAGCCATAGAAGCTTAACCAGAAAAGTTACTTTTATTTATGGCTTTAAATTATTTTAAAGCCTTCAGGTTCATTATTGTATCTGATTTGCATCCAGGGAAACTGATATCATGCTTTCCCTAAGAGAATTTCTTGTAATTTAATGCAAAAATACCTGTTTTGGCAGAAGGGTTTACAGGAATAAATAACCAATGAAAACATTACACTAAAGCATTAACAAACACCAACCCAATACAATTTAGTTAGTATTAACAAACAAAGACAGAGTCAAAAAAAAACACCCATCTAAAGCAATCAGTAGTTTTGCTTAGTACAATCCAAGTTCACAGGTTATTCTGACTTGGAAGGGACCCCAAGGATCATCTAGTCCAACTCCCAAGCGAACGCCCACCCAGGGATCAGGCCCACAAGCGTGGAACCCCGGGCACCACACTCCATCCATCCAAACCTCCCACCATCTAGACCATGTCACTAAGCTCCTCATCGACTCTTCTCTTAAACACCTCCAGGGATGGCGACTCCACCACCTCCCTGGGCAGGCCATTCCACTGAGAGATCACTCTCTCTGTGAAAAAGCTCTTCCTAACATCCAGTCTAAACCTCCCTTGGCATAGTTTAAGGCTATGTCCTCCTGTTCTGGTGTCATCAGCCTGAGAGAGGAGATAAGAGACTTAGACTTGTTAAATCTCATATTATTGGAGTCTGCCCATTTCCCTAGCTTGTCAAGGTCCCTCTGTAGGGCCCTCCTATCCTCTGGCAGTTCAACATTTGCCCCTAGCTTGGTATCATCTGCAAACTTGCTGATGATGGCCTCAATTCCTCGTCCATATTGTCAATAAAGATGCTGAACAGTTCCTTTCATTTTAAGTTACCCACAAGAGAAGGAAATAAGTAGAGGACGAAAAGAGAGGAAAGAGTAAAATAATTACTTCCAAGGGTAAGGTATTGTCACATCTCAAGACCAAAAGTTGACTAAACATGGAAGTTCTGTGCAGGTTTGCCTACTGTGGTCTGAGGCAGGCCATCTGGTACTTGCCCTTCTAGCCAGAGTGATAGGTGCCACAGCCAGTCAGGAGCTCCAGGAGGTGTGGTGTGGATGGGCTGTCAGGCAGGCCTTGTTTGGTTTGACAGGTAGCCATATGGTCCTCAGCCATGTGCTTCGGCCACCTTGAACCATAAGCTTTGCAACAGGCCCAGCCATGTTCTCCAAGTCAAGCCATGCAGCTTGCAGGCTTCTGGCTCTGCCACACACACATCACCTGACCTGTTCTGACCCAAACAATTAATGAAGGGAGATTCAGATCCAGGATCTCACACCAGCAGATAACCAGTGGTTAACTGAGATAAGCAGAAATAGTGTCTGTCTTCGCTATACCAAACATGCATGACAGCATGATAGAGTGATTCCCTCTACTGGCTAAGCCAGTGTAAATGCACAATGAGTGGAGGTGAGAACAATTCATGTCTGAAGATTCCTCCACTTCTGCAAAGTCATCCTCTCATCACAGAGCAAGTGCTCCAGCTCCTAACCATCCTGGATGGACTCCTCATTTAACTTATTCCAGCTTACTGAGGTCCTACTTGTGCTAGGTTAGAGCATGGGAGAACTGCCTCCAGCATTCTGATAGGTCCCATCTCTGTCTACTGACTGTCCCCCTGTTTACTCAGCACAGGAGGCCACTGGCCATCCTTGATGCCAGAGCACAGGGCTGCCCATGTTTAGTTGCCCATCAGGGCCCCAGTGAGCTGCTCCTAGGACAGGACTTCTCCACCCCAGGCTACGCTGCTGCAGGGTACTTCCTTCCCAGGGGCAGCACTAATTATTCCTCCTTTGGTATAGTGTCCATTGTAACTGTCTCTCTGGTAAATGGTCAAACCCCAGAATCATGAAAAACAGGCCCAGATTTGAGCAGCCTACATTAGTGGAGGGTATCCCTGCCCAGGTCATGGAGGGTTTGACCTAGATGGTCATTCACGTCCCCTCCAACCCAAGCCATTCTATGATTTTATGAACATTTTGTCTAAATCATTTTACGGTGACATCCTTTTTCCCTTATATTAAGTATAAAGACATAAATCCATTAAAACAATTCCAGATTTCTTAGAAACAACTATTTCTATGTCTATAAATACTGATTAGTTTCTATGTAACATACATTAATATGTATGTTACATACATATACCATCATAATATCCTTCAATTTATTTGAAGGAGCACATAAGCAGTACAGTTGTTTGCCAAAGTGTGTCACCTTTGCCTTTGCCATACCTAACAAATTTATCAGTGGCTCAAGAGCCCCTTGGCCTCCCAAAAGTGGAACAGGAATAGCTATTCTCCAGGACTTTGTTTTTGCAGTCTTATTTTCCATGTAAGAGCATGGTACAGGTTTAGAAAAATTGAAATTTGCTTTCCATTGTCTTCCATTAACCCATGCAAGATATTCTCAAATCCCAGCTGAGCTTTTCAGAGAAAGGTGATGTGGTCTGTGTAGCTCTTCATAGCATAAAGGCAGACACTGTTTTTTGGAGGGTAGTGATCTCTTTTTCCTAGACAAATGAGAAAAAAAAAGCTGGTTACCAAACTTTTGAGTGGTGATAACCAAACTCAATTCCCACAGACATTTCACTAAAATCCCTCTGAACGTGTGATATAGACAAAGATTTCTCTTCAGCAAATGCTGTCTGGCATCTCCTGAAAAGATATACTGAACATATCCGGCAAATGTGTACTGATTGATAGGAAACTCAATATGAGCCAGCAGTGTGCCCAGGTGGCTAAGAAGGCCAATGGCATCCTGGCCTGCATCAGGAACAGTGTGGTCAGTCGGTCCAGGGAGGTTGTCCTCCCCCTGTACACAGCGCTGGTCAGACCCCATCTTGAGTACTGCGTGCAGTTCTGGGCTCCCCAGTTTAAAAGGGATGTTGAGCTGCTTGAGAGGGTGCAGAGAAGGGCAACGAGGATGGTGAAGGGACTGGAGGGCAGGCCCTATGAGGAGCGACTACAGGAACTGGGACTGTTCAGTCTGGAGAAGAGGAGGCTCAGAGGGGACCTCATTGCTGTTTACAGCTACCTGCGGGGAGGTTGCAGCCAGATGGGTGTAGACCTCTTCTTCCAGGCTGACGACACCAGAACGAGAGGGCACAGCCTCAAGCTACGCCAGGGGAGGTTCAATCTTAACGTTAGGAAGCGGTTTTTCACGGAGAGAGTAATTGCATATTGGAATGGGCTGCCCAGGGAGGTGGTGGAGTCGCCACCCCTGGAAGTGTTTAAGAGAAGACTGGACGAGGAGCTTAGTGACATGGTCTAGCTGGGGGGTGTAGGGCTGGATGACCCTGGGCCCCTTCCGGCTCGGAGTGGCCTGCTAGACTGTGAGGCATCTAGGTTGGTATTACGCTCTGGGATGTGCTCTCGGTCGCTGTACGGGTATTAGATGGTGAGTTGGACTAGATGATCCTTGTGGGTCCCTTCCAACTCATAATTTTCTGTGATTCTGTGTGATTCTGTGAAATATGACAAGATCTCCATTTAGAAAGAGTGATGTTATTATATGAGAGGAAGGTCAAATATTTAAAATGCTGCTCACTCAGAATAAGGTTCCATCTAGTCTGGTATCAGAGATGTCAGTTTAAGAGCTAATTAAAAGCAAAGCAATTACACACTACTTCACAAGAACACTTCTCATGCTAGTAGTTAAGAGTTTAGGAACATGCTTAGATGGAGCTTACATTTGGTTCAGGGTACTTAACAGGCCCTGATGAGCCTTTTAGTCATGAATTTGTCATTATTAAGTTATTTTTATCTGTGGTTTCTCTATTTTTCTGTTGGAATTAGTTTCAAAATTTAACTATGCTTTTCATATCTGAAAAAAAAATATTCACCCATAACACTAATGTAGAACCTCATTGTCCATAGTAAAGTGAAAATAAAACAACTTCTTAAAAGAGAAGCATAATCTTCTGCTGCAATAAGATTGGCAATATTTTCATTTTTTTATGATGCAAATAACTGTGTGTGGTTTATAATATCAAAAAATGGAAAAGGATGCAGTCAGTATATAAGATATATTGAGTAGTTCTATTTACTTTTGATGCAGCATATCCGCATGTTTGTATATTTTTAGCTGGAGAATATCCACTATGAGAGGTATCCAGATGGAAGACAGGCTTCTAGTCAACTCACCAGCATGGTGGTGGTCATACAGTTATCATCATTTCATGGCCAAGCAGGGGAAAAATCTGCTCTAAAGGTAGCAAAGACCCTAGAGGGTTATCACCCACTGCAGACCCAGTACCAAGCTGAAGCTGCTGTTACTATAAATTCAGTATCACATAAAAAGCTCCTGATTTGTTTCCATATCTGGATCACAGGATATTTTGAGGTGGAAGGGACCCACATGGATCATCTAGTCCAACTCCCAAGTGAACGCCCACCCAGAGATTGAACCCACAACCATGGAGCCATGGGCACCACGCTCCATCCATCCGAGCTTCCCATCATCTAGACCATGTCAATGAGTTCCTCATCCAGTCTTTTCTTAAACACCTCCAGGGATGGCAACTCCACCACCTCCCTGGGCAGACCATTCCACTGAGGGATTCATTCCACTCTCTGTGAAAAAGCTCTTCCTAACCTCCAGTCTAAACCTCCCCTGGTGCAGCTTAAGGCCACGTCCTCTTGTTCTGGTGCTGGCAGCCTGAGAGAAGAGATTCACATCCACCCGACTGCAAGCCCCTTTCAGGTAGTCATAGACAGTCAATGAGGTCACCCTCAAGCCTCCTCTTCTCCAGACTGAACAACCCCAGCTCCCGCAGTTGCTCCCCATAGGGCTTGTTTTCTAGTCCTTTCACCATCCTTGTTGCCCTTCTCTGGACCCTCTCAAGCAGTTCAACATCTTTCTTAAACTGGGGAGCCCAGAACTGGTCACAGTACTCAAGATGTGTTCTGACCAGTGCCAAGTATAGGGGAAGAATAACTTCCCTAGCCCTACTGGCCACGCTGTTTCTGATACAGACCAGGATGCCATTGGCCCTCTTAACCACCTGGGCACACTGTTGGCACATCTATCTTAGATCTGTAAATTATTTGGTTGCCTTATGCACCACACACTTTAACAAACATCCTGCAGAATCTCAGCTAGATCCCATTTCCACAACCCATGGAGTTATCAGTGAACACTCACGACTTCCTTCTCTTTATGCTCCAAACATCTGACATGCATAATAGGAACATTCAGGGCAGGGCCACCCCAGCACCAGGTGATTCAGCTCAGGGGAGGCATATCCAGATGATCCCACCAGGTGACTAGCAACACTCAGGCCTGCCTGTGATATGAGGCACTGCTGTGCAAGGGCACTGGCTGAGCTACTGCTGCCTGGTAGTGACCAGTGCCCACTATGCCCCATCTGGGCTGTGTCCTTGAAAACACTTAATCATCTCCCCATGTACACACAGGCTGGATTTAAGCATTTCCATTAAGCTGGAGATTCCCATTCCTCATGCAGTAAGTCTGTGTATGCTCCCATCAGAAAAGTCATGCTCAAACCTTTTCAAAAGAGCTGGAGACAGGAATTTTCATCTTATTGCTTAAGCCTTCTTCCACTGACTTCTGTCGTGTTTTGGCTTGTTCTATGGACCCCAAATGAACCATAAGACTCAAGGTAAATCTGAAGAAAATATGTTTCAGAAATGGGAAGGTGGCAAAATGGCCATTTGTGTCAATTTTTGCATTGTGCACTCAAGATCGTATTGTTTAACGTATTTCTGAGTTGTGACAGTGCACTGGAGGACCTGTAAGGCAAAATACCGATTTATAAGACAAAATGGCCGATTTTTAGCTCAGGCACTGACTCAAGTATATACTGTGAAGATTCCTCCATCTCACTCAATCCAGAGTGCAGACAGAACTTCTCCAAGTGTGCTGAGCTGTGCACTTTTCTGTTTTTGCAGTTTGTATGGTTTATTTTTGTTTCAAATGTTTTTTTGCTAAATATTGAGAATAATGAGACATAAATTCCTTCCCACTGGAACATGACACATAGTGGTTAAATCTGCTAAAAGGAATGTGTACATACTGTGAGCAATCCAGATGAGGTCAGTAACAGAAGTAGGGGTGAGCGTGCAAAATACATGCACAAAAAAATTCATTAAGAATTTGGGTGATTAAATAATTGTACTAATTAGAATGAGAGGCTAGCTAAGAAGAACTGACCAGAAGAGGCCATGGCTGGTCACCAATGTTATTCTCTTGAGTTTTTCTGTTGAGCTTTCACATGAAAAGATAACTTCAGCTCAATTAAAGAAAGCAGGCTGATTTTTCCTATGAATGAACTGGAAGAGCCGAGTGCACCAAGGGACTGGACATATTCCTGTACTCACCAGTCTATACACTTCTCAGTGTCCTGATATTGACAGTCTCCACAGATAACACAGGGCTGTGCCATGCATGCAAAAGTGTTTAATTACACTGGAAGATGGGGACTCAGCAGAGCCAGGCATAAGAGTTTTAGTACTCAAACCAGCTCGCTGTTAGCATCATACAGTCTGGCCACATCCTGATGTCTTGTGATGTTTCACTGATAAAAGCTTTAGAGCTTGTCCTTGTCTTATGTGGATATTACCACACTTTCAAGAGTAAGGCAAAGAGACAAGGGATAGGCTTTGGTTGAGAGGAAGCTGGTGCCTGAGATAAGATCAGAACAAGGATTCTTTGAGGGAGTTGTGCCTCTTTTCCCTGTTTCAGTAACATTCAGCTCTGAGCTTGATATATGAGGCTTTCTTCCCTCACCACTTTAGTCTCTGACTCGAGATTATTATTAAAATTACAATGCCAGAAGGAAAATTTTTTAAAAAAATATCTTCAGGATTTTCATATTCTTCATGCTTTTAGACAGGAGGAAAAATAGGAGGAAAGATAATGATAGCACCAGACACAGATGCATTATTCAACAAAGCAGATGCTATATCATAGAGACTCATGTCAGGGTTTATGAACCACAAAGGAAATAAGTGAAAGTAGAGCCACTTTCCACAAAGAGGAAAGCTTTATTTCCTTAGCATTCTTGGTTACCATCCCAGACCATTACAATTCCACAGGACATAGCAATAGTAGCTCTCTTACAAGACCACCCATCTGTATGTAATGAAAGTTTATATTTTAAGGATTGCAGGACTGATCCAATAGAAGCCACAAGCCTATTTGATTTCTTTCATAAGAAGAGAAGCAGGCAGGAACTGAAGATACCTCAGTAGAAAACAAGAAGTCTAACTTATCTCTGCTGACCAACTATACCTTGTCTCTAGATGAGACAGTTTCCCCATGAGATCACTGGTAGCTTGTGCTAAGTCTAGCAACAGTAATCTTTTTACAAAAGAGCAAAAAGGGCAGATACACCACTAGCTGTTTGGTGAAATAATAATAATAATAATAATAATAATAATAA
>WEKX01022787.1:313018-325849 GCA_013390025.1 Pitta sordida | reverse complement strand
TTTTTCCCTTTTTTCCCTTTTTTTTGTGTGGTAAATGACATCAAATCTCAGTTCTGCTTTCAGTGCAGTGATTTATTGAAGCCTTTTACAACATGAGTCTATTAGTCTTGGCTTATGTGCACTATATTTTAGTTTTAAAGAGATTTGTATGCAAATATATCTGGATTTCTCCAGACATATCATATTAAAAGCACTTGACAATGCTTTCTGTGCTCAACTTGTAACGGCCATGTCTCAATCTGAAGAATTAAGTCACACACACACACAGAATCACACAGAAAATTATGAGTTGGAAGGGACCCACAAGGATCATCTAGTCCAACTCACCATCAGACAGCTGATTGTAGTGCTCACATCTTAAATTTTGAAAAGTCCATAGAAATCCTATTACCTTCACACAAATTATCAGAGTGTTCTATGCATCCCTACTCATGGTAATAGTATTTTTGGTACAAGCAGGTTCTTGGACAGATTGGTACAAATTGCACTTATGTCTTTTCTCCAGCTGTTATGCTGAGAGCCCTTTTGTTCTATTGTAAAACTTTTCTCCTTTTTACTGGAACAGTCAATATGTATCTCTTCTTATCTCCCCTTCCCTCCCCTGAAAGGAATGTGGCCAGAGTAGGGGCTTTGTCCTTTTTACCTGTCAAACAAGGAAGGATCCTGTGTCTTATCTCCCCTACCCTGAAAAGAATGTGTCATGGGGAGGGGTTTTCTCCTTTTTACCCGACAAACAATGAAGGATCCTGTTTCTTATCTTCTCTCCCGGGCAAGGCATGTGGCCAGGGGAGGAGTTTTTCTCTTTTCTACTGGATAAACAATGGAGGATTCTTTTTTCTTATCTTCCCTCCCGGGCAAGGCATGTCACTAGGGGAGGGGCCTGAGGGCCAGGGTAGGCTGAGTGACAGCCAATGGCATGTGAAGACATGCCCACAAGGCATGTGACATGGGAGGGGCTCGAGGCATTATAACTACAGCTCCTGGGCCTCTGGGAGGTTTGTGGACCTTCTGGATGGATGATGCCTCATTTTCACCTCTGATCTCTAATGCTGCCATTTTGCCCAGCACCATGTGCACCTTTGACTCCTCATCTCAGCACAGCTTTTTTCTCCTGCTGACTGCTGGATCTCCCTGGAGCCCCTTGGACATTTCGGGAAAGGAGCATTGGCTGTTACTCCACTGGTTTTCCTACCCTGAAACCTATTCTCCTGCCCCTGGAATCCTGGAGGTGCCTTGGTTTTTCCCTAGAACTAGACACCCCCCTTGTTCTTGTTTATTTTCCCACTTGTCAGCAGTTGTCATTGTTCCATTGTGGGGGTTTTGTACTGTTATTGTTGTTGTTCAAACATATATATGTATTTGTTATATTAATTTTTTTTCCTTTCTCCCAGTAAAGTTCTTATTTCTCTCCATATATCTATTATTCAAGCATTTCTAAATTTAATTCATACTTCATCTTAATTGACCCAGGACACCAGCAGAGGTCACTAAGACACTATAAGTACAAACAGTTTACAAATGTTATACCTCCTAGTGTGTCCAAAGCAATTCTGTTAGAGACTGTGCTGAGAATAGCAGTGCCCTAGGAGTAGATAACCAATTTATTTTTGGTTTGGTGATAATTATGAAAGTTATAACTCATCTGGCATTCCAAGCTGAACAGGAAAAGCAGTTACATATTTTATTATCCAAATCAAAATGAAGAGATTTCCATTTAACAACATTTACTTTCTGTATTGCGATGTGAAAAAGAATCAGCCTTCATTTCCAGTATGTTTGGATGAGTTTGGTTGCTCATTTTCTGTGTACCATGTAGATTTGAATCTGTCACAGCATAAAAGTAGGTGCTTAATATCCTTTTCTCATGTTTGTAAGACTAATTACATATATCTTCAGGCTGTAACATAGTCAATTCTTCATTGGTCTTTCTGTTTATATTAATTAATTAACTATGATTCAGCTTTGTAAAGAAATAATTTGTAATTGATTTGGCATAATAGAATCTGAGTGTTATAAAAAAACTTTGTAAACTGCTCATTTTATTGTATTAATTCTGCCAAGTGAGTTGATAATAAGATTGAACAGGATTCAAAAGATTAGAGAGACTTGGTTCAGAGTGACATGAAAGTTAGCTCCATACAGCTTTTCAGCTGCTTAAAGGGAGCCAGTATTTGAATTTTTGTCACTGTTTTTTGTCACTATAGTTTGGGGGGGAAATAAGATGCCTAAATAAAAATAGATTTTTTTCCATTAGCTTTGGATGCTGAAATTGATTGACACAGTCCCAAAGTTTATTAACGCAGAAGCTTATGTATCAGGGCCTGCTAGATAACTAATCAGGTGACTGCATCCTGTAAGAGCATACTCAGACTGCTCAATTTTATGTGGTTTTTTATTTTACGCTGCAGAGTGTAGGCAGATGAAAATGGCAAAATTAAATCAAAGGGGTCAGTGGGAGATAACTTGTGGCTTCTTTCACTGATTTTTCAGAAATTGCTTCTCCCTGTTTCAAGTGCAAGTCAGACTGCACAAATGGTTGAAAATAGAAGTGACTGGGTACAGAAAGAAGTAACTAGGAAAAGCAGATAAACACAACCCTGATGTAATTAACAGCCTTCTCAGACCATCAGGTTTGTCTGTCTGTTTGATGGATGATCCAGCTCTGTTTGCAGCTTCTAACGCCTGTTGCGTATTTACCATTCATAAAGTCTGGCAAATCACAGAATCAACAAGGTTAGAAAAGACCTTTAGGATCATCAAGTCCAACCTATTATCTATCACCATCCCATCATCTAACCATGTCACTCAGAGCCTCACCAAGCCTACTCTTAAACAGCTCCAGGGACAGTGATTCCACCATCTCCCTCAGCAGACCATTCCAATGACAGATCACTCTTTCAGTGAAAAAGTTTTTCCTAATATCCTGCCTAAACCTCCCCTGACAGAGCTTGTGACTGTGTCCTCTTGTTCTGTCTCCAGTAGCATGAGAGAAAAGCCTGACCCCTGCCTGACTACAACCCCCTTTCAGGTAGTTATAGACAGCAATAAAGTGACTCCTGAACCTCCTCTTCTCCAGGCTAAACAACCCCAGCTCCCTCAACTGCTCCGCACAGGGCTTGTGCTCAAGCCCCTTCATCATTCTTGTCGCCCTTCTCTGAACACGTTCTAGTATCTCAACATCTTTCTTAAACTGAGGGGCCCAGAACTGGACACACTACTCAAGGTGCAGTCTAACCAATATCAAATGTATCTGCAATTTTGTAAAGACAGACAAAGAAAATAACTTTTTGTGCTTGTTTCTTTTTAACCACGCTATTACCGTGATCCTTCGCATAGTCGCGGTCCGTAATTTGTGGGATCCCATACTTGCTGTTGATTTTCCAGCGAGTTGCGGGACCTGGCACGTGCACAGAAACTACCGTGACCTCAGTCTGATTGGCCCCCCACCCTGTCATTCGCAGCACCATTTCCGGGCCCCCCCCCCCCNCATTGCCGGCCCCCCCCCCGCCTCCCCGCATGCACAGCCAGCCACATCCCAGCTCCCCCTCTCCCTGATCCCGTCCCAGTTGCTCGCTTGCCACGGCATGCCACACTGGCGCTCACCCCCCCCATCCCCTGCCCTTATCCCATCCCAGTTGTTCGCTTACCGCTGCGCGCCATGCCGGTGCTCACCCCGGCCCGATCCCATCCTTGGCAATCGTCCCCCCGCCCCAGCGCTCACCCGCCGTCAGTGGAGCACAGCCAGATATCTGAAACAAGCCCCTCTCTCAGGACCCACCCTCCTCCAGACCTTGTATGGGGAGGGAGTGTGGCTACGGGCCTGGCGTACTCGACTACATAGTGGGTTCGCTATCTTTGCAGTTTTCGCGACTCTCATGAGGTGGGCCAGACCCAACAGCCCGCAAGTAACGGGGTTCACTATATAACGCATTGCATGAGCCCTAGTAAAAATGCCCTGCCCTTGCCCAGGAAAGTTGTGGATGCCCCATGCCTGAAGGTATTCAAAGCCAGGCTGCATGGAGCTCTAGTGCAGTGGCAGGGTTTTTGGAATGAGATGATTTGTAATGTTCTTTCCAACTCAAATGATTCTATGATTCTGTGATATTTCATGAGGTGAAGATTTTGTTTGCCTCTTCTAACAACCAGAGCCTGAAAGTTCCTGCTTGTCTAGGGGCTTTCTGAGGACAGGTGGCTGGAAGGAGACCTCCAAAAAATATTGTATGTTATTCCCTAAAAGTTTCATGCTCTCTACAGTACAGAAGAAAACTGATAATTCCCTTTAACAATCAAAATCCTATTAGGATGGCAAGAATCCAGTGTCTTGAAACAAGGATTAAATTTCTGTAATTGCTTCCTTAAGACTGTTATCTTGCAGGTTCTCTGCCTTTCACTTTCTCCTGCCCTTCTTTGGTTCTAATTAAAGCAATACTTTAGGGAGGTATCACGCAGAAGAAATATCTTCTTTTAATGTGGCTGGCAGTTCAGTGAATCTGGATGACAACAGTAGAGAAGAAGTCAGGAGTTCTAGGAGCTGCTGGATAATTGATCTCTGCTGCCTTTCAGGAAATGCTCATACCCTATGCCCTTGCCAGAAAGACAAGCCAGGTGTGCACCGGGAATTAGAAGAAACCTGAACTGTGGCAGTCAACAGCTTGATATGCAGAGGTGTAGAAAGGAGGCCACACAGCAGCTGCATTTTCCCTCCAGGAGCCTTGGAAAGTCCCAGCCTTTACTGCCAGCCTCACGTCCTGGCATGATCTAGTCCAGGGCTTGCAAACATCACGCAGCTTGGTTCTCATCAAGGAAAGCAAGGCACATTGGCCCCCATTTCTCTGTTCAGCTGACTAGACCCGAAGCCAAGCATACTGGAGAAAACAAGTATCCATACACCTTGATGTGAACTGGAGTGTGGGACATGAATCAGGCATTCCCTTCCCCCAGCTCTGGCAAAGGCACTGTAAACTCTGAGAACAGAGAAAAATCATGGGCAACAGTATCGTAAAATTGTAAAACTCTTTTGTCACACCTGTCAGAACCACCAATATTATTTCATAACTAGTTTTCATGTCTCCAGAAAACATATTCAGTTGCCAAGAGTTGTGGATATGTTCTTACTCTGCCCTTGACCCCAGGTGTCACCTCTGCACAGCCCCCCCTTGAGGTTTCCTTATATGAGGCATGTCCTCTTCCAGAGAGCCAGTCTAGCTCTGTTGGTGTAGCAGGTTCTTGCCTCACTATTAGAAACCCGTGGTGTTTTCAGAGGTTTAGAAAACCTCTGAAATAGTTCTTGCCTCAGTATTAGAAACCTGTGGTGAAACCTGCTGTGAGATCTTCAGATGTGGAAAACATCAAACTGACCGAGTTGAAGTGAATGATATGTGAAAAACACCAAACTGACCGAGTTGAAGTGAATGATATGTGAAAAACATCAAACTGACCGAGTTGAAGTGAATGACATTTAATCAGCAGCAATATTTTCAGGTAGCTGTTGGGTGTATCTTTGTGCTTAAAATTGGAAAACATCTATTCACCAAGTTTGCTTTCCTAGTTCATGCATAGCTATCTACATATTCTTTTTGTATTCAATAGAAGGTTGCTGGTTTTTTAACTGTCACAAAAATGTCACAGTCTAATACAGTTATTTGAGGAAATGAACTCAGCTTGATAGAAGTCGCGCTCACTTTTCTCCAGAATTTCCTAATGGATAGGTCTTCATCTCCACTATTCATACCTACTTTAAGCAGAAGTGTGTCTCTAATTTTATACTGCTGTTGCACACAATATATTTATATTCACAGAATCACAGAATATTCCGAGTTGGAAGGGACCCACAAGGATCATTGAGTCCAACTCCCAAGCGAATGCCCACACAGGGATCCAACCCGCAACCATGGAGCCATGGGCACCACGTTGTCCATCCGAGCCTCTCATTATCTAGACAATGTCAATGAGCTCCTCATCTAGTTTTTTCTTAAACACCTCCAGAGATGACAACTCCACGACCTCCCTGGGCAGACCATTCCACTGAGAGATCACTCTCTCTGTTGAAAAACTCTTCCTAACGTCCAGTCTAAACTTCCCCTGGCATAGGTTAAGGCCATGTCCTCTTGTTCTGGTGTTGTCAGCCTAAGAGAAGAGATTTACACCCACCTGACTACAACCTCCCTTCAGGTAGTTGTAAACAGCAATGAGGTCACCTCTGAGTCTCCTCCAGGCTGAAAAACCCCAGCTCCTGCAGTTGCTCCCCATAGGGCTTGTTCTCCAGTCCTTTCACCATCCTTGTTGCCCTTCCCTGGACCCTCTCAAGTGGTTCAACATCTTTCTTAATGTAGGGAGCCAGAACTGGACACAGTACTCAAGATGTGGTCTGATCTGTGCCAAATACAGGGGAAGGATAACTTCCCTAGTCCTACTGGCCACACTGTTCCTGATACAGGCCAGGATGCCATTGGCCTTCTTAGCCACCTGGACACATTGTTGGCTCATATTAAGTCTTCTGTCAACCATTACTCCCAAATCCCTCTCCATTTCACCCCTCTCCAGCCACTCATCCACCAGCTGATATCAGTGCATGGGATTGTTGCTTCCAAAGTGAAGAACTCATCACTTGGACTTGTTGAATCTCATACTGTTAGAATCTGCCCATTTCTCTAGCCTGTCAGCGTCTCTCTGAAGGGCCCTTCTACCCCCTGACAGTTCAACATTTGCCCTCAACTTGGTATCATCTGCAAACTTGCTAATGGTGGACTTAACTCCCCCATCCATATCATCAATAAAGATGTTAAGCAGTGCCGGGCCAAGCACTGATCCCTATGGGACTCCACTAGTGACCGGCCGCCAGCTGGATGTGGCACCATTTACCAACACTCTGTGCTTGTCTAGCCAAACAATTCCTAACGTAACACGGAATGCTCCTGTCCAACCCATGCTCTGAGAGTTTCTTCTGAAGCTTACCATGGGAAGCCATGCTGAAGGATTTCCTAAGATCCAAGTACACAACATCCACGGCCTTTCTCTCGTCAACTAGGCTCACACAATATAAAAGGGACTAGTACTGAGTAAGTTTACCAATGACAATAAATAGGGAGGAGCTGTGAAGGAAGATAACACACAAGTCCCTCCAAAAATGCCGGGCGTTCAAGGAATTGTAGGAAATTTTATTTCCAAAGACAAGAACATTGGAATTAAAGAAGGTTAAATGTAACAGTTTTTAAAACAACAGGAGTGGGGAAAAGACATGCTTCTGTTCTTTTGGGGTCTTTTATTGTTTCGTGGTGATTAAGGCCTGGCCCCCAGATGCAACAGCAAAACAAAACTACTTTATTGTGTTCTTAAGCTTTTTTATGTGTTTTCTCTTCTGTTCCCATGCGAAGTAATTATTCCCATTAGTTCCAGCCTCCTGCAGGCAGGCTTTTACTTACATTACCATTGGCTACAGCATATAGGTGCCAAGATATTAAACCACCCTCTGGTTTAACTGCTGTGTCTCATAGAAACCAAATATGCTAATACCCATGTTGTTTCTCCTGGATCTCTGCTGGGGGGGCCTTCTGAAAAGTCTGCACAAATTATCTTCTTCTCCTGGCAGGGAGCCAATTCCTGAGAATGCAGGGGAAGAGAACACACACACACAAATGTATTCCTAGGTTCCTTCACATGTGGCAAAATTCCCCTGAGTGAACATAAGTCTTCTGAAATATTTTCCTACTCATACAGGAGCTGGAGGACAGAGAGGCCTTGCAGAGAGATCTTAGCAAATCAGAGGACTGGACAATCAGGAACCATATGAAGTTCAACAAGGGGAAGTGCCAGATTGTGCACCTGTGATGGAGGAACCCTGGTTGTGTGTATAGACTAGGGAAGAAGAGGCTGGATACCAACACCATGGAAAGGGGTCTGCCGATCCTCATCAGTGGAAAGTTGGATACAAGTCAGCAGTGCCCTGGCAGCCAGGAGGGCCAATCATGTCCTGGGGTGCATCAAGTCAAGGCAGGTTACTACACAGAATCACAGAATTAGTAAGGTTGGAAAAGACCATAGAGATTCACAGATTCACAGAATATTATGAGTTGGATCCCATAAGGATCATCTAGTCCAACTCACCATCTAACACCCGTACAGTGGCCGAATGCACATCCCGGCGGTAAACACAAACCTAGTTCCCTCACAGTCTAACAGGCCACTCCGAGTCGGAGGGGACCCACAGGATCATCCAACCCTACACCCCCCAGCTAGACCATGTCACTAAGCTCCTCATCAAGTCTTCTCTTAAACACCTCCAGGGACGGCGACTCCACCACCTCCCTGGGCAGTCCATTCCAATGTGTAATCACTCTCTCTGTGAAAAACCGCTTCCTAACATTAAGTTTAAACCTCACCTGGCGTAGCTTGAGGCTGTGCCCTCTCGTTCTGGTGTCATCAGCCTGAAAGAAGAGGTTCGCACCACCCTGGCGGCAACCTCCCTGCAGGTAGTTGTCAACAGCAATCATCAAGTCCAACATAGTAAAGTTGGAAAAGACCATAGAGATCATCAAGTCCACCTGTTACCTAACCTAACCTGTTACCTAACTTGTTTTTATCCTGCTACCAACNTGATCATCCTGCAGCCACTCTGCCCCCAGCCTATAGTTCTGCATGGGGTTATTGTAACCAAAGTGTAGAACCCAACACTTAGACTGGTTGAACCCCATGTAATTGGATTCAGATCATCTATCCAGCCTGTCAAGATCTCTCTGCAGAGCCCTCCTACCTTCCACCAGATCGACATTTATCCCCAGCTTGGTGTCATCCACAAACTTGCTAATAATAGACTCCATCCCTTCATCCAGATTATCAATAAAGATATTGAACAGGACAGGTCCCAACACTGAACCCTGAGGCACCCCACTAGTGACCGGCCTCCAACTGGACACAGCACCATTAACCACCACTCTTTGAGCTCTATTATCCAACCAACCTCTATTGTCCCACTCTATCCTACACTGATGCAGCCTCACCATCAGACTGCACCACAATATAAAGAAGACAGCAAACTATTAGAGAGCATCCAAAGGAGGACAACAAGGATGGTAACGAGTCTAGAGCGGGAAACTTATGAGGAGAGGTTGAGATCGCTTGGTTTGTTCAGTCTGGAGGAAACTGACTGGAGACCTCATTGCAGTCTTCAACATCTTCATAAGGGGAAGTGAAGGGGCGGATACTGGTCTTTTCACTCTACTGACTAGTGACAGGACTCAAGGAAATGACACGAAGCTGAATCAGAGGAGGTTTAGGTGGGATATCAGGATAAGGTTCTTCAGCTGAAGGGTGATTGGGCACTAGAACAGGCTCCCCAGGCAAATAATCACAGTATGAAGCCTGTCTGAGTTCAAGAGACATTTGATTCTCAGGCACGTAATGTGACTGTTAGGGTGTTGTACGCACGGCAGGAGCTGGACTCTATGATCCTGATGAGTCCCTTCCAACTCAGCATATTTTGTGATTCCAGAATTCTAAACTTCTTGATGAGACACGTCACCCAGGACAGGACAGGGATTAAGACAAAGGAAAAGAGTTCTCTGCTTTCTCTGGGCTTCTAGTGTACAGAAGATGCAAGGTGAATGTATTACACACTTAATTTACAAAAGAAAGGCCACAAAAATGTGACTTACAAATATAGCTTAACGGTCCACGTTTAGGTCATGGAGACACTTTGCAGTCATAATAAATCTTAAAATAGGTTATTACATCTGCTCTTCAAGATGGAGTACAATTGTAGAACAATATACAAAATGTTTTATTCATAAGTCTAGCAAGACTGGGCATTCAACCTGATTGCGTGTGCTGACCTACTTTTCATGAGCACTTGATGTCACACATTTGTGCTGCTTGTCTCAAAACAGGTAGTACAACAATGGCCTTTCTGACCACAACTGAGTAGTTAGCTAAAGCATGATTTTTAGCTGCAATGTTTTCTTCTTTGTGTTTGGTCAGACTTGC
Organism: Pitta sordida; assembly: GCA_013390025.1. Classification (NCBI taxonomy): domain Eukaryota; kingdom Metazoa; phylum Chordata; class Aves; order Passeriformes; family Pittidae; genus Pitta; species Pitta sordida. The sequence continues at coordinate 315,871 of WEKX01022787.1, read as the reverse complement.
TGGTTTAGTACTTACTGAATGTGAAAACCCATTCAGCATGAAACATTATAATAATGTTGCTTTTTTCTTGCAGCCTGGAATTGTACCTAGAGTAACATCATTGCAAAAAATATGCAAAGTACATATGCTTGTTCCCTATATTCCAAAACCATGTCTTGTCTGTAATATCTTCTTTCTGGTGTGGTATTCAATATCCTGAAGTGGAAATATCCAATCAATTAATTTGTTTAAATATTAATTTATGGATATTCAAATTACTGCCACTTATTTGAAACCTCTGACAAAATGGACTTTGGTATTCTACAGAACTTTGTATAAAAATGAAACTGAATTTGTCACTCCTCTCCATTTTTCTTTTCCTTCTAAGTAATAGGAGGTTTTTTCTGTTTATTCCCCACTGAAACCTGGCTCTTCCTTTGTTTTTTTATAAAGAGCACCATGCTACGTGCTACATGCACTTATGAATTGGCAATTATAAAGAAGAATGTATACCGTATCCAAGATAACTACTGTGAAAATGTCTGAGTAGCTGCACTCTCTAAATAGAGCACAAATATGGCATATGGTTGGAGTGCTTTTATCTGTACTGCCTCTGCTGGAAATTTAACTCTGTATGACCTGAATATTTAGAGCTCAGTGGAAAATTCCATAAATGTAATGTAGCTTCAGAGCAGGTGTTACAAATATCAGACCCATTGCCAAAGGATACATATGAAGCCACTCTCCCATTCTGGGTATATTCTATCACTTCTATCACTGCAGTGTATTTTAGAAGTCCCTTTGAAAACTGCCATGACTAAATGCTATGTAGAGTGCATAATAATTCAGTGGAAGTCTTCCCTATCTTTGTATTCATACTTCTTCCTGGCTGGGCGTAGTTAATGTTCAAACCTGAAAAGGCAGGAAGAAACTATATCATAGGTAGACCACATTTGCTGTGTACTTTTGTTTGCTTAGTTTGATATACATGCTAAAAGCCACTACTTAGCTGAGCAAACACAAAAAGAGAGAGCAGCTCTTCACAGTTAAAATGTTTCTTATTATGGTGAGACAGAACAGATGTAATATATCCACGGGGGCTCCCTTTCACTCTTGGTTACTCCAGGAATACACTGACACCCCAGAGAATCCTTGTAGTAGGAACTGCAGAAACAACAAATGCGAGAATTTATACGAGCAAAAGAGAGTTTGCAAAGCATTATGTTTAAAATAACACAGTAGTTGAAGTAAGATTACACAGGCTACAGGCTGGCTTCCTTCCTAATGATTGTTCCTGCCTTCTACTTATATTTCAGTTCCTCCTGCTTTCATGCTGTTACAACATGTTAAAACACTCTTTGCTGTAGAGAGGAGAAACGTGCTAAATGTGGTGCACCCAACAGTCATTGACAACTTGCTGCTTTAGCACTGCACTGGCTGTGTAAAGGGACAGGGCATGTGAGGAAATCTTAGTGGGCAGCCACATGAAAGTTTATGACTGTCAGGCTCAATATCAGTAACACATATCAAAGTTCATGTAGAAGTAATGGCAGATTCTCTACCTAAAAACAGTCTGTTTGTGGCAAAGTAATATCTACATAGGGAGGAGCCAGGAGGACTACAGATTTCAACTCTTTCCTATCACTGAGCAGGACCACCATGTCAGTCTTGACAGTCCTTGTCTAAGTTGGTGTCATGGTCTTCCATAGACGACACCATCTTTCAGGGCCATCTGTTCCATCTCTATCCTTGCCCATATGAAGTGGGGACTTCGTGCCTGACATCTAACTTGAATCTTTCACACTACTTGTCCTAAAGGAGCAGAAACAGGACAAACTGTTCCCTTCTTCACTGCAATACTGCCTCTGCACATTGCTCCTCACAATAACCCCTCATTCATATTAATAAGAATCATCTCCTCAATCTGTGGAATCGTAGGAAGATGAGATCTCATATATGGCTCTGTTAATAGAAATGAGAGAGAGAGAACTAACTGGCTGTCTTCATCAGGGTAATGACAATATGTCCTAGACAAATTACACAGCAGCCAACATACTGGGATATGTAGAAGTAGAGTTAAAAATAGCCCTTGCTCCACTGAATATCTTGCAACATTCCTACAAGGAAGGAATCCTTGGGCAATCCTCAACATTGGCAATATAATTATAGGAGACCTTTCTGAGTCTCAGCCTTATGGATGGATTAGCTCAATTGAATAGAGCGTGGTCAGAGTATGGGTCAATTATTTAAGAGTTGAACTTGATGAAGCTTGGGGGTTCTCTCCAACTCAAAGTATTCTGTGATTCTGTGATTTATGCAGGCCAAATTGGTTTCAAGCACTGGAGGTCAACAATTTTAAGAATATTTTTTTCAATCAAATTCTGTCAAACTCATGGGATTTTAAAGCAAAATAACTTTTAGAAGAGGTGATGAAAATTATTTTATTTTGCTCGGTTTAGGTTTGTGGTCATCTCACATTTCAATATGATTCCATCAGATAGTCATACCACTGAAACCTCTGCTCTGTGTTCCCAATCCCTAACTTCTTTTGAATATTGCAGAAGCATCAGAGCAGGTTAATGTAGTTGACTATCTGTACTCTTGTAATACTTGGCATCTTCTCCAAGTCTCTAACAGCAAATAGTAAGACTCCCTTTGAAGATCAGAGTCAAGACAAAGATAGCAGTTTGAGAGTACTGTGTTCTGCAGTCATGTAAAAATTGTGTAGCCACATCCAAGAACCTTACAGGGAATCAAATCCAGCCAAAGGTGAATTTGACCTCAAAAAGTTCAATTGGCAGAAAATATAAATTTTCTGAGTGGTAATCGAGAAAAATATTTAAGGATACGGCATGGAACATTTAACTAAAACCA
>WEKX01022787.1:278789-312927 GCA_013390025.1 Pitta sordida | reverse complement strand
GGATACATATGAAGCCACTCTCCCATTCTGGGTATATTCTATCACTTCTATCACTGCAGTGTATTTTAGAAGTCCCTTTGAAAACTGCCATGACTAAATGCTATGTAGAGTGCATAATAATTCAGTAGAAGTCTTCCCTATCTTTGTAGTCATACTTCTTCCTGGCTGGGCGTAGTTAATGTTCAAACCTGAAAAGGCAGGAAGAAACTATATCATAGGTAGACCACATTTGCTGTGTACTTTTGTTTGCTTAGTTTGATATACATGCTAAAAGCCACTACTTAGCTGAGCAAACACAAAAAGAGAGAGCAGCTCTTCACAGTTAAAATGTTTCTTATTATGGTGAGACAGAACAGATGTAATATATCCACGGGGGCTCCCTTTCACTCTTGCTTACTCCAGGAATACACTGACACCCCAGAGAATCCTTGTAGTAGGAACTGCAGAAACAACAAATGCGAGAATTTATACGAGCAAAAGAGAGTTTGCAAAGCATTATGTTTAAAATAACACAGTAGTTGAAGTAAGATTACACAGGCTACAGGCTGGCTTCCTTCCTAATGATTGTTCCTGCCTTCTACTTATATTTCAGTTCCTCCTGCTTTTATGCTGTTACAACATGTTAAAACACTCTTTGCTGTAGAGAGGAGAAACGTGCTAAATGTGGTGCACCCAACAGTCATTGACAACTTGCTGCTTTAGCACTGCACTGGCTGTGTAAAGGGACAGGGCATGTGAGGAAATCTTAGTGGGCAGCCACATGAAAGTTTATGACTGTCAGGCTCAATATCAGTAACACATATCAAAGTTCATGTAGAAGTAATGGCAGATTCTCTACCTAAAAACAGTCTGTTTGTGGCAAAGTAATATCTACATAGGGAGGAGCCAGGAGGACTACAGATTTCAACTCTTTCCTATCACTGAGCAGGACCACCATGTCAGTCTTGACAGTCCTTGTCTAAGTTGGTGTCATGGTCTTCCATAGACGACACCATCTTTCAGGGCCATCTGTTCCATCTCTATCCTTGCCCATATGAAGTGGGGACTTCGTGCCTGACATCTAACTTGAATCTTTCACACTACTTGTCCTAAAGGAGCAGAAACAGGACAAACTGTTCCCTTCTTCACTGCAATACTGCCTCTGCACATTGCTCCTCACAATAACCCCTCATTCATATTAATAAGAATCATCTCCTCAATCTGTGGAATCGTAGGAAGATGAGATCTCATATATGGCTCTGTTAATAGAAATGAGAGAGAGAGAACTAACTGGCTGTCTTCATCAGGGTAATGACAATATGTCCTAGACAAATTACACAGCAGCCAACATACTGGGATATGTAGAAGTAGAGTTAAAAATAGCCCTTGCTCCACTGAAGATCTTGCAACATTCCTACAAGGAAGGAATCCTTGGGCACTCCTCAACATTGGCAATATAATTATAGGAGACCTTTCTGAGTCTCAGCCTTATGGATGGATTAGCTCAATTGAATAGAGCGTGGTCAGAGTATGGGTCAATTATTTAAGAGTTGAACTTGATGAAGCTTGGGGGTTCTCTCCAACTCATAGTATTCTGTGATTCTGTGATTTATGCAGGCCAAATTGGTTTCAAGCACTGGAGGTCAACAATTTTAAGAATATTTTTTTCAATCAAATTCTGTCAAACTCATGGGATTTTAAAGCAAAATAACTTTTAGAAGAGGTGATGAAAATTATTTTATTTTGCTCGGTTTAGGTTTGTGGTCATCTCACATTTCAATATGATTCCATCAGATAGTCATACCACTGAAACCTCTGCTCTGTGTTCCCAATCTCTGACTTCTTTTGAATATTGCAGAAGCATCAGAGCAGGTTAATGTAGTTGACTATCTGTACTCTTGTAATACTTGGCATCTTCTCCAAGTCTCTAACAGCAAATAGTAAGACTCCCTTTGAAGATCAGAGTCAAGACAAAGATAGCAGTTTGAGAGTACTGTGTTCTGCAGTCATGTAAAAAATGTGTAGCCACATCCAAGAACCTTACAGGGAATCAAATCCAGCCAAAGGTGAATTTGACCTCAAAAAGTTCAATTGGCAGAAAATATAAATTTTCTGAGTGGTAATCGAGAAAAATATTTAAGGATACGGCATGGAACATTTAACTAAAACCACTTAGGGGAAAAAAAAAAAACCAAAACCACAATTTTTTAATACAGCAAAGACTTTCTAGCAATGGAGATCCAAAATACCCTTAAACACCAAGGTATGATTTGTAATGCTCTCTTACTCTCAGTAGATTTCTCAGTTCTGTGAGGCAAATTACATGATGCCACTAAAACTAAAGCAACTCACACAACTTGATGAAGCGGCACTTAATTAAAATCACACAGAATCACAGAATACTATGAGTTGGAAGGGACCCACAAGGATCATCTAGTCCAACTCACCATCTAACATCCGCACAGAATCACAGAATACTATGAGTTGGAAGGGACCCACAAGGATCATCTAGTCCAACTCACCATCTAACACCCGTAAGGAGACCGAGAGCACATCGCAGAGCATAACACCAACCTAGATCCCTCACAGTCTAGCAGGCCACTCCGAGCCGGAAGGGACCCAGGGTCATCCAGCCCTACACCCCCCAGCTAGACCATGTCACTAAGCTCCTCGTCCAGTCTTCTCTTAAACACCTCCAGGGATGGTGACTCCACCACCTCCCTGGGCAGCCCATTCCAATATGCGATTACTCTCTCTGTGAAAAACCGCTTCCTAACGTTAAGATTGAACCTCCCCTGGCGTAGCTTGAGGCCGTGCCCTCTCGTTCTGGTGTCGTCAGCCTGGAAGAAGAGGTCCACACCCATCTGGCTGCAACCTCCCCGCAGGTAGTTGTAAACAGCAATGAGGTCCCCTCTGAGCCTCCTCTTTTCCAGACTGAACAGTCCCAGTTCCTGTAGTCGCTCCTCATAGGGCCTACCCTCCAGTCCATTCACCATCCTCGTTGCCCTTCTCTGGACCCTCTCAAGCAGCTCAACATCCCTCTTAAACTGGGGAGCCCAGAACTGCACACAGTACTCAAGATGAGGTCTGACCAGCGCTGTGTACAGGGGAAGGACAACCTCCCTGGACCTACTGACCACACTGTTCCTGATGCAGGCCAGGATGCCATTGGCCTTCTTAGCCACCTGGGCACACTGCTGGCTCATGTTGAGTTTCCTATCAATCAGTACACCCAAGTCTCTCTCCACTTCACTAGTCTCAAGCCACTCCTCCCCCAGCCGATAGCGGTGCATGGGGTTGTTATGGCCAAAGTGAAGAACCCGGCACTTAGTCTTATTAAACCTCATACTGTTGGAGCCTGCCCATCTCTCCAGCCTGTCAAGGTCCCTCTGGAGGGCCTCCCTACCCTCCGGCTGTTCAACATTTGCCCCCAGCTTAGTATCATCCGCAAACTTGCTGATGATGGATTGAATTCCCTCGTCCATGTCATCGATAAAGATGTTGAACAGTACTGGGCCCAACACTGACCCCTGTGGGACTCCGCTGGTGACTGGGCGCCAGTCCGATGTTGCACCATTCACCACCGCCTTCTGAGCTCGCCCTTCTAACCAGTTTGTAACCCAGTATAAAATGTTCCTTTCCAGCCCAATGGAAACACCTTAATGAAGGACTTTTGTTATAGTCATTCTCCCTTCAGGAGAGAACAATACGTTCCAGGTACTGACAGACAGAAGAAACCACTTCCTGAACGCGGGGAATGCTGCTGGTGGAGCGGGTACTGGGAGCAAGACACGGGTCTGCTTCTTTTACTTACTCACACCGCCTCTGAGATGACCCTGACAAGGAGCCTGAGTGCACTGTGGTCATAAGCACCCAGCTAAACCTTCAGTCACATAAGAAAAACTGGTCACTTTCCCCTGCATCACACTGAGTACGAACCTCTCAAGGGGGCTCAAGGGCAGCTGGAAATATGTCCAACCCTGCTGTAGTCTCAGGGGTATAGAGAGCCTGGGCCAGGAACCATCACGAGCCTGGGAAGGAGGCATTGTGCCAGCTCCAGCTTTGGTTAAAGAAAACATGAGTCACTTCTGGGACACTATACTCATTTGGGATTGTAATTAGAAGACCCAGATCTCTTCCAATCCAAAAAAATTAACATAATCTGTCCCCTATTTATTTCTAGTTTACTGTAGTGCAGTAACTCCCATAGGACCTAAATGATGTCTCTAAATTTCCTCATTAATATCTTTGCATAATAAAAATTTTGAAACTGACTGTATTTGTTAGTTTAATTCATATGTTAAAAAAATTAAATATTTTCAGCATCAGGCATGTTATTCTCCTTTTATCAAACTATATTAATGGATATGGATATGGGTATTAATGGATTCTAGAGAAACTGAATACAAATCCTGGTCTTATAGAGTAAATCCTCATAGCATGGCTGTCCTGGCATTAATATTTTGTCTTTATCTTGAGTTTATGACCTACATTTTTTTTCAGTGTTATACCCTGCTGATATCCCTTCTCTGGAGGGAATCCTACTGATTTCAGCCAGAGACTCTGGGGAGTATTGAAGAATCATAGAATTATGGAATTATATTAATTAGAAGGGACTTTCAGAGATAATCTAGTCCAACCCCCTGCCATGGGCAGGGACATATTCACAGGTTCACAGGTTATTCTGAATTGGAAGGGACCCATGGGATCATCTAGTCCAACTCCCAAGCGAATGCCCACAGAGGGATCAGGCCCACAAGAGTGGAACCATGGGCACCATGCTCCATCCATCCAAGCCTCCCACCATCTAGACCATGTTGCTGAACTCCTCATCGAGTCTTCTCTTAAACAACTCCAGGGATGGTGACTCTACCACCTTGCTGAGCAGACCATTCCAATGAGAGATCACTCTCTCTGTGAAAAAACTCTTCCTAACATCCAGTCTAAACCTCCTCTGGCATGGTTTAAGGCTATGTCCTCTTGTTCTGGTGTCATCAGCCTGAGAGAAGAGATTCACACCATATTCCTCTAGACCAGGTTGATCAAAGCCACATCCAAACTTGCCTTGAACACTTTCGGGGTTGAGACATTAACAACATCTCTGGGCAAGGTACTCCGGTGTCCCATCACCCTTATAGTAAAAATTCCTTCATTTTATCCAGTATGAATTCATTCTCTTTTAATTTAAAACCAGTAATAGGATTGATACCAGAGACTCCAGGACCCTGATCTTCAGCAACAGCATTATGCTTCAGGAAGGCTGGAGCACTCTTTTCCCAATTCTCCTGGTTTAAATGTAAATCTCTGAAAAACCCAGATCCTGGAGTTGTGGGAAAGGGAATGAAGGATTTAAAAATAAAAAGAATAGTTAGAAAAGAGAAACCATAATGGACTGAAATACTACAAGACAGACAAAAATTATTTAAGTGTTATTTTAAAGCCTTTCTGATTTTAAAACTGACATGAAAATTTTGCATCTCTCTGAATCACGATACTTAACACAGGGAACATATTCTAAAACTGGGAATAATTGTGTGCTTTATTCTGATGCCTTGTAAAGGGAGTGCAGATGACAGCTGCCATGGCTGCGTTTGGTACATGTAGTAATTTCTTCTAAGTGAAGGATTTGCTTTCATTTAAGAGCAGAAACATAAAGTATAACATAAAGTATTATGCTTTATATGTTGCAGTAATACGATAAATCTGGAATTTCCACAGAACCTTCCACTCTTATCGTCTTCTTGATGCTTTTTAAAGTGAGAAAATCTCATTACCTGAAACTGTTTTATTACAGAATTAACAAGGTTGGAAAAGACCATAGAGATCATAGAGTCTAACCTATTACCTAACACCATCTTACCATCTAAATCATGGCACTAAGTACCTCATCCAATCCCTTCTTAAACACATCCAGGGATGGTGACTCAACCACCTCCCTGGGCAGCCCATTCTAATGGGAAATTGCTCTCTCTGTGAAAAAGTTTTTCCTAACATCCAGTGTAAACCCACACAATTGTTTTGGGTGGGAAGGATGACTGGCAAGAGCAGGAGAAATTAAGTCTCCCTGTCGATACAAAGCACATAAATTGTGTTGATCCATCCCAGGCCAGGAATGAGCACATGGCTATGGCAGCCATATAACAACCTATATGAAAGCAGCTGATGTCTCCCACAAGTTTTTTCTTGCAGGTCTCAGTGACATTGAGTGGTGACACCGACCCATGTGTCTTAGAGTGACACCCATGCTTGTGGCCAGGCTGGCAGCTGAAACACCTTGAACTGATGCTGCTAGGTCTGACTCAGAGCAGGCAAGCAGAGTGAGGACACGGGGCTCTTGCACTGTTGTCATAACCCTTTCATCCTGCAGTAACAGCCAGCTATGCCAACTATGGGTTAGGACCCCAGAATTTTAGGGTAGAAGAAGTAATAGAAAAGTGATAACAGAAACAGTAACAGAAAAGTGATCTCTGCACTAAGGACCTTCCAGGCTCAATGTCTGCACTGTACATAGACAACTTCACTCCTTAGGCCACCTGTCTCAAGTTCGTTCCCCACTTAAAAGCATCATCGGTCATTTAAAGTGGTAAAAAATTAGTTTCATCTTTGTTGTCATGTCCTTATTTCATGTCTCAAAATCCCATAGAAATACTTACTGACCCATGGAGATTCTACTGTACCTTATGATTTCCATCAATGTTACTTGGTAAGAAATATAACATGAAACTGAATCAGCAAAAAGCACACAGGCAGCAGTTCTCCATTGTGGGTTACATGTATATAGCAAGAATAAACAGCAGATGTCAGCACTAATCCAGAGCTTGAAAGATTCAAAGGGAATTTAATCAGACTCCACTTTACTGTCCTCAGAATGCATGTGATCCAACTGTGAAGCAATTCATCAAAACCTCTGCTTGGAAACACAAATGTACTTTTAGTAGTAAATTTTAAGTATAACTTCTATATGAGTATGCCCAGCCAGCAAGAGAGCACATTTGTGGATAGGTTTTTGCTTCAACCATGCACTCAACTAGCACTAACTCCTTGTACTTTCCTAAAAATGAAAATTATTTTTACAAATTGGCGAAGAGGAAACAGTAGTTTAGAAAAGGGCAAGCACAAAGGTTCAAGAGACACCCGAGGAGCAGCCTCGCTGCGATAAGTGAAATGGGTGTAAGAACACAGCTGTGGCAAGACACAAAAGGCTCCCTGTCTGCTGAACCGGACCTACAAACCACTGACAATTTTCCTAGAAATAAGCATAATTTAGTAGTGCAAGTATACACAACCCATGTATACCTGCAATCTAAACTTCATGAAGATGTGGGAATAGGAGAACAGAGTCCTCTCCGCATAGTCACCAGCACTTTGAGGTCAATGGATGCTGGATTTCTTCTGGAGGACTTGCAGCATACACTAACACACTGACTCTCAGTTCCTGGAAACTCTTTTAACTCTAGTAAAGAAGATCAAAGAGAAAATTTAAAATGGGTTACAGTTTGTATGGGTATTTCCTGCCAGCATGAAGCACGGTAAAGTTCCTCAGTTTTGCTAGAGATGCAAGAACCTACACAATATCTAAGACAGAGCCCAAGATTACGCTTTTTTATATCTGTGGTGGGATCTCTCAAATCCTACAGCCATCTGATATCTGCAGTAAATCACCCCTCATAAGACTGTTCCCTGCAGAAATCTTTTAACAATAAGAAAAATATACTACCCTAAAAATAGTAGGAATTTTTATGCCAATAGTACTTATAAATATATGTGTTTATTCTGTTGGGGGTTGTTTCTAGGTTTCTGAAGCATTTTTCATCAAAAACAAAAAATGTCTGGCTTAATGGGTTTATTATCTGCAACTATAGCTTTGTCTCCAAGGGTCACATCTTCATTAACTGACATTGAATGTTAGAGTACAAGAAATATACCCAAGAAAAATTATAGAAGTAAAAATAGCTTGGCTACTTAAAATCATATTAGTTCTGGTTACAAAAGCAAATTGACAGCTGTTTACATAATGAACTTAAAAAATTCAGGTAGTTCCTACTAAGCTGAGAGCTAAGTCTCAGTCTGAACAAACAGGCAAGATGCCCAGAGCTACCTTTATTTTTTAGCAACTACTACCACCACCACTACCATACTACAGTGATGCCCCGTTACTCGCGGGCTGTTGGGTCTGGTCCTACTCACACGAGTCGTGGAATCCACAAAGATAGCGACCCCACTATGTAGTCAAGTACGCCACTCCTGTAGCCATGCCACCTCCTCTAATAAGGTCTGGAGGACGGTCCTGAGAGTGGGGCTTGTTTCAGGTGTCTGCCTGTGCTCGCCATGCGGGGGTGCCCGGGGCTGGTACCGGGGCCGGAGCTGGCTGTGTTCACTGTGTGAGCGGCGGGGGGACCGGAGACGAGGGTGACTGTGCTCGCCACGTGAGCCAGGGGGAAGGTGGGGCCGGGGGCCGAGCAGACTGGAGTCGCGGTAGGTTCTGCGCATGCACCAGGTCCCACAGCTCACTGGAAAATCAACAGCGAGTATGGGATCTTGCAAATTACGAATTGCAACTATGCGGAGGATCACTGTACATTCAACTGCCTTCTATGTTATTTCTTGCTCCCTGAGCTCCTTTGGTCTATATTATTAAGTGGGGTGGGGGGTAAAAGAGGACGGGGAGGAGGGAGGGAAGTAAGCTGTTTTTATTAACTAGTAAAGCAATCAACTTTGATTCATCTTCTCTGCCCAGAGGAACACATGAGATCAACAATCTTAACTTCTCTGTCAGAACAGAGATGTCAAACCAGAATTAAGTGGTGGAAAAATTGTTGAGGGAAAAAGTGGAAAAAACAAGACAAACAAAATCAAAGACAGTGAATCCCCTTTCTCAAAAGAGTGGAAAAGAACTACTACTGAGCTGCCATGCTGCCACCAGTTGATTCTGTCAGGTTAGAGACTTCATTTTTCACAAAAAATCAGAGAAACTGACACCTGAAAAGGTTGAAGGCTTTTCATGAATTTAGAGAAAAATTAGAAAATTAAATTAATTCTCCTCTGAAATAGAAAGTGCTTTGATCTCCACTTTTTTAATAACAAAGAAAAGCACCCTTGAAATTATTTGCATCATGTTTTCTTTCCAGAATACTCCAATGCAAGATTAGAGTTCTCTCCTGCCTTCACTTGTGTACTGGTTTCTCCAAGGTATCTTCTCTCATCCTGAGTAGTGACTAAGTCTTTTCCCANCTCCTAGCCGCCTGGGCACACTGCTGGTTCATGTTGAGTTTGCTGTCCACTAATACCCCCAAGTCCCTTTCCACCTGCTCACTCTCTAAGCACTCCAGCCTATAGTCCTGCTTGGGGCTGTTGTAACCAAAGTGCATAACCCGACATTTAGACTTGTTGAAACTCATCCTATTGGAGTCTGCCCATCTCTCCAGTCTGTCCAGATCCCTCTGCAGGGCCCTCCTACCCTCTAACAGATCAACACATGTTCCAAGCTTGGTGTCAACTGCAAATTTACTCATGATGGACTCAATCCCATCATCAAGATCAACAATAAAGATATTAAACAGGACCGGACCCAAGACTGACCCCTGGGGGACACCACTAGTAACTGGTTGCCAACTGAATGTGACACCATTAACTACCACTCTCTGGACTCAACCATACAACCATTCCTAACCCAGCAGAGAATATTCCTATCAGAGCCCCTTGCTGCCATCTTCCCCAGGAGTATATCATGGGAGACTGTGTTGAAAACTTTACTGAAATCGGTACACTGCATCCACAACCTTCCTCTCATCCACCAGAAGACTGAATGTCTACTAATTTCAGCACTTTGTGCACAATAGATGCCTTTATGCATTGTCCTGAGGCATAGAATGAGCTCTATGACACTTTGAAGATACTTCAAATTTGGCAGGTCCATACACACACACACATACCTTAGTGGCAGCCAAGGTTAGCTCCAAACCAAGCTCAACAACCACACATACACAAAGATGAGCTTTATATCAGATTGAAACTTTCATAAATGCATACTAACATGCAAGTGAAAAAAAGCACTTTAACCACTGAAGAATATCTGGGAGTCTGGAAGATATTGAGGACAGCAAAGCAAATGCATAGTATGTAGAAGGTTTTGTCTTTCAGCCTACTTTGATATCCAAAGCTGTTTCTTTTCCGCATTAATCAGTAGCTTTTCTACCCCTTGTGGACAAGATCTCAGCCCAATCTTTCTCATTAGAAATGCACCTCATTTGTGCAGTGGGGGAACAAATAAACTGCATTATCTGTCAGTTGAGAGGGAAGAGGGGATGATTTTAAAAAGGCGGCAGAGTTCCTTATTATCAAAGTAGCAATGGCTTTGTGTTTTGAGTACATTTGGTCCCTCGAGTCATTTCCCATGAGGGGAAGAAGCAGGTAGAAGATAGACCCTGTAGAGCACTTCCTTCTGATGTTCCTGTCGCAACACCTGCCAGGGAGGACAGGGTAGATTTTCCTGGGCCACTAGTGCCCACAGGTACCTTCAGATGAAGGGACCCCAAAGTCTATCAGATGTTGCTCACAGTTTTCAGATAATGAATATAAATTAATATAAATATGTCAATGAGAACATCGTCCTGGTTGAACGTAACAAGGAAATCATATAATTTAATAAATACAAACGCTTTCAGTTCACTACTTGCTTCCTGAAATTGTTTTGTGCTACTAAAAATAATTATTGATATACAGAAGTGTTCTGGGTATGTAAGGAAACTTTCTAAAAAGAGATGTTATGAAGGTAGACCTATAATTTGTGTGCAAACATGTGAGGCTGTTTAAAATTTTTCAAGCACCTCCATAAAAAAGCCATTCATAAAATGCTGAGTAAATTCAAAGGAATGGTGTCATACACTTTCTTAGAAGGAGCTTCTGACCAATCTGTAGCTCCTTTTATTCATCTTTTGTTCTGCTCTGTGATCCCATCTGTCATAAGGCCCTTCATGTCCTTAAATACTATTGTTTGCACGGCCTCTCTAGTCTAAGCAGATTAAATTTTTATGTGTCTCATAAATATATGCCAGTGGGCAGAGTGAGTGAATATGAGAATGCAGGCATGTGCGGTCACATAAAGACATGACTTCACACAGAAAAATATGCAACCTCCATTTGCTTGCAGAGATACCACATTATCTTGTTTGTCACTGTACATGAGGAGTTCATCAGAAAACTACAGTGACAGGATTGTGCCAAGCAGCTTTTTTGGGATAGGAAGAGATATATTTTTAGATTTTCAAGACATATTAAATATCAACAGTGGAACATACTCTAACAGAGGAATCCTTAAGCAGCCCTCTCAGAAAAGCAGAATTTAGTTCATTCATCCATTCAGAGAGATGAAGTGCTAAAAAGATTAGTGTGTTCTGTCTAGTAAAGATGTTTATAATATCACACACTTTGTCACAGTATTATCACTTATACTTCTTTTTAGTAACAGATTCCTGCAAAACCATGAGCAGTTTTTTAATGGTTTCTTTTTCCTTACTAGCTGCCCACTTAAAGCCTTATCTAAACACAGATTCTTTTTTTCCAAATAACCCTATTGAAAAATTCTGAATAGTACCTAAGAACTTCTTACACATTCAAGAATTTTTTGCATGTCCTGACTATGAGAAGGCAGCTGTTATTGTTCCCATCTTTGTACTTGGAGGATTGATGCATTGAAGGACTGCAATTGGATGTATTAAATGCTTATTTTAAGAAAATTAGGGTGTGAATATTGTAGCTCTAGACCTAAACACTAATTTTATGATCATACCAAATCAAACACTTGAGACACAACCTCTAGGTCCCTCTTGTGTCCGTTTTATTTACTCTTCTTCCCCTGGGCTCATGAAAAGGCTTCCATTGCTGCAAGATCATCCCTGCCCTTCCACTGCTTTTGAAATAATTTATACTCAGACTTCAGAATATCTTTTGAGCAGCAGAGGTTTGGTATTTGGACTGACCACAACTCACTAGAGAGCCAGCTATGTAGAGATCTGAACTTTAACTTCTCACTTCTTGTAATGTCATAGCAAAAAAAACCACAACTACCACCTCCATCAATACCTGGACTTAGTTAAATTTGAAATAAACTTGGTTTTGTCAAGCAGCGCAAGTTTGAGAATCTATTTTCATGGCTATTCTCTTCATTTCTGGACCCCGAATGCTCAGAAAAAGAGTAGGCGATGAATTACTTTGTCAAGAGAAACACCCAGGCACACCCAGGAAGAGGACTGTGGAGATCCAGAGAGGACATAGGAGCATATAAGAAGCTCCTATTGAAGTTGAGTGTCCCTAAAGCTGGATGAGGAATCTGAACCATGTTCTGAATGTAGACAACGCCTCACTTTCCTCTCTTACATCCATCATTGGACCTAATAATACACCATGAAGGATATTCACAGTCCTGTTAATTAAAGGATTGTCTAAAATTTTGTTTCCCCTAAATGTGCAAATGTTTATTTGTTTTTTCTAGATATCAGAAATTAATCATAAAACACAAGAGACAAGAACCTTAAAAAATACAGTCTGAAAACATGATGCTCCTGTTTCTCAGCCAGTCCATACTTTTTGCAGTTCTCCCACAGCCATGCTCTGTGCAGCTTTGTGAGAACACATCTCTGTCTTTTTTTGAAACAGATCTTGGTCTCCTGCAGGACTTTGATCTGCCCTGTCACACACCATTAAAACTGTCATAGTAACCTGCTAACAACTCCTTATGGTCTTGGTAACTACTTTACAAACACCAACAAAAGTTTTCACATTTTCTATGCAGAGAAATTACGGTGTGGGACTCTTGGGAAGAGTCATGTAGTAAATTAGGGTACAATAGAGTACCTTGCTCCCAAGATAAACTGTCTTACCTTTATCTTAGTATTTCAAGGATTAGGACTAACCCTTTTCCCTAAACCTTTGCTTTTTAATTTCCTTATTACTTACTTCATTTCCTGCAGAAGGACTATTTACTTCAATTCTTTCATCATTTCCTTCTCTATTCTTTAATCCCTCTTATTCACTCTTCCTCTGAAGCTGCACCTCTGCCTTACTGATGCATATTTTATGATCTGCCTTTCAAAAAAATATAATCCTCTCCTTGTGTGTACCTCACAGAACTCTCTTCCTCACACTTTCCATCCTGCTATTCTGTTTTGCTCCATATATTCTTAGATATTCTAGGACAAGTTTGTGGAGACCATTTTCCAGGTCAAAATATTTGATCTTCCTGGCACAGCAAGAGATGATCTCAGCAGATCCAATTGTGATGTCAGGACAAGCCCTTCACAACTCACAAACTACTCACTTTGCTTACCCGGAAAGAGCAAGAGCTGATTTGTTCCCAGAAGATCTCTATTTCACATAGCAGTGATGTGTCCCCTGTAAAATTCAATTTGAAAGCACAGGTAGTGCTCTGACACCGGATCTTGGAGACAGTCAGCAGCAATAGTTGCAACCTTGGATGCTTAAACATATGAAACATACCTATGAGCTTCTACTTCTACCAAGCTCTCTGCAGGGACCCTGATTATGGCATTCCTCTCTGTCACAGTCCACCCAACTTGGCTGGACACATGACGGTTCATTTGCTGCAATTTCAAAGTGCAAAGGAAAATTCCGTGAAGGGAGTTTAGCTTTGATCAACCAGCAAAACTTTATTATGTGCCCATAAAGCATCAGTGCGATAGATGAAAGTGAGAAAGGTGAAGTAAAGAGAAGAGAGAGAGAGAGGTATATAGCTACCACCAGACAACGAGTCCTCGAAGCATCCCAACAGATCATCCTCATTCTTCGGTGAGGAAAGCTTCTAAAGTTCAGTTGCTAAGAGGCTATCTTTTATACTAGATGTTACCCCTCATCTCTCCCCTGTGTCAATCTTGTCTTTCTCTGCCATGCATGTCCAAGGAAGAGTGTCTGAGGCGTGGTCAGTCTCAAGTGGCCTTTTGCCAGGAAATGTGTTTTCATGTTGCAATGACAGCAGAGCGTATCTCGTTCCATCCCCCAGAAGATGGAGAAGGGTACAACATATCTCATTCCATCCCCTGGATGGAGAAGGGTACTGCATATCTCGTGCCACACTCTTCATTGCTCTGGGGTATCCAGACCCTAGTTTCCATAGGAACCACATTACAGTCTCAGTCCAGAGAGCAACACCTGGCAGGCCAAAGTCTTGTCGAGATCTTAGCCTAAGTTTTTGGGGTACCTACACTGTCCAAGTCCCTGATGACAACATTGAGACAATACTCCTCTTCTGACTGACTCTTACGCCATCCCCTAGCTCTCATGGGACCATTGTCTCTGTACTTTTACATATCAACAGCAAAACCAGAAAACCATGATACACAGCTTACCTTGTTGGTGGACCTACATCAGATGGACCTATCTCATCCCAATTGTTAACACCCAAGGAGGTGGTGAAGTCACTGTCCCTAGAGGTGTTTAAGAAAACATTGGATGATGTACTTAATGGCATGATCTAGATAACAGGATGATGTGTTGATAACAGGATGGCAATAGGTTAGGTAACAGGTGATAGGTTGGACACAATATTATAGGTTGGCATTGTAATGTGTGTAGTGAAAACATCTTTGTATTTTGTATTCCATATTGCCATGTTTCGGTGGTGCTGTCTGTAGCATGTCCCTCCCATCAGTGATGATGGTAGATCCTGGAAAGGGGAGTGAGGCATTGCAGCAGCAGAGCGCGAATTCCGAAGCAGCGGTGCAAGTGACAGCAGTCCTGCGGTGCAGCAGCAGCAGCGATCGGAGCGGTTCTTTGTTTTCCAGCTTTTCCTGGAGAATCAGAGGAGTTGGACTCTTTCCATAGGCATATCCGAACTTGAAAAATCTCAACCATCTGCTCCAGGAGGTTTCACATCCAGCCAGGAACTTGATTACGGTCCCTCCCCTTCCCCCCGCCCCCGCTCCGGTCTGGGGGAGGAAAATCAAGTAGACATTTTCAGACTGTTAAAAACCAGGTTTTTTTGTCGTTGTTGTTCCTCAGCTCTCTGGAGCAGGATTTTTAGCTATAAATCTGTATATTTTAGTTAATAAATGATTTTCTTCTTTTTTCTTCACTTTCAGGAAAGAAATTATTCTATCGGATTTGGTGGGGAAGAGGAAAATAACGCCAGAATCTTTCTGCAACAGGTCTTTTCCAACCTTACTAATTGTGTGATTCTGTGATACTTCTTACCATTGCATACTTCTGATTATTCTAAAAAAAATCCAAATATTCTAAATACCTAAAAAAATGATCTTTGCAAAAGTTCAGTAACCCATACAATACCTGAGTCTAATCCAGTATACTGACATTCTGTGGAAGTTAAGATACAACACCATCACTGCTGAGAAATTTAGATGGAAACTCAGCCTGACTTGGCCAGACACTGCTCAGCTCTGTCATCTCCTACTTCTGCAGTAGCATATTCAGCAAGACAAGCAGTCTGTGAGCCTTTCCCATAAGACAGATATTCTCATCACAACACACCAGTCCTGCATTTTTCATGACAGATATCCAGTGCCACCATTCGTTCTAACCATGTGGAACAAAGTCAAAAGACCTACAAGACTGGTAGGAGCTCCAGATCTCCACTACCTACTGATCTTGCAGAAATACCTTGTAGATAAGAGCACTCCCCTGCTCCTGCCCTGCAGTCAGCTGAAGCTGTCAGGCTGGGGCACATGCTCAGTGTGATGACTTGTTAGCTTAGCTGCCTCAAAGTCTGTCAATTGGAGAAAAAAGATAAGCCTGTTTTGACCTTGGAAGAAGCCTCATGCTCCTAGCAGGTGCATGAATGTTTTGATGAATGTTCTAAGTCCAGATTGAAAACCATCTTGGAGACTTATGAGGAAGAAAACAAATGAAAGCTAAGAGCATGAGAGTGAAAAATTATTTTGAGAAGCTGATTGGCTTTGGATAAAGATTACTGTCTAATTGGCAGGAAGATGGGCATTTATGTATTTTATGTATAATAAATAAATGGGGACCTCTCAGACAGAGAAACATGAAAAAAAGATGACAGACAAGGCGAGAGATTTCCTAAACTGGAATCCACTGTGCTGAGAATTCCTTCATCTTCGGTACCTTGCCAATTCTCTCACACTACATCCGTGAGTTTGTCCTGTAGCTGTCCCTCACAAAGGTGAAGATGAGCTTACAGGTTTCAACTCACTGCCACCTCCCTGTCTTGGGACGTGAGGAACAACCACACCACCACAATCACTCTAAGAACTTAGTAACACATGGAACTCCTGTTTACCTATTCTTTTACACATGATGACCACAGAATTTGTCCGTAGCCTCAGAAATGCTGTAAGGTAACCTGGCTATTGTGAGAAGACTCCTGATTCTTCTATCGCATTCTGCTGAAATAGGCAAAACTTCCTCTCAGTTACTGTTGCAGCTGACTTCTAGCCCATGCCAATAAAATAGCATTTTAGTGCATAGAGAAAATTAAACATTATGGGGGAAAAAAAAACCAAACCTTTTTTTAGGCACTCAGAGAAAACAACAATGTTCAACATATTGCCTTTCCCAGAAAAATCATCAACATGTATATTTTAAATACAGTCATAATATAAGCAAGAGAACACTCTTGCCAGATATGCTCATGCTTTGCATGATTGATGCATTATTAATATTTTTATGCTTCTAATTTTGTTCATTTGGGGAATTTGGAATGGTGGGGGGAGGGAGTAGTACACATTTTAAAACTCTTTGAAAAGCAGGAGTACTGGCCTAGAAATTCTTGGAAAGTACGCAGCTGTGCCATGTAGAAAGGAACAGCTTTGATGTATTTGAGGAAGTGTTCCTGCTGAGCTGGCATTTTATAGTTTGTTTCTGTCCAAATCAGACTGCTCATGCTGATTCGTTAGTTGAGGATCTCCTCTTTGCCAGATCACACTTGCCTACTTTAGGCAGGCACTAGCAGCTCCTCTACGTGGCATATGCTTAGTCTCTCTGACGTGGCCATGTATTAAAGCAAGTGACAAAGGAATATCAGGACTGGTTTTGCCTTTAAAAGAGATTACTTGAATCACAGAATCACAGAATATTCTGAGTTGGAAGAGACCCACAAGGATCATCGAGTCCAACTCAACACTGTCTCCCTGGCGGGAATCGAACCCAGGTCTCCCACACACCAGGTGGGGACACTTACCACTGTACTAAAGTGGATTTCATCTAACACTTGTTAAAGTTATACACCATTCCAAAGATTTTCAGCCATAAAACCTGCAGTTTTCATGAAAAACATGTACCATTGATTAAGCAATGCACACATGTCTATTTCTGCATCATTTTGTCAGATGCAAAACTGCTGCTGTACTAAATGAAGACTATTTCTCATGTGAAACTCCTGACTTATTTTCCATTGTTTTGTCACATCTCTGGCTGCCATCCTCCACCAGCAGCACCTGTCAACTGTTTACAAAAGCATCTATTCCACTTAAGAGTTTCCACCTCTTTCCACACCTTTTGGCAAAGGAGGTGATGCCTATGGGGCCATCTAAACACAAATTAGATACTCCTTTTTTGAATTTGTATCCTGCTATACCTGAGCTCTGCCTAACAACTCTGATTCTTAACTTCAAAATTTACATCACAGTCCAAGTTTCCTGCTAGCTGCCCTTCTGTCTGCTTATGATATTTCATTTATTTAAAACAATAACTTATTTTCAAATTGTCTTAGGTCAGACCACAACTGGAGTACTGTGTACAGTTCTGGGCTCCCCAGTTTAAGAAAGATGTTGAACTACTTGAGAGGGCACAGAGAAGGGTGACAAGGATGGTGAAAGGACTGGAGAACAAGCCCTGTGGGGAGCAACTGCAGGAGCCAGGGTTGCTCAGTCTGGAGAAGAGGAGGCCCAGAGGTGACCTCATTGCCCTCTACAACTACCTGAAGGGAGGTTGCAGTCGAGTGGGTGTGAATCTCTTCTCTCAGGCTGCCAGCACTGGAGCAAGAGGACATGACCTTAAGCTACACCAGGGGAGGTTTAGACTGGATGTTAGGAAGAGTTTTTTCACAGAGAAAATGATCTCTCAGTAGAATGGTCTTCCCAGGGAAGAGGTGCAGTTGCCATCCCTGGAGGTATTCAAGAAAAGACTGGATGCGAAACTCAGTGACATGGTCTCGATAATGGGAGGCTCGCATGGACAGAACGTGGTGCTCATGGCTCCGGGGTTGGGGGTGCGATCCTTGTGAAGGCATTCACTTGGGAGTTGGACTTGATCCTTGTGAGTGCCTTCCAACTCGGAATATCCTGTAATCCTGTGAATCCAATGTTTTTAGGTTTTTTACAAAATGGTTTCTAAATATGTCTCAAAAGGAAGGAGAACCTACTATCTCTGCTAATGTAACTGGTATTATAGAAGAGTTACAAAATACCTTGGTCTTTAAAAGATACATTTTGCAGGAATTACAAGTGCAAGTAGGATCACTACTCAGAGTGATGGGGCCAGAGATTAGGAGGGCACTTCAGAGGGACCTTGATAGGCTAGAGAAATGGGCAGATTCCAATATGAGATTAAACAAATCTAAGGGCCGGATTCTTCACATTGGACATAACAACCCCATGCATCGCTATCAGCTGGGGAATGAGTGGCTGGAGAGGGGTGAAATAGAGATAGATTTAGGAGTAATGATTGACAGGAAACTTAATATGAGCCAGCAGTGTGCCCAGGTGGCTAAGAGGGCCAATGGCATCCTGGCCTGTATTAGGAACACTGTGGTCAGTCAGACTAGGGAAGTTATCCTTCCCCTGTACTTGGCACTGGTCAGACCGCATCTTGAGTACTGTGTCCAGTTCTGGGCTCCCCAGTTTAAGAAGGAAGTTGAGCTGCTTGAGAGGGCCCAGAGAAGGGCGACAAGGATGGTGAAAGGACTGGAGAACAAGCCCTATGGGGAGCGAATGCAGCAGCTGGGACTGTTCAGCCTGGAGAAGACGAGGCTCAGAGGTGGCCTGATTGCTGTTTACAACTACCCGAAGGGAGGTTGCAGTCAAGTGGGTGTGAATCTCTTCTCTCAGTCTGACGACACCAGAACAAGAGGACATAGCCTTAAACTATGCCAAGGGAGATTTAGACTGGAAATTAAGAAGAGGTTTCTCACAGAGAGAGTGATCTCTCATTGGAATGGTCTGCCCAGGGAGGTGGTGGAGTTACCATCCCTGGAGAATTTTAAGAGAACATTCGATGAAGAGCACAGTGACATGGGCTAGATGGTAGGAGGCTTGGATAGATGGAGGGTGGTTCCCGTGGTTCCACGCTTGTGGGCCTGATCCCTGTGTGGGAGTTCGCTTGGGAGTTGGACTAGATGATCCTGTGGGTCCCTTCCAACTCAGAATAACCTGTGAACCTGTGAACCTGTGAAACATACAGGCCGACACAACATCCCCTCCCAGCAAGGCAAGGCCCCAGAGCTGTGCTGGGCAGCACGGACAAAGAGATGCTGTCTACAGCAGGGCGCTGCCTTCTCATAGCAGTAACCACTCCTGAATGTGAACCTGTCCTCTTTCTGGCTGCCTTTGAGCTGTTTATATTAACATCTTCTACCTCACCATTGGGGTAGCGTAATGATTTTGGAGGAAAAATATTGAGTGCTGATATTAGCTGATAGCATAAACTAGAAAGTTTAAACTTGGAATGATTTTGTCATAAAAATCTGGTAGGAACACTGGACATCCAGGTTGACTTACACTATTTACACCAAATTGACTTTGTATTTTTAATATGGTTTACCCAGGAGTCTTTCATTAAACCGACTTATTTCACTACATATCTATTTTGCACCTCTGGAGTTATGGCTATTCCTGGGTAAGTAAACTGGATGAGAATGCATATGAGAAGATACAGAAGTCCATGTTCGGTGTCTTTCTAGATCAAGGAAACAAGCCACTATAGAATAAACCAGGCACATCTGGAAATAATTTTATATCTGACCTCCCAGGACTAAAGAGCTTTTCTTGGCCTAGTGTTTGTTTGAAAAACTATGTTAAATTATCCTCTTAAATGTGTGTATAAGACAGATGCATGTTTCAGTATCTTGGTGATACAGGACTGCTTGACGTAGGGGCAAGGTGATATTTAGCTAAGCATTAGAGACATGTGAGGAGCTGATGCCTGTCTCTAAGCCTGTGATTTACTGTAGCAAACAAGGGACCAAAAAGACCTATGACTGAGTAGTTCAGCACTTTGTTCAACAGGAATAGACTTTGAATTCCTCTTCTAACTTCCAGCACCATTTCTGCATTCTGCACTGGACTATCATCAGTTAAAATAAAAAAATAAATAATGGGAAGGGAAGCTTAAGTTAATATAGGTTCTCTGTCCTCCACACCAGGGAAGATCTCCTGTTCTCTCTGCATGTTCTCTCCACTCTGCTTTCTGGGAGACCTGTGAGACTAACCAGCAGTACAGCTCCAGTCAAAGAGACAAGTGAGAGACCAAGAAAAGGAGAAGCTGTCAATGCTCAGCCCATGGTATCTTAAAGCCAAATATGATGACACAGAGAGCCTTTACATTTTATTTCTTCTGCAAATATATGGATAGCCGAGGTTTTCCAAAAATTGTCATTAGCATTAAACATTTCTGAGGCAAAACCAGAAAAAGTAGACATCTTTCAGGACAAGTCAGTCTGGACTCCTTACCCCTCAGCATTTATAGATAGATACTACAGTATCCAGCCAGGGTCAAACCATGACACTCCCTTGATGTGTAGAACCAATTACCTTGTAATTTATCTTATGATTTTCCACATTCAAATTGAGGCAAATATCAGTACTTATGGTAGAGATTTTAACACAGCTGCAGTAAACCTGGCTTTCTACACCATGGTCCCCCAGGAGCATCTTGTTCACTCGCTAGCTCATCTCCTGCCTGAGACGTTTATGAGTATGGGTGTCAACACAAGGATGAATATTTTGCTATCTCATTAGCAAGTCTGTCCTTTAATGACATTTCATATTATTTCTCAATAAATCTCAAGTTCAGGATAAATCTCAGTTCACATTTTTGTTGAACAAGCACTGAAACTAGAATAAATTAACAGATATTTTTCACTCTATTCTAGACAAAGATCTCTGGGTCTTAAAATACAGTCATCAGTCTTTTGATTTGATACTGTTCTACACAATTTAATATGTACAGTTCCTTCAGAAAGCAATATTTCTAAATGCTTAACAAAGCATTCTGGGAGAAAAAGTCATTCTGCATTTCACAGAATCACAGAATCACAGAATATTATGAGTTGGAAGGGACCCACAAGGATCATCTAGTCCAACTCACCATCTAACGCCCGTACAGAGACCGAACGCACACCCCAGAGTAGTAAACATAAACCTCACAGGCTCACAGTCCACTCCGAGCCAGGACCCACCGGACCATCAGCCCTACACACCCTTGCAGCCTCAGAGATCAACTGTGGTTGTTGCAAGTGTGTTTTATTTTCTTTGGCTCAGTATTTCCCATAGTTTAGAGATCAAAACATGAAGCTGTACTGTAAAAATAAGGCCTTTGTGAGTCGAAATGGGAAAAAACAGGGATAGAATTGGGAGCATTTAATTGTATGTATGTTGTATGAAATAGCTTTATTAATGCTATATTTACAGGTTCACAGGTTATTCTGAGTTGGAAGAGACCCACAGGATCATCTAGTCCAACTCCCAAGTGAACACCCACACAAGGATCAGGCCCACAAGCGTGGAACCACGGGCACCACGCTCCATCCATCCAAGCCTCCCACCATCTAGACCATGTAACTGAGCACCTCATCGAGTCTTCTCTTAAACTCCTCAGGGATGACGACTCCACCACCTCCCTGGGCAGACCATTCCAATGAGAGATCACTCTCCCTGTAGTTCCTGCAGTCGCTCCCCATAACGCTTGTTCTCCAGTCCTTTCATCATCCTTGTCACCCTTCTCTGGACCCTCTCAAGCAGCTCAACATTCTTCTTAAACTGGGGAGCCCAAAACTGGACACAATACTCAAGATGTGGTTGGACCAGCACCGAGTACAAGGGAAGGATGACTTCCCTAGTCCAACTGACCACACTGTTCCTAATACAGGCCAGGATGCCATTGGCCCTCTTTCAGATATATTGCATTAAAACTTAACATAAGGAATGCTGAATGAGTACCAGAATCAAGGATAGTGTTGGATAAATGCTATCACTATGCCCTATCACATAATTCGTATCACTATTATGTGATCACTATCACATAATTCTAACTTATTCTGGAATAAAATTTCTTGCTTGCAATTAAGAATTCATTATTTTACCCTAAGACAGAATCACAGAATATTCTGAGTTGAAAGGCACCTACAAGGATCATCGAGTCCAACTCCTAAGTCAATGCCCATACAGGGATTGAACCCATAACCTTGGTTCTATGAGCACCATGTTTTATCTGTCTGAGCTAATCTTGGGGTCATGGCATTTTTTTTTTTAATAACCTAATTCCCCATTCCATCACCCCATTATATAGACCATGTCAATGAGTTCCTCATCCAGTCTTTTCTTAAACACTTCCAGGGATGGTGACTCCACCACCTCCCTGGGCAGATCATTCCAATGAGAGATCACTCTCTCTGTGAAAAAACTCTTTCTACCGTCTAGTCTCAACCTTCCTTGATGTAGCTTAAGAGCACATCCTCTTGTGCTGGTCTCGTCAGCCTGAGAGAAGAGATTCACACCCACCTGGCTGCAACCTACCCTCAGGTAGTTGTAAACAGCAATGAGGTTGCCTCTGAGCCTCCTCTTCTCCAGGCTGAACAACCCCGGCTACCGCAGTCACTCCCCATAGGGCTTGTTCTCCAGTCCTTTCACCATCCTTGTCCCCCTTCTCTGGACCCTTTCAAGCAATTCAACATCTTTCTTAAAGTGAGGAGCCCAGAACTGCACACAGTACTCAAGATGTGGTCTGGCCTGTGCTGAGTACAGGGGAAGAATAACTTCCCTAGTCCTCCTGGGCACACTGTTCCTAATACAGGCCAGGATGCCATTGGCCCTCTTAGCCACCTGGGCACATAAGGGAGCACTGATAATAAGGAAAGGGATAGATAAGAGAGTCCTGGAGAAAAAGGCATACTGATTTTCCAATGCAGACATGGCAGTGTAGCTGCTGGAACATATTAGCTCAGAACACTGCAACAGTTTCTTATCTACTTTTGCAAATGTTTTTCATCCTTTATAAAAATTTCCATTATGGCTTCAGCTGGAGGTGAAATACCCTGGAAGATGTGAGCTAAAAATAGTGCAGTCATACCTAGCTAAGTCGCACTCCTGCTTTCACTTTTTTGGATCCTTGCAGGTTTTTTTACAGCGTAAACTCCTCAGTCCCTCACAGCATAGGGCAGGATGGCCACGCCTTGCAGTGGTGGGCAGACAGCATAATTCAATTAATATTTCAGTGAATATTTTTCTAGCCATAGCTATTCCCTTCCCCATATTTATTGAGTTATCTGCACAGCTCAAACAGAAGCCCCATAGAAACAATGTTCCCACAGGTTCACAGGTTATTCTGAGTTGGAATGGGCTCACAGGATCTTCTAGTCCAACTCCCAAGTGAACGCTCACCCAGCGATCAGGCCCGCAAGCGTGGAACCATGGGCACCACGCTCCATCCATCCAAGCCTCCCACCAACTAGGGCATGTCACTAAGCTCCTCATTGAGTCTTCTCTTAAACACCTCCAGGGATGGTGACTCCACCACCTCCCTGGGTAGACCATTCCAATGAGAGATCACTCTCTCTGTAAAAAACCTCTTCCTAACATCCAGCCTAAACCCCCCTGGTGTAGTTTAAGGCTGTGTCCTCTTGTTCTGGTATCGTCAGGCTGAGAGGAGAGATTCATACCCACCTGGTTGCAACCTCCCCTCAGGTAGCTGTAAACAGCAATGAGGTCACCTCTGAGTCTCCTCTTCTCCAGGCTGAACAACCCCAGTTCCCGTAGCTGCTCCCCATAGGGCTTGTCCTCCAGTCCTTTCACCATCCTTGTCGCCCTTCTCTGGACCCTCTCAAGAAGCTCAACATCCTTCTTAAACTAGAGAGCCCTGAACTGGACACAGTACTCAAGGTGTGATCTGACCAGCGCTGAGTACAGGAGAAGGATAACTTCCCTAGTCTGACTGACCAGTGTTCCTAATACAGACCAGGATGCCATTGGCCTTTTTAGCCACCTGGGCACACTGCTGGCTCATATTAAGTTTCCTGTCAATCATAACTCCTAAATACCTTTCCATTTCACCACTCTCCAACCACTCATTCCCCAGCCGATAGCAATGCATGGGGTTGTTATGTCCAAAGTGAAGAACCTATATGCTAAAAATGTTCTTTAGTGTGGAGATATCAGTATTTGTTTGATGCATTTTTCTGTATGCAATAGGCATTTATACTGGTAAAAACATTTATCTCCTCTCAATTATATATCCATAAAATAAAAAGCAGTAACTGAGTGTATACTGACGGTCTTCCCAAAATACATTTCACTGTGTGTCAGACATGGTGTTTCAACTGCCAGCTGAAGAGTTATGAAGACAAGGAATGCCATAATCAGTTTGTCCATGTGTCCTTTAATCCATCATTCTGCATATTCTCAGGTATGTAGTAGTATGCATTATTTAATTAAATGAGAGCACATGCATTTGTCCTCAGAAAAATGCAGTTTTGCAAGTAATAAATGAAAAATATTGTTATGCAAAATCTAATTAAACTCTGAATGCAATTTGTCTGCATATTTGGATGGTGTTTTTTTAATTTTACCTGGTTAATTATGGTAATCTAGTAGTATAACTTTGTCTTCACTCTGATATTAAAAATATACTTTTGTTTAAAGAAATGTATTTTTATTTTCTCCTGGGGGATATATGTGGTTTGTACTGAATCATACATGGCTATTTGTGAGTCTTGGTTAATTTTTCCTGTTAGTAACTTTTAAAGGGAAAAGTGATTTAATCGAATGATTTAACATTATCTATGCAAGAAATCAAATAACTAGGTTCATTTTATTCTTAAAAATACTTCTTTAATCCCAGTGAGACTACTCATCTGAATGAAATTAACAGGATTAAGCTTTCTATTTGCTAATTAATTTGTGCAATATCAAAATGGATGTCAATGTAGTCTGAATTTTGAAAACTGAGCTGGAATAGAATTTTGATTCAGAGGATCATCCTTCTAATTTAAATGTCTGACAACTCATAATGCAAAGGTAACTTTTAATAATATAATCTAGCAGTTCAACTCATTCAAAAAGATACAGTGAATCCTCTCTGTATCGCAAGTTCTCCTTCACGACCTCGCCCATTTGCGAAGAAATTTTTTCGTAAATATGATTTAGCGGTCCGCGAGCCCAGCTGCCTGACGCATGTGCAGTTTGAGTCTCCTCTGCTGAGAGGCGGTGACACGGTGCCTGTGGGGTGGGCGGCTCCCCTGGCGCGCGGCTCCCCCGGTGCGCGGCTCCCCCGGTGCACCACTCCCCCGGCGGTGGGCTCTCCCGGCGCGTGCGATTTACTGCAGCTCGCAGTGGCATTTAGAGCCCTGACTCAGTCCCTGCCCCGGTCCCTGCCCCGGTCCTGTGTGCTCCACTGAGACACAGCGCAGCACCACCACAAGACATGCCATTCCTTGTTACTCAAAGCCCAGGCAGCACTGCCTCTGCCAGGACTGATGGATGATAAAGGGAAAGAAATTCCCATACCAACGCCTGCCCCACGCCATAAGTGCACGGGGTGTTGCAGTGTTGCAAAGTTAAGGTTTTTCCAGGCTCCAAGAATGCTGAACAGAGCCCCTTACCTGCCACGAAGGCAGGGCAAGCACGCGCGGGCTGGCGCGGGTCCCCCAAGGTCGGCGTTAGCACTGGGATCGGACCGGGGAGCTGGGGGGGGAGCGGCACGGGGTTTGGGCTGCGGTCACAGCAGCCACGCAGAAACGGTTCCCTTTGCTTGCCTGTGCCAAGACAGACTACGGGAAGGAGCAAAGAATTGTCCGCAGAACTCCGGAGTTCCAGGGGGTGGAGCAATGGGTGTGGCCTGCATGCATATTAACGACCTGCAGTTCTTTGCAAGAGTAATGTTTTGCAAGGCCTTTGGCCTGTCCCTTTCCTCGCGATGGAGGAGGTATAACTGTATTTGTTAACTTATGTGTGAATTCTAGTACGTTGCCCCAAGGAATATCCTCTGATTATGTTTGTATAGCATTTAATATGTAGGGTTACAATCTAAAGATACTCAGTGACAGTAGCTGTTTCCCTAATCATAGCAAGAGATAATTTGCAACTGAACCCTCAAGAGCAGTAAAAACTGGGAGAGGGTTACAGTAGAATTCATTACAAATAGCCATTACAGAAAATTCAAAGCTAAACTGAGACTTTGTCCTTTCTTCATCAAATATCACAAGTTCTTGCAACAGATCTTACATAACTGGCAGCGGGTGCTGCACTATATAAACAAATTGTATTGAGTTAAGACACCAAAAAAGAGTCAAATGTCATCTTAACTATGAATGTGAGTTTATTCCTGAAAAAGAATTACCCTTTTTTGTGGCAAACAGTAGGAAAGCAGATCTTTACAGAGGCTCAATGTTACAGATACCTTTTCTGCCATGTGCAGATGTTCAACCCTTGAGCAGAAGAGAGTGAGTATTCAGATTACTGTGTTTATTACATTAATTCTCAACTACCTATTTGCAGAAGTAGCCAAAAAATTGCATTAAAAAAAACCCAAAATTAAGTGTGTCATACCAGCCAAACAAAGCACAAAGCAATTTCTTCTAGAACAAAATCTGCATGAATCTCTGGTTCGTGTTGAAACTATGTTAAACTTCTTTTAAAATTATCTTCCTTTTCTCTTAATCTACATGTCAGTGTACATCCAGTGAGCTAAATTACATATATGATCAAAATAAATTGCTCTAAATGTCAGTGCACATTCCCTGTGGCTCAGTGTTTCTTCCCCTGTTAAATCTTCCCTGTTATAATGTACAAATGATTTTTAGCTTTTCTCTTCAGTGCTTATCAGGCTCTCCAGAAGGATTGCTGCAGCACTGCATGATGAGTTAGTGGTCTCAGTGGGGCTAGTGCCATGTGGACTTGCAGGGGACAGCCAATGGAAGAGGCAGAGTGTACTGGACAGCTGACAATCCAGACATCAGCGGGTCACCATGAACTTTACATGGTCATTTCCCTAAGAATCAATAGAACCTTTGCCAATTATTTCCCATAGTCTGAATCTGGGATTTTGTGGTCCACAGCCTGAAAGACCTCCAGGGGCAGCAGTCTTCGTGCATGATTACCTTTTCTCTATCCTCCTTATTAAAAGGGAAATAAAACACAGTAAATTACAGGATTCGGCAGCTGAGACTGTACTCTGCCAAGAGTACCAAGACCCACTGCAGATGGGGATAGGGGTTTCATGTGTGTCTTTGAGTACAATTTTGTCTTTGCCTGACCTTACCTCTTACTATTTTCTAAGAAAAGTATTTCTGACCCATTCTGTGCTCCAGTTCTCCTGATTGGCAGCAGGACTAATTGCAGCTCAAAAAAACCACTAGAGCAGTCCCTGTTGGGACATTTTTTGACTGCTGTCAAGCCCTGCACCTTCTCTGCTTTGCCCATATTTCTTTGTCCTGTGTAAACTCCTGTCCTTGTCCTTCTCCCATGATGGGCTCCATGGTAGTAGAGGGCTTGGTCCCTGTGTTCAGGTGCATGTGGGTGCTTGAGCTCCACAGAGACACCCAGCTCCCAAAGGAAGTTGGACATCTCAAAGGTAGGTCTTCATGCTCTATCCAAAAGTATTTTATATCCATCAGACTCTTGCTGCAAATATGTGTTTCACAACTATATGGAATGTTGACTTTCAAAAACATTTTAGAAGGTTTTATAGCTAAGTGCAAAGAGCTGGCTAAATGCTCCCCTTTGACTAGGATTGGGGAAAAAATAATGAGGAAACTAGCTTCCTAAATTTCATGTGATACCCCACATATACAGAACCGGAAGGGTGAGTTGTGACAGCCCAACTGTTTGCAGAGCTGTGTTGGCACCTGGCTCCAAGGAGATGAGTTTGGATGTCCTCCACAGGTGTCCACACCACCCAATGTATACATCAGTCTCAGTATCAACACAAGCATAGGGGCACAAACAATTAGAAGAAGGAAGAATCACCTGAGTCCAGCACTACTCACGGAGAAAAAGGTTTTACAGCCACAGCCACAAGTACCTCAGATTGACTGACCTACAGGCTGAACTGAAAAGACCAAAGGGGAAAAGATTGTGCAAGAATATCAAGGAATGAGATGTCTCACCACAACACTGCTATGAGCATTTGTTTCAAAGAGCAGGTGCTCTCTATAAAGCTGACTTGAAAACTGGTATCTTCCTACTCCTAAGAGAATTCTTTCACTTCATCTTTTTACTGGCAAAAGTACTATTATTACTTTACATTCCTACCAGACCTGCAGAGCCACATCATTGCTGAGGAAGTGAACCAGAGTCTATTTTGGCATAAAGCAGAAAGGACACAGCTTGATCTCAGATCCCAGGGTGGATTTTCAGTGCTGGCAGCCAAGAAATTCAGGGTCTTATTTGTAAATTAAAAGAGAGGTCAATAGAAAAGTCATTGGAGAAATACAAAAGAAAAAAGCCCATATGGAACCCCACCATGCCATTTATAGTCTCTTTATAGATGAGAGCACAGTTTTTTGAATGTAATGTGACTTATAAATAATATTATTGTTTCTTTCAGCCAACAAGCTATAGTTCATTTAATTAAGAGAATGAATGTGTTCATGTTGTGTTTCTCATTATTTGTAGTGAAATATATCTGTAACAATAATCTGTGGAAAAGTTACTGCAGCGGCAGGGAAAAGGATGGTAAAAGAACTTAACGCAGAGCATTTCCAGTAAGGAAGATACCTAAATATTTTTGCTCTCTTTGTTCTTTTGAATCAAATAACTCGAAAAAAACAAACAAGAAACAAAATTTTTAAAAGCCCAAAACTGCAAACAACAGAAGAATTTTAAAGAAAAATAAGTAAGGGAAGAAATGTGAATTGGAAGATTTGACTTTATAGTTTAATGTTAAAAAGGCACCATTTTGCTGATAAGTCTGGGAGAGAGGCTTAGTCATTTTCTAAATGTGTCCAACTCTCAGGGTGTCCCAT
Source organism: Pitta sordida (assembly GCA_013390025.1). Lineage (NCBI taxonomy): Eukaryota > Metazoa > Chordata > Aves > Passeriformes > Pittidae > Pitta > Pitta sordida. Next base: position 283,784 of record WEKX01022787.1, on the reverse strand, counting down.
TCCCTTGGCTGGTGTGAGGTGCATAGCCAGCAGTACACTGAGGTGCATAGTCAGCAGTACACTGTAAAATATTATATCAATCTTTAATGCCCACTTATTTCAAGCACCATTAATGAGGAATTACTATGTGATGTCAAACAGAAATGTTCACAGCAAAAGAGAAAGAAACATTCTTTTTCAAATATTGCACTTGACAGTACTATGCAAAAACACAGATAGAGCAAAAAATAAGTCATGCTGTCCAGAAATCTGAGATGGTAATAATGTAAGATTCATGTTACTTATCTGAACCATGTAATGCTGACATATAATTTTTACAAAGCTGATGTGAACTTTCTTATGGCATTAAAATATTAAAAATTAAATTTTAAGAAAAATAAAACACTGAGCACTATTAAACAATGGATAATGATGCAAGGGGATGTGATTTGATTTTTCATGAATGAGTCCACCTAGTGAATACATATCTACAGCATCATCTAGAGCGGGAAGTTGTGTGCTATTCCATGTATCCCTAAATGACTGTCATTCTGTGTTGGGAAAAGGCAGGGGCAGGAGACTGACCAGTCTTTTCCTCATGGATCCAGAGACCAAAGATCAAACTCTGACTGGTACTGGTGCCGAAGGCCATTTTCAGTACATCCAATTATAAATAGAAACTCATCTGTTGAATCCAGGGACTCAAAAGCAGATGAATATGATTCTGGTCACATCACAACCCTGGCTGTCACTAGTTTCAGAAAATGGTATACTTTAGTCATACTTGTTTGGAGAGCCACATAGGCAGAACTTTGACTCATTTTGATACAGGTTGTAAAGTGTTTTGTGATGGGGATTTTCAGTAGCAATGACAAGTGATGTTCCAGATATATCTAGATGAAAATAAATCACAAGAAAATCAATGTCATGGTGACTAGGCTACTGCCATCACTTAAAGTGTATAACCCTAGGTCTTGAAAAGTAATCTAGAATGTTACTGTTTGATAATATGGTCACATGTATTGTTATTTCAGTCCTCTGAGGGCCACAACCAGAAATTCCTAGTTTAGGGAGCTGGTAAACTTATGGTGGATGTACCTTGGATCAATCAGCTAGGCAAAAAAACAAAAACAAAAAAATTTAGGAGAGTTACAAATGTCAGGAAGCCACAGTACAGTTGACATACCCTGTGGCAAACTCTGCCACCATAGGGTCACAATTAATATTATCCCCAAACTGAGCGAAGAGAAAAACAGCACAATGAACAGATAAAGTTTACAATGATAACGAAGTTGTCTATTGTCATACAACTTTTCAGGTAGATATTTGTTATGGTTTAGGGGGTTTTCTGCTGCTCTGGTAGCGAGGTGGTTAACAGCTCAGTTCTTGCCTGAGCTCTCTGTGCTGCCAGGGCCTTCAAGGTTATAGAGTAGAGATAAAGGCGTCTCTGCGAATAACATACTTGGGAGAGAAGAAAAAAAAGTTCAGTAGTAAGATGTAGCGTGCCAGCTCAGAACCTGCGTCGGGAGGCTGAGAGATTTGAAGGCCCCCAGGCCCACAAGAGAAGGGGTAGAGATGTTCTTCCAGGCATCCCGCTGCTGCTTGTGAATTGGACTGACCATGGTGAAAACCTATGGACCAAAGAGAGAGAACCAGGACCGCAGAATCCGTCTAAGCATTAAGACTGAAGATGGAGAGGTAACGCTGGACAAACTGCTGATGGTTTTGAAGCCCAGAAACAGAAGCCTGGAGCTAGCTGAGAGCTCGGCAGAGATCCTTTGGACAGACTTTTTGTGCCTTGTGGTAGGATCTAATCTGTGTACTTTTGGGTGGGCTTATTATGAAGCAGACAAAACCAGTACTTAAAAGCTGCAATCCTGGCTGTGACTTCTGGACAACAGAGAATTTTTCAGAAGAACTGTCGTCCTCAGGTCGAGATCTCACTTGGGAGGGGTCATGAAAGACCTTTCCCTCTTGTGAGAGAGAGAGAACTTTATGGAAGGGCAGAGAGATGGTTCCTACCCTGAATCTGGTCAGAAATACCAACCGGCCTGGTTTACCCCTACCCTATGTTCCCCCTTTTTCTCCTGGTGGAAAAGGGAATATTACATCTATTGTAAGAGAAGGAGGGGTGGGGGGAGAAAGGTTGCCTTCTAAATGATGCTTCCCTTGCAGTTCTGAGCTTGTTAGTTAGAAAATAAACCCTTTATGTTCTTTATTTATAGTTTTGCCTTGCTTCTTTTGCCTGTGACCAGTTTTATTTTATTTTCCAGTTTTATTTTCCAGTTTGTTTTTTTTTAGTTTTCTCCTTCAGGAGAAGTTGGGGTGGGTCTCTGGCATCCAGCCAGGGTCAAACCACGACAACATTCTTTGACAAGGTTTGACCAGTGCTGACTGAACCACACCTTCTAACCTGAGCAGCAGCATGTTTTATACAGAGAGGAAGGCAAGGGAATAAAAAACAGAGGTCTTGTCTGCCAGGAGGCCACCAGTCCTGGAGAGAGCATGGGTTGAGCAATCCCATCAGCCCCTGGGGCACGTGCATTTAGCCCCCACCAAGAATAGGGCATCCGTCCCGGGAAGAACAGAACCAGGGTGAGGGCTTCACCCAGCAGTGCTCAGACCCAAGTCAGGGGAAAGATGTGCCCTCAGACACCATTGCAGCCAAAGTTTCCTGGGACCGGAGCATTTCATCAAGGCACAGGAACAACAGGAACTATCCCTTCTGTTGCATCATCCCTTACTCCAAGTATAAATAAGTCTTCATGGAAAAAAATAGAAAACCATGGGAAAATGGTACTGTAATAAAAATAAATTACATATGAGGTGGATGCACTTCATCAGTAGATTTTTTTGACAGAATTTAAACATCCAATTTTTAAACATCCTCAATGAAAAAACTTGTTAGTTTGTAAGAAAAAACAAAGACATTTCCTTCTGATCAAATATAGTCATGCTGATTGATAATGATGTTTTGGGGCTTAATAAATTACCTCGAGGTTTTAAATGAACCTCTGCCTCTTCTACCAAAAACATTCACAATATATTTGAGGGGTTTGCATTTCTGTACCACGGAGAGAAGAACTTCATGAATCACTCAGTTTTAGTATAGCATGAATTCTCAAGACCGATGAAGGAAATATGCCAAGGTAATAAATCACTCAGTGATTAGTTAAGTGTAAGAATCTGGGGACTCCAGTGTGTCAGCACAGACTTTATAAAATACAGCAGAAATTTAAACTTTTTAGCTTGACTGGAGTTGGCAATTTCTGAGAGCCCATGAGAGGTATCTAAGAAAAACAAACATTTTTTTCAGTAGGATTAAATTCACTGCAGAAAATTCTTACAGATTCAAAATTCATTAGAAATCTCTAAATATGAAGTAGTTGAAACATGATGGTATAATAAGTGAGTAATAAATGTGACCAAATCAGCTAAAGCAACAGAAATAAAAGTCATTAATTTAACTTAGAAGAAATAGTGCAGTTTGAAACAAGTAAAATCAAAATATAATGTAATGATTTCAACAGTAGTAGTGACAGCCAACATGTATTTATTTTTATTCTAAAATTGATTACTATTTCTGCTACAAAATATGTAAAACCTCAGTTATCCTGAATAACAAATGCAAGGGTGCACATGATACTGCTCTGGCTTGCACTAACTGACATTTTGTACTCAGCATACAAATAACTTACTTTCACACTCATTCTAAAGATAAAACTCTATGGGTTTGACAAGTCTTTAAGTCTATATGCACATTTTTTAATCACCTGATTCAGTAAAATTTCTATGAAAACCTGTAAGAACAACATGACATGCATCTACATAGACCAGTTTAATGCTGAAAGAGACCTGTCAGGTTTATCATTAATAAAGAAGGCTTACATCTTTAGTGAATGAATGTGCCGAGCAACACTTAATATATTCATGCAATTATAGAGTCATAAAATCATAGAAACACAGAATGGTTTGTGTTGGAAGAGACCTCCAACATCAGCTAGTTACAACTTTCCTGACACGGGCAGGGACATCTTCCACTACAACAGGTTTCTCAAAGTCTCATTCAGCCTGGTGTTGAACATTTCTGGGGTAGGGCATCTACAACTTCTCTGGGCAACCAGTTTCAGTACCTCAGCACCTTCATAGTAATGAATTTCTTCCTAATTTCTAATCTAAATTTATCCTCTTTCAGTTTAAAGCTGTTTCCTCTTTGTCCTATCACTTGTAAAAAGTCCCTCTCCACCTCTCTTGTAACCTCTTTGGGTACTGGAAGGCTGGTATAAGGTCTCCATGGACCCTTGTCTTCTCCATCTTGAACAGCCCCACCTCTTAACTATTATTCCCGCTTTCTGATGATCTTCACGGCCTTCCTCTGGGCTTGCTCCAAAAGGTCAACATCCCAGAACCAGATGTAGTACTCTGGCTAGGGTCTAATGAGAATAGAGTAGAGAGAAGAATCACCTTCTTTGACCTGCTTTTGGCTTTCTGGACTGCAAGTACCCATTGTTGAACTTCCCATCAACCAGGATCTTCAACTTCTCCTCAGGGCTGCTCTCAGTCCATTCTGTGGTCAGCCTATATTTGTACTTACAATTGCCTTGGCCACAACAGCAGATAGCGAACCCACTACGTGGTCAAGTACGCCACACCCGTAGCCACGCCCCCTCCCCTAGTAAGGTCTGGAGGAGAGTCCTGAGAGCGGGGCTTGTTTCAGATATCTGGCTGTGCTCCGCTGAGGCAAGCGAGCGCCGGGGCGGGGGAGGGGGCAATCACCAAGGATGGGACTGGCACGGAGCGGGGGGACGAGCAGTGGCGCGAGCAGCGGCGTGGCATGGCCCATGAGCGAGCAACAGGGATGTGGATAGGATCGGGGCAGCAGCGCGAGTGGCAGTGCGGCACGCGATCAAGAGGCGGGGACGGGATCGAGGTGGCGGGGTGGTGTGCAAGTGACTGGGACGGGATTGGGGTGAGGGGGGGCACCACGAGCCCTGCGAGCAGGATGGGGGGGGGACC
>WEKX01022787.1:229685-278765 GCA_013390025.1 Pitta sordida | reverse complement strand
GGGGCGCGGGGCCAGCGCCGTGAGCTGCGGAGCTGGGAGCCGATCAGACTGAGGTCATGGCAGGTTCTGCGCACGTGCCAAGGTCGCACACCTCGTGGGAAAATCAGCCGCAAATACTGAATCTCGCAAATACCGGATCACGAATATGCGGGGGGTCACTGTATTACTGTATTTTAAACACATAATTCAGAATACCAAATTAATGTACAGTCAGGTCTCCTATATCACTCACCTGCGGTCTTAATCCAGATCCGCGTAGCCTGACTTCCGCGTTGAATGGCAACCGCGGCACCGCCCATGCTGCCCCGGCGGCCGCCGCAGCCACCTCCATCGCAACCACCTCTGCCACAGTCTCCTGCACCGCCGCCACCACCCGTACTGCCCCTGCTGCCACTCGAGCCACCACTGCCGCCCATGCTGCCTCCTCTGCTGCCGCCGGTCGTGCACTTGCAGTTGCAAAATGGGTCTCCTACATCACTAAAAAATCATGTTGCTAAGATCTGAAGCCACAATATGGGGGGCATGATGTGCAAGATGGCCAATTGTATATCAATATAAAATGCATCTGAACAATAACTGCTGGATCTTACAACTTCTCCCCTTCTACTGGATTTCAGCATTTCAGAGAAAAAATTTTTATTGGAAATATCTGAATATTTTGCACTAGCACCTTCTTTTCTCTCCTTAGTAGTCACAAGAACATGGATTTCATACCTTTATTGTTTTGTTCCAGTGGCAGCATTCTTTATGCTATTTATTCTTCTGACATTTGGGGGGCCTGAAATACGACTATAATAAAAATTAAAATGGTAAGTGGACCCCAAGAGTTCCCCTTCAGTTAAAAATAATGTTTTTCATTATTTTGGAAATAAAATTAAAATATTAAATTATTTTTAGTTGTATTATATAGTTGTAGGCATAGGTCTATTGGGCTATCCAAAGATTCAGTGTCGATTCTCACAAAAACAGTATAGAGAGGGCAACAAATTCTTCTTAATGGAAGCACCTCTCTGCTGTCCTGACACTGATGTTGTGGGGGAGGATCTGCTGAGGTCTAAAAGGATGACCAAGGATTGCTTATGTTTTTTACAAAATACAGAGCTTTCTGCTGTGAAGTGTAGAAAGTAGTTGACTGGATAACACTTCACAGGTTTGGCAGACAGCCAGTTCTAGGGTGATCTCATAATGACATTAGGTTTTATTATTTCTGTGATGGTTTATATACAAAATCTGTAGGTGTAAAGGCTCACTGTTTCCATAGACAGTGAGTGTCCAGATGCGTTATGGCTCATCTTAGTATACCAGCTGTAAACAATCACAAATGTATATATGGGTTTGCATCCATGTAAGTCTCTCTATTGCACACCCAGTGTAATCTCTTCTTTTCTTCAGAAAACAGTGGACATCTTAAAACATACAGTTCACTGATGAATCAGGTAGTTGCCCAGTCCACATAGGCTAAAGTAGACTTGGAAGAAAGAACAAAAAAAGTCAACTCTATTGGATGCTAGCCCTCTGGTAGAACCTGCAACCTTGTCTTTGTGTTTTCCTCTTTGTCCTGGTGTCAATTAAGATGGAGTATGAATTGAATTTATAAACTGAATAATATAGAGAGAGAAATAAGAATTTTACTGTGAGAAAGAAAAAAATTTGGTATCACAAATATATACGTTTGAACAGTAACAATATCAACATCAATGGAACAATGATGACTGTAGACAGCTGGGGAATAAACAAACACGAGGGGGGGCCAAGTTCGAGGGAGACCAAGGCACCCCCAGGATTCCAGGGGCAGGGGAATAAGGTTCAGGGTAGGCAAACCAGTGGAATAACAGCCAACGATCCTTTTCTGAAATGTGCAAGGCGCTGCATGGAGATCCAGTGGTCAGCAGGGGGAAGGCTGTACTGCGGTGAAGAGTCAAGGTCCACATGGTCCTGGGCAAAATGGCAGCATTAGAGATCAGAAGTGAAAATGAGGCATCATCCATCCAGAAGATCCATGAACTTCCCTCTGTGAGGCCCAGCAGCTGTATTTATAGGGCCTTGAGACCCTCCCATGTCACATGCCTTGTGGGCGTATCTTCACATGCCATTGGCCGTCACTCAGCATGCCTCAGCCCTTGGGCCCCTCCCCTAGTCACATGCCTTGCTGAGAAGGGAAGAAAAAGAATCCTCCATTGTTTCTCAGGTAAAAAGGAGAAAGCCCCTCTCCTAGCCACATGCCTTGCAGGGGAGGGAAGGGGAGATAAGAAAGGAACCCTAATGCCTGTTCCAGTAAAAAGGAGAAAAGTTTTACAATAGAACAATAGGGCTCTCCCTATAGCACTCTTCCAGGCAGCCCCAAGGAACTAGATATGGAGAGAAGGGAAGCTTGTATCCAAGAGTTGTGCACAGCTCCCAAGTTGCTCGCATGATGCTTCTGTGCTCACATTACAGCACGTACCCAGCAGATAAAAAGACTTTTGACATGTGTCTCCCAAGGAAGTTGGTGAACAGTGATGAAAGAATGTATGGAGATAACTTTATGTGCCAAAGCAGAATACTTCTCTTCGTCAGTCTTCTCAGGCAATGTGAGAATATGAGTGTTCCCCCTCTACAAACAAAATCTGGGAAGAGACAATATGGAGACTTAATATCAAGAAAAAAACAAAGCAATATGATCACTTAGTTCTCCTTCCAGGAGTAAATTCTGCTATGAATTATTGAGTAAAGTATAAGAAAGATACAGTAGCAAAAATTTCATTGCAGGGATATAGCAACCCACTAGATACCATCAGGAACTCGCTTTAGCCTCTGCATTAAGTGATTTGAAATTGAAAGTGAAAATATTTAAGTAAAATAAACCAATCATTAACTTGGTAAATACAATAACATTTTGTTTATACAAAATAAGAAAAACCAACCTGAGTAAAGATAAATTGAAAGGACACATATTACATGATAAAATTCAAGATGCAGATGAATAGAATCACTTTAGTACAGTGGTAAGTGTCCCCACCTGGCTCGATTCCCGTCAGGGAGACAGTGTTAAGAGTTGGACTCGATGATCCTTGTAGGTCCCTTCCAACTCAGAAGATTCTGTGATTCTGTGATTCTGTGAATAATTAACGGTAAACATTAAAACGCCTAAAATGCCAACAAGTGGGATAAATTATTATTTAGAAAAAACCTACTTCCAGCCTTAACTGTATTCACATAACTCTACCAAATATCTTATGGTGAATGGTAATATTTTTGTAAGATTTCAGACAATTAGGCCCGAAATAGACAGGTGAGTTTGCTGGATTAACAGGGAGTGTAAGGATTCACAGTGACATTTAGGAGGACCTCAACAGCTTATTTGTCATTATTTTTGCTATATTGAATTGAGGAGTTGTCCAAACTTATATTTTAAGCCAAGAATCATAACACAATGAAAATACTATCCAGTAATACATTAATGTATTAATATATTAATTGTAATCTGTAACTTGTATCATCAAGTTATGCTTCTTTTTGTTATACTATATGGCAAAGTACTTTTGAGACACAATTAGGAATTGATAGATGTTTACCTCATATTCATGTGTATTTCTTCAGAAACATTTGCCGTATCTTAGAAGCAGCATATCTGCAATGTGGTGCAGGGGTTGCTATGGTGAGTTCACATCTCTTATTTAATCCTGTACCTGAGTAAATACACATTGCAAAAATCTTCGTTAAAGGTGCAATTCGTAAAGTTATGTCAGCATTTCTACGAAAAATTCTTGTTTTCCTGTTACAATTTGGAAAAAAAACAAAGAAAACAGTTTCTAAACAATATCCAGAGAAGCTTTTGTACTCCTGTGTATTTTTATCATAGCACCAATATCTTTCTGAAGTCTTCTGTCATAAAAAGCAAATTAAAAAATCAATACATGTGTTTCTGTTCTTCAGTAGTTAGAGATTTTGATTACAGTTATGAGACTTCTCATTTAGAAAAATCTTTAGGAAAATCTGGGAGTTAGTTTTCATTTCAGTTCCAATCAGTGGCAGTGGGCATTCAGTCAGGCATGAATTGCAGTACCTTTTTTACAGCCATTCTGCACAGCACTTCTGTACTGCTGGAGTCTCATGAAGACAATTCTGCATAAAGGATAACCAGGTCCTTAATTTTTGTATGTAATGATGCAATTTAACAAAATGGTATGAGAAAGGTAACTTATAGACTCCAGCGCATTCTTTTTGAGCAATTATTTGAGTCACTCTCCAGGATAACGCATAAAAAAGGAGTTCTTATTTGGAAGTAATCAAATACTTTTATCTTTTTGGCACCTATAATTTACTTTGAAAAAGCGTGAGTGACTTTCTGAGGATATTTTCTCTATAAGCTCCTCCATATAAGTAAGGATAATTTCTGTATTGTATATTTGTATAAATTTGTAAGTTTACCTGATTAAATATTTTCTTTTATTATTACTTCCACATTAAATATGGAGTTTTTAAAACAAAATCTTGTGGAAAATATCTATATTTGACTAAATCCCTTATAATAGATAATAATATTTTTAAAACAGCAGTGCTACAAAAATATTTCAAATACATATATGTTTCCTCACCTAAGTTTTAAGAACTTGGATGGAAAAGTCAAAATATACCGTAAAAACTTAAATAAGTTTAACCAGCTTGCCCATAAGTTCTGATAACTATATTAGGACTCGCATATGTGTTTGCATATTAACCTTTTGAAGACTATACTTCTAAGTGAAACACTTTCTTCTGTTTCATGTCAGCTAGTAGGAGAGGATGGACATTACTGAATTGGTTGAACAACATAGCTGAACAAACATAGCTGTCTCATAAATTAAGAAGAACAGGGTTGGATAGAGAAATTCAAAAAGATCATAAATGTTCATCATTATCTGGTAAGGAGAAGGGGAGGCTATTTTTTTAGAATTTATTTCAATAGTCATAGAAAGAGATGTAATATTCTTCAGATGTTGCCCTGACATAAACCATGCATAAGTCAAGGCCCTTCGTGTTGAACAGAGTCAGAAGGATCCTTGAAAAAATTTTCATTGTGTTTTAGGAGATGACCTCAAGTTTTAAGTACTACAGTATTTGGATGTTACTGACCAATTTGTTCCTCAGTTCCTGTAATAATATAGACATCAAGCTCTAAAAAATTGAGTATTACAACATCAGAAGATGAGAAATACTCTTACAATCTTCTACTTTAAAGCCTTCATTCCAAACACAAACCAAGATTTGACATTGCAGTATTAAGGTCAAAAGCTGAAACACTAAAAATTTTAGAAAATACGATCCAGTAACATAAACAAAAGAATAGTAGAACCGAACAAATTTTATTTGTTTTCTGGCACCTGCCTATGAGTAGAACATGACTAAAGAACTAGCCTACCCGCTTTTCAAAAGAATTATCACTATGAAGACTAGCAATTAATCTTTTTTTTTCTATTAGGATACTGTATTCATATTTTCCATTCTAGTTATCTTCATTTGTATTAATCGATGTGCCAAGAAATCCTTCTAAGACAAGTCTTCTCTTTCTATCTTTTTCCTTCACTTGTGCAAGAAGAACTGGAAGGAACGGACTAAGTTCTACATTTAAAGATCTCAATTGGAAAAGTTTTCAGACCCCAAGAGTGAATACCCATGTAATATCAGCAGGGTACAGCATGGCAGCTCTCTCGAGCTTATGCATGATAAGACACAAATGTGTTTTTCAAATAAATGGATCCTAGAAAATAGTATCTGAGCTGTCTTGAAAAAAAAACCAATAGAAAGCAATGTAATACACCAGAACAACATGAACTGCCAGAGGGTAGAAGGGCCCTTCAGAGGGACCTTGATAGGCTAGAGAAATGGGCAGATTCCAATAATATGAGATCCAACAAGACTAAGTGCCGGGTTCTTCACTTTGGACATAACAACCCCATGCATCGCTATCGACTGGGGAATGAGTGGCTGGAGAGTAGTGAAATGGAGAGGGATTTAGAAGTAATGATTGACAGGAAACTTTATATGAGTCAGCAGTGTGCCCAGGTGGCTAAGAGGGCCAATGGCATCCTGGCCTGTATTAGGAACAGTGTGGTCAGTCAGATTAGAGAAGTTATCCTTCCCTTGTACTTGATATTGGTCAGACCACATCTTGAGTACTGTGTCCAGTTCTGGTCTTCCCAGTTAAAGAAGGATATTGAGCTGCTTGAGATCGTCCAGAGAAGGATGACAAGGATGGTGAAAGGACTGGAGGACAAGCCCTATGGGGAGCAACTGCAGCAGCTGGGACTGTTCAGCCTGGAAAAGAGGAGGCTCAGAGGTGACCTAATTGCTGTTTACAACTACCTGAGGGGAGGTTGCAGCCAGGAGGGGGTAAATCTTTTCTCTCAGGCTGATGACACCAGAACAAGAGGACATAGCCTTAGGCTGTGCCAGGGGAGGTTTAGGCTGGATGTTAGGAAGAGGTTTTTCACACAGAGAGTGATCTCTCATTGGAATGGCCTGTCCAGGGATGTGGTGGAGTCGCCATTCCTGGAGGTGTTTAAGAGAAGACTCGATGAAGAGCACAGTGACATGGTCTACATGGTGGGAGGCTTGGATGGATGGAGCGTGGTGCCCGTGGTTCCACGCTTGTGGACCTGATCCCTGGGTGGGCGTTCACTTGGGAGTTGGACTAGATGATCCTGTGGGTCCCTTCCAACTCAGAATAACCTGAGTTATTCTGTGAAGAATAACTTATTCTGAGTTAACCTGTGAATATACTAGGAGCAACTTCCCACCATCCCTTAGGAGGTCAGTGTGTACCTGGTGAAGCAGCTGACACTTCTCTGGATTCCTTATTGGCATTACCCATATGCATTCAAAATATACCCTTGACATGACAAAAGTATAGAAGAAAAGACCCAGAAGAAAAAATCTTCGTCCATGCTTAAATATTGATACAATTTATTGTATGGATCACTTTTCTGAGGCATGATGGTTTAAAATAATCCATAAATACTCGTTTTTGTTTTGTGGTAAGTCAAGCATTTCTTAGTGAAATTCATTGGTAGCTAAGACTTCTTCATGTTACCTTCTTTATTCTTATGATAAAAAAAATTATCAGGTAAAGCTAGGATTATGATCTTGTGTGTTACATCTTTACCAAGATTCTTACAGACCACCTGTGTGGTGCCGATTAAGAGTTGGACTCAATCATCCTTGTGGGTCCCTTCCAACTCAGAATATTGTGTGAATCTGTGTGAACCACAGATTCCAGATCTTGAAAGTCATGCAACAGACACAGTTGGTGCATAATTTGACATGATTTTAACCTGTGTCTGTAAACTATCAGCATCAGAAAAACGAAAAAATTCAGAACCATGAATATTTTCAAAATTATCCAAGTATATAAAGTTAAGGGATGAGAAAAATTTACCATATTGTCAAAGTTTTGAATTTCACTTTCAAACTGTGGAGAGCAGAGCCTTGTATAAAATATCATTGATCATATAAGGCTAAAGAGTTAAGTTTGAAGGAAGTAATAAAAAACTTAAGAATTATATAATTAAGAAATATTTTAAAATATTTTATTAAGGTCAGATATCCAATTAAAAGATGAACAATCATACAGCATATTAGCCAAACAAAAAATTCTATAAACACTAACTGATTTTCATAAAAACATTGAAATAGGGAGGAAATTAATATCATGCTGAATATTAGGACTTGAAAAATGTGTCATATATCACTACAACTGATGACTCTTGCAAGCAGTAGTAGTAGTCATCAAGATTATCATCTGGTCTTCAAGATTCATGTAATGTTTCAGATTTCATCACCACCAGGATGGACAGTTTCTCTATACACTATTAAAACACTACTTTGCTTCAACCCAAAATTTGATTCAAAATAAATATAAAATTGCAAAACATTGTAAAAAATAAACTATAATGTCTTATTGGGTTTTTTGCAATCTAAAAGTTACCTGAATTTACAAAGCACCTGTGATTCTTTATAAGCTCATTTTCTCCTTTTTCCTTTAACTTATCTGGCAATTAGATCTGAAACTTTAAAAATAATTTTTCAGAAATTGGTGTTCAAGTTATTGCAGAAGATGAGAAAAGATGAGGACAAGTTAGCAAGAACCAGAGAATTCCACTGTGAAGCCAAAAGTTGAAATCTAAGGAGTAAACCTTTGTTCCTCAAGCTCACCCCAGCTCTTGTTAGGATGCTCAGTCTTGCCCTTCTGTTTTTAAACCAGATTACTGGGTAATGTTCTGATTTTTGAAACTGAGAGATGTAAAATTGCTGGATGCTACAGAAATACAGTTTTTCAGTGTTTTTCCTTTTTACACTGAAAAAAAATGGGAATGACAAAACTACTCAGATAGATCTTCTTTTGCCAGTAATAAGACTTTAGTCTGAATAATCATCTCAGGATTCAGCCCATATTTCTACTTTTTGTGTTATTGCCTTCAAACTCCAAAGCAAGTGAAACACAAAGCAAATGAAAGAGTAAATGGCAGATGGACATTTTTAGTTTTGTTTGAAATAAGTGTCATAGGACTTTACACATCTTAAAAGGGTGTCTTGTACTTTTTTGTTTCTACTTTACTGTGGAAAACAGCATTCCTCCTCTGAGAACATTTATTTTTGTGAGATTTATTGTACTGTTAGACCAGATCTTCCTTCATGCAAGAGTGAAGTTTGTCACATGCATAACTGCTGCCCACAGGAGTAGAAGGAACATGTTGAGTCAAGTCCTTTCTGACAATTTACATCATTGGCCAATGATGGAGGAGTAGATGAGTGACTCCACCTCAGCCGTAGTCATTGTTTCTGGAGTTATAATGGTTGCAGAAACAGCTCCAAGAGAAAAGGAATGTTTTAAAAATTTCTCCAGCTAATTAAAGTTAGGTGTTGACAGCCTGAAGGGATTCCCATCCAGACATTGGCAAAAAAAAAAGATAAAACAGAGTTCAGAAAGAAAGTGTAAAGTGCAACTGGCTCAGGCGACACAAACTTTCCCCTCTAGGTCAAAGCATCAAGCTTAGCCCGAAATGGAGGCAATTGAATAATCTCTGTTATCACTGTTGCTGTTCAGAATGCTATGTGAAATTTTGTAATAACTAGTCCAGCCACACACATCATAAAACCCTTATTATCATTCTCATTTATTTACTGTGTACCATAAATCAGAATCAGATCTGAAGCACATTGTATAGCTTGAATTGGAGTGATAGTCTCAATACGAGCAATTTTTGTTTCCTCTTGCCAAAGTAGTGAAGCTAGAGTGGCAGATCTTTAATATTAAGTCAAATGTGGACAAGAAGGAGCTCTGTGGATGAATACTTCTAGAAATAGAAGTATATTCATTCTTAAATAGATGTATCGCTATGCAGTACACACAGATGTAGCTGTCCAGACTCCTGGCTGCAGGGAATGCCTGAACCTGATTGTTGTCCAGGAGGACAGCCTGCAAAACACGTGTGTCCAGTGTGATCTCTCACTGGAATGGTTTGCCCAGGGAGGTGGTGGAGTCGCCATCCCTGGAGGTGTTTAAGAGAAGACTCCATGAGTAGCTTAGTGACATGGTCTAGTTGGTGGGGTGTTGGACTGGATGGTCCTGGGGGTCCCTTCCGGCTTGGAGTGGCCTGTGAGCCTGTGGGGGAACTAGGTTTATGTCCACAGCTCTGGGATGTGGGTTCAATCCCTGTATGAGCATTAGCTGGTGAGTTGGACTAGATGATCCTTGTGGGTCCCTTCCAACTCATAATATTCTGTGATTCTGTGATTTGTACAGGAAATTGGTGTTTCCCAATTTCATAATTAATTAAGACTATAGAAAGCAAGTTTCTCATTTACCACATAGCACTACTTGCAGTAACAAAACAAGTTTTAACTCCTGATTTTCCTTGTTTTGCTGTAATGGAGGTGGGGAAAAATCCATCTTAGTTCATCAACATGTTTAAATAATCTCTTTGAGTAAGTATTCAGAAGCAAATATGTACTGTTGCGCTGGGCAGCTGCTCTCACAGATTTCCATTTAAACAAACATCTATTGCAAGTTATGTCTCGTAATGAGATTGTTTTCCCTAGGCTTTTTCCAGGGTCATGGTCGCCACCTGGGAATTGTGGTTTTCAGATTTACGAAAATACTAGTCGATATTTGTGCAAATTTACACAATACTGTCAAGGAAAAAAAAGTATGAATGTGCAGCACATAAAAGTGAATGCTAACTTTCTGTGAGAATCAATGATTTCCAGATTTCACTTTAAACTACACTTAACAGAGTCAACAGAATAAGCAACAAAATTTATACCATATTAAATAATTTTTAACATTTGAGTGAAAAAAAAAGACTTGGAAATTAATGGTGAAAAAAACCCCACAGAAATGCAACTCTGTTATAGGAGAACCCATTTATGTAATTTCTTGTTATTTTCAACCAGCAAGAGAAAAGTAAAAAATGATGAGTCTTTGCAGGAATGGTAGCTGCTTGTTGCCCTGTGGTCACCATTTTTATTGTCATACTCATTCAGTCTGCTGAACCATAACAAGGGTCTTAATAATAAGATTTGATTAAAAGAAATATTAATTGTGTATTTGAAGTCAAGAATCACCTTTAAAAACCTGGATTTTTTCTTTGAAAAAAAACGCCAATATACTAACAGATCTTTCTCAAGTACTGTTTTAACCAGCATGGTAAATACGTTTTTTTTCAGATTCAGAAAGACAAAACTCTCCAATTTGGACTTCTTTCCTGAGTGGTTTTACAACTGTACAGAATTACAACAGGGTCCCATCTATCACCAATCCTCTGTACTCACTTCTGTGTTAGTGCACAAAGAGGAATGAGGTGTCTGTCTTCCCTCGTCTCTGATTTTTAGCAGCTGTGTTTGAATTGAAATCTTGATTGACAATTATCTCACCTTGACAGAAGCTTGATTACACGGGCTATGAAAATATTCTCTATTCTATTTGGTGATACAGAGTTACTTTTTTATCTCAGGTTTTTATATTTATTCTTACTTGTTCCTGAAAAGCCACAGTTGTCCTCTTTTTTCAATTAACCAAAAAATATTAGGTACTTGTGGCTGGCATGATGTCTTAGTGTCTAGTAATATTACTTCTCAGATTTGCTTATTTCAATGAAATTTTAGCACAAACAAGATGCAAAATCGAATTTTCTCCTAGAGTTCTACTGAAAAAACACTCTGATAAACTCTGTTAATTTAGGACTAAAGAGAGAATGAAAAGCCAGGAATAAAAGCCATTTGACAGCAGTGGGGGATGAGTAGTGGAAAATGTTCTTGCTGTAGACTAATCATGGTATAATTGCTAAAGAAACCGATTTTTCATTAATTGTAAAGGCAGTAAACTCAATCAGCCATAGTGCCAAAATATTGCTGTTCAGATGAAGAATTTTATTGAACTAATTGATCTAATTGTTTTAAGTTAAGCTGTTATAAGTCATTATTAAGAAACATTATTCTCAATATAATTTTCTGAAACATAAAAACTTTTTATGAGGCAAGTGATTTTCATTTCCAGAAAAGATGAGACAATGATTTTGATTTCAAAGAACATCTTAACTAGGCTGTGTTTCATTAGAAATTACCAGTACTTGATTTTGGATGTTATCACAGATAACATAAAGCACTTTGTTAATAAAGGCTACTTTAGCTATGTTTAGACTAGCTTAAATATTTCTGACATCATTTTCTCAGCATCAGAAAGTTGGTTTCATCTAATCTGTTTAATCCAGATCAGGGAAGTCTTCCTCCTGCTTTTGCACATCCTCCCTCCACTCTTCGTTAACCCTGAGGGTACATTGTACAAGTGCTGTACATTACTTGCTAATTCCAGAATTTGTTTGAACTGTAATAAGCAGTCCTGGCTTACCTTCCAGTCCTCTGCTTGATTATTGCCTTTTGCATCTCTCTCTCCCCTCTGCCAGATGTTCGTGCAGCCACATGGTGAGTGGGAGCAGGACGACACTCTAGGTTAAAACTAACCTCTCTTTTTTTTCCCTCCCATATGTATTTATGACTATTTGCAGTCACTGGGGAAGCAAGGAGAGTGAAAGCAGTGATTGGCTCAGTGGGAACCTGGCACTGCCTCTTTTAGCATCAGCATTTGCTTATGTTGACTTTAGGGAGTTGTGGGACTACAGAGTTAGCATTGCTCCTATGGTGCACAAACCCAGCCGGCATCTGTGGAGCAAGAAGCAGGAGCCCAGATACACCAACCACTGGTTGCCTTCCTTTCTCAACAATGTTTGAGCTGACTGAAAAATTCATCTCATTGACACCAGTTCTGATGCAATGTCTCTTAAATTCAAAACTAGAGGAAAGTGCTGTATGTAACCCTGTATGAACTGCAGGTGCCGTGCCAGTGTAATCTTTCTGAGTCTGTGACAGTTACAATAAATATTGACATTTACTGCAAAGTCAAGAAAACTCTTTGGGAGGCTTTCATGCCACCATGAACCTTTAGTGTGTTTCTAGCAATATTCCACTGGTTATTGAATCACAGGCAACCTGATGGCATAAGATTTGTAGCGGAAGGTAATGTAATCCATTAGATCTAACTGCAAAATTCAGGAGGGAAAAGTCGCATTTCTAGATGTCAAAAGGGTGAGCTTCTTAATCTTCCAAATATGGTACACAATCAGAAATGTGGCTACAGTGACTGAGTTCCCATAGGATGACTCTTGGAATGTTATTTGTGTTTAGAAAGTCACTTGACTTTCTGCCATGAAGCTGTGGAGTCAGTGTAGCTCAAGGGTCCAAAAGGCTTTGGCCAAAATGCCTTGAAAGTCTCTTGGACAAGGTTATGCAGAAACTCTTTGCAGCTGTAACATGAAAATAGGTTTTTCATTACTGTTGATATATCGTTATTTTCAGCTATTACGTACGTCTCCTGCGGCTTTTCCTTCTAAGCAAACACCATTGCACTATCAACTATACAGGCAGGCAGTTTGGTTTTAATTCATATTTTTTAGGAAAGAATAGAGCTCAAAACTCAGGAAATCTCATGAATTAGGACTGGAATTCATAAAGGCATGCTCCACATGGAAGGCCTCTCAGGAGTAGACGTGGTACTGAGAGGTGGAAAAATGGCTGGGTCAGATACAGGCTACCACCACATGAGGCTGCTAAAATTGGTTAATCAATGGCTCAATCAGAGAGAACAAAACATTGCAGAATTTTCAGTTTGATCAGTGCAAAAGTGTGTTTTGGACATGGTAGCAAGAGGGATATAAAAACATGCCAGTGTAATAGACATGTTCCAGCTAGTATAATAAACAGAATCTGGACCCTTCAGAGCTGAGCCAGATTTCTCTTTCAAAAGAGGAAAAATGCTCAGCCAGGCATTGTCTCATATGACAAATGATAATAATGAGTAATAAAAATAACATGAATCATTGTTATAAGTCATATGGTGATTTTAATTTTTTTTAACTATAAAACATTACAGAAAGTCACTCCCATGGGGTAAGGAACACTATCAAAAGAAGTATGAAACTGACAGAGACAAAACTTTTCTAGATATGAGGTTTCAACAGGAAAAAAAAAAAAGTAGGAAGAAGAATGTGTCACAAAGAGTATGGTTTTGATAATTTTGATCATTTATCTATTTTGTCTTTTATGTGGCTTTCCATTATTATTTAATCATTAAATTGATGATAAATAGCAGCCAGCTTTTCTTGAGGACCTTGCAAACTCCTTTGCTGCTCACCCTTGAATGTACTTATCTCTGTGATATCCAAGCGGCATAGAGTTACTACATACTCAGTTTTGCAGGTTGAGGACTGGGGAACAGAGAGCAGATTATCTTCACTAAGAATATTGAAGCATCTTATTCTGAGCATGTTTGAGTTTTTCTACAAGGTCTGTTTTGAGCAGGCATGCACTGGCACTGCCCATGCTCAAAGTCTGTCCAGTCCGCGGAACCCTCAGGAGTGCAACAGGGGAGAACTGAAGGTTTGTTAGGCTGCTTGGTGTATTTTGAACAGATTGGGTGGATTGTACAGTGAAGAGACTTTGACTTTATAGAGCCTGAGTTGCCCAGGTCCTGAGCTGCTTAGCCCTGTCCAGACTGTGACTGTGCCAGACAACACTTTCTCCCCAGGGAAAGTGTCAGTGCCTAACACTGACACTTGATGTCTGAGCACTAACTGCCATTCTAGGGACAAAGTTCTCAATGAGTATTGCCTTGGAGGTGTATTCAATACATAGGAAAAGTCTGCAGCAGACCCAGGACTTAAGTTTTCCTCCCTGAACCAAATGCAGGACATCAGGGGAGAGCAGGACTAAGTGTATGGCGTCTGCCCCTCACTGTCAGAAAAGCATAACGGGCTCAGACTCTACTGGCCCAGAAACATGTTAGTTTCACCTCTATTTCATTGATTTTAATAAATGAGAAATTGTTGTAAGATGTCAACACCCATATATCTCCCAAAAGCATGCATTTACCTTGAGAAGATAATTTTTTTAAAAAAAATGGTACCTTGTTGTGATTCCTCCTAAAGAGCTGACTTTGCTCTCGGGGTCCAAGAAATGTTGTTTAGTGGTGCAAAGTATACACTGTTCAGACAGCACAAATAGCAGTATCATTCTCCCACAGAGTATGCTAATAAAAGGGAAATCTGATTGTTTTCTCAGGGTGATTTTAACTGCATCTAGTTTATACAAACATCTTTTTACTTTTAGAAAGAGAAATGTAGTCATATATGATATGTATGAATAATGTATATTGCTGGTGAAACTAAGTTATCAATGACATTCTTTGCATGTTTTATAAAAACTTGTACATCTCTGCCTCCAAGGAGAACATGTCTCGCTCTTCTCATATTCACATTAGGTTGCTAAAGACAGCAATAATATCTCTACTCATCCTGATTTTCTGCAGGCTGACCAAGTCTATCTCCCTCAACCTCTCCTTGTATGCCTTTCACTTTGCTACCATCTTCTTGGGCAAGGAAAATTCAGAAGTGCCTGATGGAGAGGAGGCATCTTTTCTACATCTTTGATCTGCTGACTGTTCGCCAGCTGATGCAACACAGATGGTTTCATGACAACTCTTTCAGGCCTTCATTCTGTGACCCTGGGATAAGGAGCAGGGATGACCAGGCCTTTTAGCCCAGCACATCGTGCTGCCGCATATAGAGGTATTTGAGAACCATATGCTACTAAACAAATATAGGCTCATCTGGCTCACTAAACATGTACAAAAATGTATGTATGTCTTCCACATGTTCCCCATTAAATAAGGAATGATGAGCTCTCCCTAGTCTGTGTGACTGGAAGTGATTTTATCCTGTGATGGATAACTGCAAATAACTGCTATAGTCGACACATGTCTGGTCATGCAATGGGACAGGCACTGTACCCCAGAGAACGGGGATCCGTAAGCAGGCTAGCCTAGTACATAATCCTGCTGGAAAACCTTTCTTTACTCACAGCTGAAGGGTCACTATGAGAAGTGGCAGCAGAGGTGTAAAGTACCTAAATTAAATTCTTGGGGAAGTTGAATCTGAACTGAACTGCTTCTGATAAATTGCTCAGGATGCAGCAGGTTGTTGCAGCTGCTGCAAAAAAACAGCCTCCTGAAATGAGGATGGAAATCTGGCTGTTGGAGATAGAACGAGAGGTCATGGTCTTAAGCTCCAACAAGGGAGGTTTAGACTTGACATTAGGAAAAAGTTTTTCACTGAAAGAGTGATCCTGCATTGGAATGCGCTGCCCATGGAGGTGGTTGAATCGCCATCCCTGGAGGTGTTTAAGGGTAGACTGGATGAGGTGTTGAGGGTCATGATATAAATGTTATAACTGTTATAATTTAGTTGGATTATAGGTTGGACTGGATGATCTTCAAGGTCTTTTCCAACCTTATCAACACTGTGATACTGTGTGAAATCAAAATATCCAACTAAGTTTAACTCCTTTTCTTTGTGGACCTTCCAGTTTTCCATATGTTAAAAGAAACAGAGGTTACAAAGACATGCCTAATGTGCAGCTATGGATGCTCCCAAAGTCCCTCAGCATCACTCACTGCCCCAGTCAGAGATGTCAAACCAGTGGTAAATTTGAGGGTCTGGATCACATATGGGCAGAATATGGCAGCAACTGTGAGGAACCTCATGCACTCTGTTGGCCATCTGAAAGGGTAGCTCTCTACCCTTAGGTAAAATCATAGTGAAAAGGAGACTGGAAAAATTGCAGTGCATAGTTCCGTACAATCAGGGATGTTAAGACTTTTCATATATATCAGTACAGAAAGGGGCTAGGCTAAAAGGTTGTGGCTCAATTCCTCAGTGAGCTATTATATTTAAAAATATATAAAATCATGGTATTATATTCCATGTTATCCAGCAGTGGCTATTGACTGCCATGTGAATTCATCATTCTTTTGTCCTACAGCATCATTTGCTCAGCCTCATTCCATGTAGGGCATGGACAAGGTGCTCTTTCTAGCACACAGGGGCACATTCAGAGTAAGCAATGGACACAGGCTTGCAGTGAAAATCTCCAAGTAGCCCTTGCCTTTACTAAGGCAGGAATAATTGTCCTGTCAATGCAAGATGTTCCCAAATGGGTCCAGAAAATAATGGAGGGGGAAATGGTACTGCTGAAGGGTTTTTTTGATATGAGGGTGTGGAACAACAGAAGACATGGGGTAAAAATCCATAGGATGCTTTTATCTGTCCCTAACATCATTCAAATAGAAAGAAGAACAAAAAAAATTCATCATAAGTCCTTCTTTGAGTTCTTCCCATAGCCCAGACTCTTACCATAAGCCTTTAGGCAGCAGAATAAAGTGCATTAAAAATGCTCACTGGTGACCATAAGCCCGTTTTAGGTAGTTTGCATAATTTTCAGAAATGTTCCTTCCTCTATTTATTAGATTTACACAGACACTGCGGTAAATTTTCTACATTCTTTGTCACTGCAATGAAATGCCTTTTATTAGGTGTTACAAACCTCTTGGGATTTTTTTATTTAAAAACACAGTAAACCCCCAGTTATTCACAGATCACCGCTTTGCGGTTTCAATCCTTCACAATTCATTCTTTAGCGAAAAATGGGGTCTGCGCATGCGCAGATAGCACCACAAAGAAAGCTGACTCATGAATATGTAAATGATCTCATGAATATGTAGATAAGCCCAGCTCACCATTTGCATCATTTAAGAAAAAGGGGGACCACCACCCTGGAGTTAGGACCGCCCTCGGGTGGACAGCAC
This sequence comes from Pitta sordida, assembly GCA_013390025.1. Taxonomy (NCBI): domain Eukaryota; kingdom Metazoa; phylum Chordata; class Aves; order Passeriformes; family Pittidae; genus Pitta; species Pitta sordida. The sequence continues at coordinate 261,553 of WEKX01022787.1, read as the reverse complement.
ATGCAGCAGCAAACCAGGAGCAGTCCCAGGTGGACAGCACATGTAGCACTGAACTGGGAGTGCTCCCAGGCAGACGTCACTGGGAGTGGACCGTCTGCAGCTGCCCTGACTCCACATTCTGGCTAAGGTCTGCCTGAACCACCGGCACTACCACAAATTAATAATGAAAATTTATTAAAGAGAAATCAAAAGAGAGGAAAAGCCTCTGCTTGGTGCAGTTGCATTCCCAGGGAAAAAACCCACCCAAAGAAAACAGCAACTGTGTTAGCCAACTCTGAGTGCATCTCAACCTGCTTGCGTCACAGCCCAATGCCAAGCACTGAATGCATCACAGCCCAGCTGACAGTGGCAACTGTGTCAACCCGCTCTGAACCGGAAGGTGTGTCCCAACCTGCGCGACTGTGGCTTCTGTCACGGAGTGCCAGGGTACCCATACCACCGCCACAGCACCCAGCACCGTTGTCATTCCCCAACCCTCCCACTGCAGGGTCCTGCTCCAGAGTAGCATAGGACTGCAGCCCACGGCCATGAGTGAGCCAATTGTTTCTTGGACTGCCTAGCCAAGCCGCATCCGGTTTGTTGGAGTGGCACAGCGCCTCCATCATGTTTGAACACATTTGAGTTGAGCTTAAAGACACACGCATACCAACAACCCCAGTAAGCCCCAACATAGACATGGCAGCGAATAAACAGAGGCAGGAGGCTCCACCCCACTTGATTCCACTGGTGGTGCAGTGCTGGCTTCTGCAGGGTTTCTGGGCTTGGAAAAAAGCACCGGGGCAAAAACCAGGACTCCTTGGCTGTAAAGAGTCAAAAGACAATCTTTTCAGTCTCCTGAGGTGGAACAGGACATGGTGCAGTCCCAGGAACTCCCTCCAATGCTCCAGAACTGAGGGGGGAGGGGTGACAGGCAGGGCTTAATTGCATATTCATGAGTTCACTATCTACATGGTTCACGGGCTTCATGGAAGGTTCCCAGATCTGAAGACATGCAAAATTTGGGAGACTGCTGTATTAGGTAGCAATAAATACACTCCACAGTGTCAGGAATCACAGGTTCACAGGTTATTCTGAGTTGGAAGGGATCCACAGGATCATCTAGTCCGACTCCCAAGCGAATGCCCACACAAGGATCAGGCCCACAAGCATGGAACCACGGGCACCACGCTCCATCCATCCAAGCCTCCCACCATCTAGACCATGTCACTGAGCACCTCATCGAGTCTTCTCTTAAACACCTCCAGGAATGGCAACTCCACCACCTCCCTGGGCAGACCATTCCACTGAGAGATCACTCTCTCTGTGAAAAAACTCTTCTTTACATCCAGTCTAAGCCTCCCCATGTGTAGTTTAAGGCTATGTCCTCTGGTTTTGGTGTCTCAGCCTGAGAGAAGAGACCCACACCCACCTGAATCATTACAATAGGGAGGTACAGAAATGTCACAAAAGAAATATCCTTTGCCCTCTGTAGTCATACTTAATGTTATAAGCACCCTAAGTCAAAAAGCAGAGTAGTAAAGCATGTTGTAAATGTAAATTTTAGTCATGATTCTGAAACTTTTGTTTATTATAAGGAGTCCCCTTTCATAAAATCAGTTACATGAGCTTTATTTATTATTTTCTTTTAGTTCTTCCTCAGTTCATTGTAGCCAATTGCAAATGCAGCTTTTCATACTCACCCTGTGAGGGTCATTTTTGCTAGGGAGACTGGAATAAACTTGGTTTAAGAAGAAAATCTTGTTTTGGAAAGGAAACACAAGATATTGCAGCCTCTTTCAGAACATTCCAGTTATTCTGGAACAGAATTTAATACATATAACAATTATCATCAGTTTGATTTTGTAAAACTTGTAAATACAGTCGGCCTTCTTGCACTTTGTGCCCCCCATATTGCAGCTTCAGATCTTAGTGGCATGATTCTTTAGCGATGTGGGAGATCTGTTTCGCAACTGCATATGTGTGACCTGCCACCGCGGTGGCCACGGCCGCAACTGCGGCCATGGCACTGGCCCAGACTGCAGAACGGGTGGTGATGGGGGCACAGGCTGCAGCAAGGGCAGCACAGGTGGCAGCCATGGCGTGGGTGACAGCGGCAGGGGTGGCGGGGGCAGCCGCAGCAGCCACAGGGGCGGCAGTGGTGGCAGCAGTGGTGGTGCGGCTGCCATTCAACACAGAAGTCAGGCTGCGCGGGTCCCAAATAAGACCACAAGTGGCAATATAGGAGACTCAACTGTATTAATATTTTAACATAGCCCTTCAAGCTCTTTTGTGGGGAGTTATGTATTTACAGTGTGTTTGTGAAGATGAAAAGATTTCTTAAGCCAAAACCTTCTCCATTCCCTTCAGGAAATCAATGGACTATTGAAATTCTCACTAAGTCCTTTTTTAAACTTGTTTCTGATACTTAGAATGTTGTTTGCCTAATTTCTGGCCATGTCTGACTTTATTGCATTCCTGCCATCAGTATTTTTGAAAGCATCTTTAATGTCACAGAATCACAAAATCATAGAATATGCTGAGTTGGAAGGGACCAACAAAGAACACCAAGTCCAGCTTCTGGCCCTGCACAGGACCATCCCCAAGAATCACACCATGTACCTGAGAGTATTGTCCAAATGCTTCTCGAGCTCTGTCAGGCTTGATGCTGTGACCACTTTCCTGGGGAGCCTGTTCCACTGCCCAACCACCCTCTGAGTGAAGAACCCTTTTAGAATACTCAACCGAAACCTCCCCTGACACAACTGCAGGCCATTCCCCTGGGTTCTGTCGCCAGGCACCACAAAGAACAGATTAGTGTCTGCCCCTCCTCTTCTTCTCACAAGGAAGTTGTAGACTATGATGAGGTGCCTTTGTGTTCCTGTCTGTTGCACGAATCAGTTTCACAGCTTTCATCAAAACATGGGTTGGATGGGACCTATGGAGGGTGCTTGGAGCACAAAGAGGGACTGACATGAACACCAGGTCACCTCAGACATGACTTTGCCTTGCAAAGTCTCAAAAACCTTACAGGGCAGTGACTCTGCATCCTCTGATCCCTGAGCAACTTGTTTCTGATTTGCACTACCCTTCTCTTCATGTCCAGCATGAACCTCCAACACTGGTGGCTCCTGCCCCGTGTCTGGGCTCTTCTCTACTGGGAAGGGTCTATTTCTGTCATCTTTGTAAATACCCTTCCAGTAGGTATAGATTGCTGTCATGCCTCCCTTTATCTTGCCATTTGCCAACTTAAATAAACCTTCCTTTCCCAAAGTTTTTTATTTTGAAAAATCCAATGGTTTTGTCCATCTAAAATGATGCAGCACCTTGAATTTACAAGATCTGTGTGAGAATGTATGTTCTTTGAGATAGAGAAGATGGCATTGCCCCTCTTGGCCTTAAACTTTAAAAAAAATAAAATACAAATACTATTTTTAATGAGTATTTCTAAGAGTAAAACATAGCAAGAGTCAGGTAATAATGTAACGATCTCTGCAAAAAGCTTCCTAACCTTTTTAAAGTGTGGATTTGGGGGTGTATATAGATGTGTGTGTAAGGTCATATGCTTTGAATGCAGCTTATTTATCATCACCAGGATTACTTTGACATGTCATGTACTGGTGTAGAGCAGACAGCCAAAATGGAAGTGCAAAATACGCTTTACTTAGCTCTACAGACTGTCTCAGTGACAATGACAATGAGTACAGAGTGAAAACTAAACTCAGAGCTCCAACAAAATCTCATTCAAGTCCAGAAGATGGTGTTTAAGCAAGAAGCAAACAGAGACATAAGGCTTTTGTATCCAGAGGAAGTTAGTATGAGTCAAAGCAATTACTACAAAACAGGCATGTTCCCATTATTTAGTAGCTTTTGGGGGAAAGGTGGCCAAGAGTACACGTAGCCCTTGTTTGGATGTGAGAGAAGCTACTCTGACTGCAGAATGCCTGTGGCGGAGACATATAGCACAGAAAGTTAAGCCCAGCTACAAAAAGTTATGGATGGGATGGATATCACAAGGTTGTGCTTTCTTTTGTTCACTATTTCCAGCATTCTAATCAAAAATTTAATACTATTCTTTTAAAAAAACAAATAAATATTTTTTTCTGTGTACTCTGACATGATCTCAAGCAATCCTAGCATATACAAAGTTTTCTTTACAAATAGTGAAATCAAACACAGCCAAGATGAAGACAAGGCAGAAAGGATTCTACAGTTCCAGGTTACCATGCGTCTCCCTTCAGTGTGAAGATTGGACACTGACATTTGCTCTGCTAAAAGAAGTCTTTCCTTACAAAAAATAAGATGTGCTTTTTTACTTAGAGATAAGTAGAAAGAATTGGCTGTGTTAAGAAATCCCACATTATTACAGGTGGCTCCTTCTCTGCAAAAAAAAAACCATTCACAAATATGTGAATGGTTCCTTCCAGCCCCGACTGCCTGTACACCTTATGGTGCCTGGCATCTTCAGGTCTCAAGTGCTGGGACAGAGGCACTACTGAGCACCATCAACCCTGATGACGCTATCCCTCCACGCACTGAAGAAAGACCCATCCAAATACCCCGATGTGGCTACAGAGAGAATTGTGCCACACTGCTTAGGCTTGATGGGCATCAGACACAGACTGACACTTGTAGCATTTGAAGAGGAAATTAATGATAGTTTTGATTATTATTTATTTAATGAGGTTCAAAAAATGCATGAGAAGTCATTTTCACAGCTGTTACTGATTTGTTAGTACATCTGTTCCAAACTCTCCCTGCTGTTTTCTTTATGGTTTGCAATCTTATTTTCCTTTGTTTAAAGAAATATTTTTCTCTCCCCTGTTCTTACATGAAACATCCACATGAACAACAGTTCAATAAGGAAGCTTCATCCTTGCAATGACATAGGACAATTTTGTGTCAAACTGCTGCTGAGAACTGCTTTAATACATTAAGGACACCAATTCTTTGTCATATGCCTTAGAGCGAGAGTCTATTTACCTCATCAGACCAGGTGATGCAATGGAAATCACAGGGAACTTTCAGATTCAAAGTGCCATCGACCGGTTTAAGCCCAAAGATTTGTTCCATTTTGCAGCTATGTACTAGGTCTAAAACAAGACAGAACCTGTAGCTCCAAACTTGTACTGCTTAATCTTTGGACTGTACCACTTTTTGCATCATACGGCATGATGGGCCTTACAATCAGTCTTCTTTTCATGAGAATGCAGAACTGAGCTTATTTTTGTTAAACTATTTGTCTGAGTCTATATTGGAATGCAAATGCTTTTGGAGGGGAGGAATTCTGAAACTGAAAGACCACAGCCAGTTCTGGCAGGAAGCAAGCAAAAGTCCTCATCACAGTGGATCAGAGTTGGGTTCCCACAGGTTGTCACATAGTCTGAGCTAAAGCAGTCTGAGTGCTCTGCAGGAAACTCCAAGAATTAAAAATTACATCCCCTCACTTGCCTTCTAGCCTTCAGAGTCAGGCCAGTGTGATGGCTTTAATCACAAAACAAAGTCTACATGGGAAGGAGGGCTGGAGGGACTGTTGTGGTTTTTAATTATGGTCATTATGTAATTGGATAAAATGTAAATTCTACAGTACTACATGCAAGTAATGAAATTCTTTTCCACAGGCCTATATTTCAATTAAATTAATAGCATTTGTTACTTGATATATACCTCCACAATTTCAATTACAGTAAATATTTCAACTGAGAAACTAAGGCACAGGTCAACTAGCCCATTTGAAAGCACACACTTCTGACCAAGTCCACACAGGCAGTGCACGATGTAGCTCTGTAGTCACAGAGATAAGAGCAGCATGACCTCATAGGTATTTCTCTCAGATCTTATTTTCCAGGCTTATTACTATCGTGCTACTGGAAGTTTAATATATGTGCATTATTCAAAATCAAGACTGTCAAATGAAAGTGTGATTAAGCCAGGGTGAAGCTCTCTGTGGATAAGCGTTTTGTAATAATGCTAAGCTCAGAGAGCAAATAACTCTGGTAACTGAGATGTTTGCCCTCAGTGTGCTCCAATAAACTGATTTACCCTTCTTCTTTTTTTCCCCCTTTTTTTTACAAAGAGCTGACGTAAGTTTGTCAAAGGGAGTTGTTGGGGTGTAGCAGCTGTTGATTGGTTCATCTTATACACTCCCATTTGTCTTTAAATCACTGTTCAACTGCTCTAAGCTGCACATGAGTAAACTTTTCCTTACAGGTGCAATTCCTAAAAGATAGAACCTCCCTAGCAAGTAAGGAAGAGAAAACCTGCTTGACACAGAGGTAAATTTCTTTTCTTTACAATGTTTGATCAATGCATTTTAGACACTGACCACATCTTCAGAAATTAGGAGCTAGAAATTTAATTAATCTGTTAATAAAGTGCAATATGAAGGATTAACTGCTTAAGATCTATTGACATGATAATTTATGTTGGCAAATATCTTTGGCATTTCTTCAGGAATGAAGTTTATTCTTTTTTTTGTACAGAAAATCAAAATCTAACCAACCAGAGAAGCAGAAAAAATGTTCAAAATTGCCCAGTCAATTAAGAAATGAATTATTTCTTCCCTTTGCAATTCTTGGTTAAATTCTGAGATTTTTTTTCAAGGCTGTTGATTTACTTGGCAAATATTTCTTTAAACAAATGAATTAATGGAAATTTCACATTTTAAATGTCTGTTTTACAGCAACAACACTTATTTTATTTCGAAATAGCCACATAATGATATTATAAAGTCACTGTGATGAAGACAAAGAATCTGGCAAAATCTGCTGAGTTGGATAACATGGAGAAGATTACAAATACTGATACCACTAAACCCAGCTAGTTATATCTATGACCTGGCATTATTTGCTCAGTGGTTGTCCCTTCTGTTAATGTCCTAAATGCAGACTGGACAAAAATCAATAACATTGTGAAATCAGATGTCAAAAATTTCATCATTTTCTGAATCCTTGTTGAACCATTTTTTAATAAAGAATACAGAACAGTCCCCTCTCCTTGAAGAGGAAAATCAATTTTATAGAGATAAATAACTTACCTCTAATAATAGGTGAATTTATTTTGCAATGAGTATTTCCATTTTAATATTCTGCTTCAAGAAAAGTCTTTTCTGCTCAGCCAAATGGCACAGGAGCAGCAAACCCATCACCATATTGAAGCCAAGTCTGAGGAACACTCTAAATCTAAGAGATTTTTCTTGTATGTTTGGGCACCAAATTCAGAACTCTGAGGCAGAAAGCACAAAATCTCAGGGAAGCTAAAACATATGAACTTTGTTTTTTCTCCTCCAATATTACATGCTAAGCTTCTGGCAGGGCCCAGGTCACGCCAGCCCAACCTTGGTGGCTGTGCTCTCCTGCCGCTCGTGTCCTGGTTCCCGGCCACTCCCCAGGAGCCTCTGTCTAGCCGGCAAAACCCCCCAAATGGATGCAATGGAGTATCTGATGACAATGCATTCCCCTTTATCTAAATAATACCTTGCAGGATGAGCAGTGACTCCAGAGTCACTATTTCCCCCACAGCTGAAGGACTGGCAGCTCTGCCCTTTCTAGTTCCCCTGAAGATATGGATTTCCACCAACTAAGGACCTGATCTACCAAGTTCTGCTGAAGTTCAAAGACGTCATTGGTCATAATTACACTTACTAGTGTTTGCAGGATTCAAACCTAATGCCAGGCAGGTTAAATGGGTCTCATTCTGCCCACATTTATGCTACTGGCTTTCAGCTCATGGTTTGCAGACCCCTTGAGCTCTACCAACCTCTCCCTGAAAAGTTAAAACTGCAAGAAAGCAGTTGTCGTCTCAACAGATTTAATTTTGCCACCCAAGGCTTTGCACTTTCAAAGAAAAAAAACTAGAAAATCACTGCTTCATGCAGTAATTTCACAGCCTCTTGAGATGACGCCCATAAATCAGATGACTTGTGTAAATGTTTGACAGGACAATGTCCAGATGATTCCTATGCAGTAACATGTATTTCCAGTCGATTTTTCCTCCCCTTTACAAACTGTATTTGCTGTGCTGCATAGACTTTCATCCTCAGCCTAACCTTTACGTAGCTTAACTCCTGGCAACTTTTTTGCTTACTTTTCCTCTGTTTCCCATCTCTTTGAAAATCTATATTTTTTTTGACTGCCACTTCTGGAAAAGATATTTCTCCAACAAGTGTTAGGCAGCACACACAAGGGAGGTTTTACCCTTTGCTAAAACACAGTTAGATTTGTTTGCCTGACTTTTACACCACAGATTAAAAGTAAGCATCAAGAATTGGAATGACAGTGTTTCTCAGATAGCGCAGTGTCTGCGTTTGAAGACGGCCCTGTGAATGAAATCACAGTTGTTAGGACTCAGTCAGGGAGTTGGGTGAGGGGACAAGGTGAGGTGTTATTGGATTTTTATCTCATGGAGTTATTCATATTCTGAGTGGACAGAATCCCCTAGACATGGTAAAACAAGTGCCAGCTGCTCTGCCTTGTTGCCTGAGTCAATCATCCCCTCGGCCTCTGAGGTAGCAGAAAGAAGTAAACCCAGTCATTCTCTCTGGTAGGAAATCTCCTAATGCACTGCGATATTATTTTTCATTTTCAGTTGTCTGGTCTTCTAGTAAGAATCAAGGAATTTTACTTTAATTTCTGGCCTGGAGTCAGTTTTAACCTCCAGGATTGGTATATAAAGTTTACATGTAGATTTTAAACACATGCACTCCAACATCTTGCCACTACAAATATGTTTATAGATGTTCTTAAGAACAGAATGTGGTCAGTATCAGAGGACAGTGAAGGTCTGGTCATTGAGCATCCATATTACATCCATAAATACAAAACCAGGAAAAAGACTATTAATTAATTGCAGGTTTAGTGTTACAAAGAGCCAGACACAGAAATTACTTGTTGCTATGTTTTCTGATATTGTTATTATACAATGTTGAGCTACATTTAGCATGTGATATTTATGAAAAATGTCATGGATCCGGCAAGTGTAACTGATTGCAAGGCAGCAGGTAAAGGGCCAGGAACCCGTAACTCTGGCCCCAAGTGTACCAGAAATGTGCTCTCTGGTTTGTGTTCAATCCCTTCACTGCTGTACCCTCAGCTGTGAGAAGGAAATATAAAATACTTCAATGAATGTCATAGGGAAGATATTCAAAACAGAACTCCATAGTGTTTTCCTCGGGAGTCTGGTCATGAGCAAATGAATCCACATGTGTATCTACAAATGAGTCTGTAATATACAGCTGCTGAAATCCCAGAAGTGCAGTTCTCTTTGTAAATTTGGTTTGTATAGTTTTATTTGACCCATAGAGAAATAAAGAATTGAGCATTTATTATTATGATTTTTAAAAGGTGAGAATTTTTCTAACACAGTCCAGTAAGAATTTAAGAAATGTATACTGAAAACCAGAAACTGGTCTATCAGAATTACAACTCTTAACCATGAAAAAGTGATCATACAGAGATGGTCACTTCTGTCAGATATCAGTGAAAAGGACAAATCTACAAGGCATTTAAACCTGTGACAACATTAATCTTACAATAACTGGAAAAACCTCCCATACTCCTTTTTTAACAGCAAGAATTTCTGCCTCACACTTCCCTAGAAATTCAAAAGCAGTAGTTCAAGAAATTAATTTCTGCTGGTTTTATATTTTTGCCAGATGCTGCACGTCCACAGTGCATCTGTTGGGCCTTGTACTCTTTACCATTTTAAGGGAGACAGGACAGCCAAATGTTAGCATATAAGGGGACTTATGCTTGCCCAGAATTTTCCCCATCTGTAACAGTTTCCCCCATTCATGCTACTAAAAAGATCAAACACAAACAAAAAATTCACATTGGGTTATCTAATTTGAAGAAAATTCTAATGAGTTTTGTTGTGTTTTGTTTGCAGAACAGAGTGTTCTGGCAGTCCCTGCATGACAAAGAGGAGCCAAAAGCAGACGGTGAGGTGCTGTTTACCCTGAAGAAGTGAGTGTGTGTGCTGGAAAGCGCTGACCGCCCTAATGGATCCCATGGAGCTGCAAAAAGTCAACATCAAGCTTGATGACCAGAGCAACAGTGGGGAAAGCCTGGAAGACAACTACACAGAGCTGGTTGATTCAGAAAAGACTGCGATTAGGAGGTGAGCATTTAACAGTTCTGTTAAGCTTAGAAAGCAGTAATCAAAAAACAAGCTTCACTAATGGCATCTGGGATGCTTTTCCAGAGCACTGACCCTCCTCTCTCTGTGCTCTGGAGGATGGTGCGCACAGGACAGCAAAGGTAGCCCATGTTCCCCCTTGCCACCACCTGTAGTGACCTCTGCAGGCTGCCAACCCAGAGTACCCCTTAGCAATTTCCAACAACTCCCATCAGATACAGTCAGCCCTCTTGAACTTCACGCCCCCCATATTGCAGCTTCACATCTTAGCAGCATGATTTTTTAGGGATTAAGGAGGCCACTTTTCACAACTGCGCATACCGACCTGGTATGCATGAATATTCAATTAGGCAGTCATGAATATGCAAATCAACCCACACAGACATAGCAGTGACCCCGCTGCTTCCTCCCGGCCCCAAGACAGCGGCACTGGCACCGACGTTTTCCCCGGCCCCAGCCCCGGGACAGCAGCGGCAGCACCACTGCTTTCCCCAACCCTGGAACAGCAGCAGCGGCAGCAGCACCACCATTTTCTCCGGTCCCGGAACAGCAGCAGCCATGGCAGGGCCACTCCTTCCCCGCCACCCCTTGGCACAGCAGCTACCCTGGAGCTACAACTGTGCAGTTATGAAGTACTTACACACTCTCAGATGTCCGAGACTTTCTTGAGTAACTTTCCAGGAGATACTTGTCTACCCCAAGTATGGAGAGACCAGGTCTACCCACCCCAAGAGACACCGGGACAACAGCGTGGACAGCTCCCCACACTCGTGTCCCTGGCTGAGCTGAAAAGGGGTTTTTCCCAGTGTGGTGTGGCTGCAGGTGCTGGGAATGGCAGACACAAACACTAATACACAGCAACACAACACCGAAACAGCGCCGCTGCATGAGAGTGCAGGGCAAATTTGCATATTAATGAGCTGCCATTCAACGCACAAATAGGACTTTGTGGCACCCAATTAAGACCGCAGGTCCGCGATATAGGAGACCCGACTGTAGTACATGTATAAATTAATACATTCTCAGAACAGTGCAACCTGAGCATGCCAAGAGGAACACTTCTCAGGGCAAGGTATGGAGGGCAGCAGTTCCCACAGGGACATCTCACCCTCAGGCATTCCAGCAGAACCCACCAGCATCTTCAATGGCAGGAGAAAGACAACTCAAAACCAGACATTGGTCTTGAGATCTCAGCTTGCTGCACCCCTCAGCACATATCTCCAACAGGGCAGTTGCAAGCAGCTTTGTTCCTCAGACAAGAGGTATGTGCTCAGCTTTACCACATTGATGGCAGTAAGGAATTCTACTTTCCAGCATCTGTAATCAGATATAATATGAAGATTACTGGATTTAAAACAAAATTTCAAGGCAAAGCAAAGGTTTATTAAACATGTCATTACAGGAGATCAGAAATTTTTTCTGAAGGACATTTAAATATTCATTGCAATGTCAAAGGAAAGTTTCCACTAATGACAAAAGGCACTATTAAATAAAACCTGTGTCATAAGCTTTATTTAATATTTTCTTATTTGTATTTGTTTTCAGTCCATTTGCTAGTGATGATGCAGAAAGTCAGAAGTTTCTTACTAATGGATATCTGGGTAAAAATAAATTGGAAGTCTATAATGAAGAATATGTAAGTTTTATTTATTTTTAATGAATGAATGAATAATTAAAAATAAGTTTAATTGACCTAAATCTTTTTCCCAAAAGTTCCTGGGGTGTGGATGTGGGTACTTCTCTGCTCAGGATTTAATTTTGTTCAAAGTTTTCATGAATTTTTTTAAAAGAAAGGCATTCTTTTATTGATTGTGTTACAGGTTTTTCTAGGACTGATCACATAAAACCAAAAAAAAGTTATTTGTGATCGTAAGCTAAAACTAAGAACCATACTCCCCCATTTTCTTTTCCACTTGGTGTCTGCTGTACCTCCCTCACAAATCATCCTCCCTCTCCCAGGTTTTGTCCTCTTCTGCTCTCCTGCCTCCAACTCCGGGTGCTCAGCCTTCCTTTCTTTTCCCTGCCAGACACACTTTCAGTTCCCCAAAGAAAGAAGTACATCCTCCTTGGTGAAAAATTAAAATCATCTGTTGTACTAAGATTAAAGTCTGATTTTTAAAAATCAGTAGCTGGGAAATCTATTACATAACAACATGTTATCTGTAGAATCTAGCCAACAGAGTCAGTGTAACTGTGTCACCTCAGTCACCTGTCAGGAATGTAGTACTCCTCCTCTCTGAGACAATGAAAAGAGACAAACACTACCAGCACAGCTATCTTTGGGGGTAAAGAGACTCCTTATAGTGGCAAGTGCCTGTGGGCTCAGGAACTTTGAAAAAGCTCCACCTCTGAGGATTAAGGGACAAGTACAGAGAAAATCAACAATGAGGACGATTAGTCTGTCATGCTCAGTATAATATAAATTAACTGCCATTTTATGTTCTTGCATGCAACAGCACCAGGGTAGAACTTCCTTTGGAATGTCCTCGTTCAACCTCAGCAATGCCATTATGGGCAGCGGCATCTTAGGGCTCTCCTATGCCATGGCCAATACAGGAATTATCCTTTTCATGTAAGTACATAGAAAGCTAAGCAAACACAATATATGAGGGGAACTGGAGCCGAAGTTTTTATGGATAGAGAAATATGTTAAGCTTGTTTTGTTAGTGGAAAAATTGATACTGTGCAGTCAAAAAAACCAGAAAGAAAGAACAGTATACTGGTCCTAAAATAATGATAACAATCTTGCTGTTTCAATATGGGAATCCTACAAGGAAATTAAATCACCCATAAAATATTTACATTGTTCCAACTATCTAATCATTATATAGAAGTAGAAGAAGAGTATCCTATATAATCTGAAATATCAGCATGTTTGGAATGCAAAGGGATTCACACATTTATTCAGATTTAATGTTCTCCTTCAAGCATATTTGTACACAATGTGTAGAGATGAAAGCAATGGCATGTGGCTGAACAGATCTATACTGAATGGGGTTCTATAGACGGTAACAGATAACCATAGGAAGTTTTCTACTCAATGGCTAACATCCGGCTCATTATAATGAGACAGACTACCAAAAAAATGTTGGTTTTGTTTTTTTAGTAACTGGTTTTAATTTTAACTACTTTTTACTGAAGCCTTAATTTTAACCTCCCACAAGACTGAAAAAAATCATGATAGTACCGTGTGACAATAGGCCATTGTTTGACTTTACTGGAACCTAGCAAGCCTTTAAACCAGGTTACTTCGCTGTTTTTACACAGCTTCTTGTTTGTGGACATTGTGTAGCTACAGCATCAACGGCATTTGAATTCCTACATGTAACTTTCAGTTGCTAAGAAACATTTCCTGTTTTTCCAGTAGAATTTTTAACTGAAAATTAACTGTAGATTCAAATGCTGTTCGGGTTAAGTACTTCACCACACCTGCACTCCACTTGTTTAGATATAGTATTTGCAGATCAAAAATGGAAATCAGATCTAAAACTGGCTACATCAGGGTTAGAAAAACGTAGGATTATTTTTTTCCAACTTCCGCTGAGCACTTGTAATAACTGGTATGTCCATATATTAGCACTGGAAAGAAAACCATGATATGTTAAGTCTCACTAAGGGAAAAAAAGGAATATTCACAGAATCACAGAATATTATGAGTTGGAAGGGACCCACAAGGATCATCTAGTCCAACTCACCATCTAACACCCGTAAAGAGACCGAGAGCACATCGCAGAGCATAACACCAACCTAGATCCCTCACAGTCTAGCAGGCCACTCCGAGCCGGAGGGGGCCCAACGTCATCCAGCCCTACACCTCCCGGCTAGACCATGTCACTAAGCTCCTCGTCCAGTCTTCTCTTAAACACCTCCAGGGATGGTGACTCCACCACCTCCCTGGGCAGCCCATTCCAATATGCAATTACTCTCTCTGTGAAAAACCGCTTCCTAATGTTAAGATTGAACCTCCCCTGGCGTAGCTTGAGGCCGTGCCCTCTCGTTCTGGTGTCGTCAGCCTGTGATATCCCTGTGATTGCCCCTGTGATATCTTTATTCTTAAGCTCTGTTTATTTACAGAGGTAGCTAAAAAAATCTCTTATGAGTCTAAGGACATTAGGTCTGTTAGCAATGCTAAACCAGGGAGAATGCTAAAGCATGCAGATTTAAACAGACAAAAAAAGTACATCCCCATCTAGAGCTCACTTCCTTTTCTGTCCTATTTCCGTATTTCCTGCATGTGAACATTCTCCCTTCTAGTAGAGGAAGGAGTTTTGTTTCAAAGTATAAATGTATGTGTGGATATTGTTATCACCATCGAAGTTCCTCTATTTTCACAGATCATGACATTAATGTTAGTGTAAGAGTAATCACTGTTACATGACAGTAATCAGAATAATGAATTCAGGCACCAGCACCTTCAAGCAGATAAGACTAAGCTACAAGTGCCCCAAGAGCAGGTTTGCCAGTGTTATGGCACACTTTAGCATCATGCAACATTTCTAATGTACTTGCACATCAGTCAACTTAACTAGATTTCACAGTGATGTAGCGAAAGTCAAAAGTATGTAGTGACCAGCAAAGAAGTGGCAGTGGAGTTGTGACAATCACGGCTTGATTCTCATTTTGATTTGGAGTTTTGTTTTATTTGGTTTGGGTTCAGGTTTTTTTGACAGCTCTGAATAAGGAATAGTATGAAAATGAGAGGTCGATGAGCAGGTAAGCGTCCAAAGACCAGACTCTTGCATAGAAATCTGTTTACTTTGATAGGATCCTGTTAAGATATAAGATTCTGTCCTTGTGGAATAGCACAGAACTGGCACTTATTGGACTTAAACAAGCCTTTAGGGCTTATAGAGTGTATGAGGTGCAACTGCAGCAAGTAAGCTATAGCTGACACTTATCTCTGCATTTAGCACTGGAAGACCAAAAAACAAACATGCTGAAAACTATTTACATGTTGAAATTCATGAGAACGAGCAAGTGTAAGTTCAAATCCACTAGGTGTCTCTGATGCCTTGCTTAGAATTTTAATTTCTGCTTTGCCTTACAGGGTTTTGCTGCTCAGCGTAGCAATATTGTCACTCTACTCGGTCCACCTCTTACTGAAGATATCAAAAGAAGGAGGTACGGGGATCTGGCTGTGACTAACCGAGAGTTCTTACTTCATGTATTTTATCTTGGAATGCAATTCAATAAGTATGCCCAATGCAGTAGCCCATGTTTCCTTTTTGGTCTTGGTTTTGCTTTTTTGCAGGATCATTAGTATATGAGAAACTGGGAGAAAAGGCATTTGGCTGGCCTGGGAAATGTAGTGTTTTCATTTCAGTCACAATGCAGAATATTGGAGGTAAGAGGAGAAATTTTCTAACTTCCAATGTTTTTATACAGAACACAAGTTCTTTCTGTCCTCTCTCTGGCATCAGAGATGAGCCAAATGCAGCAGCACTGTATTGCAAAACAGAAGTACATGAGGAATGCATCTCACTTTGTTTCAGCTACCTGACACTTCAGTGTATGGAGAAAAATTGTTACCTGAGATCTCTCCATGGCCTCAGTGATGGTTTAAGTGATTGCTTAAGCATCTGCTTCAACTTAGAAAAGATTAGTTCAGCATAAAAGGAGCAGCACATGGTTCTGTCTTCTCCATAAAAAGCTCTTCAGCAGTTCATTTTTCAGCTGAATTCTCTCCTTGAAATAACAGTTGGGTTGCATTCTCCCTAAGATGCTGTGTGTTTAGGAGTAATTTTTGAATGCATTCACACACAAAGACACTTACTGTGAAATAGCTACTAAACAACCTCCATCCTCTCAGAACAGGAAACTTAATGATATAAGTAGTAGGGTTAGGACTGTACATTGATGCAACAAAGTTTTTTTGTTTTACTATCCTGGAAGAAACCTTTAAGGAGACTGAAGATGGAGCCTTTAAGGAGACTGAAAGTTTGAGGGAGTTTGTAATATTTTACAGATTCCTTAAGGAGAGGTAATTGAAATTTAAATTAAATGTACCATTAGTCAATTGAATGTATGTAGATTTGGTTTTGATCTCTATATTGGAACTTGCTATGTTTAGCAAATCTCCATCAACAGATCATTATTGTCATTTTATAGCAACTTTGCTACTCAAATAGAGGTAGTTCACGTCTCTCTACTGCAAAAGACTTTCAGATTTTGTTTATAAAAGGTGTTACTCTATGGACTTGTTTTCCTTCCTCAAGCCTGGATATTGAATTGGCTGAATTCAGGAATGAAGGATGCTTCCCTATTAAAGCAGAATAGCTGTTCCTCTAGTCCTTGTCCAAACTTGAAACCCATTTTAGCATAGTGGTGAGTGTCCCTGCATCTCATGCGGGAGACCGAGGGTTCGATTCCCGACGGGGAGACGGTGGTGCTGTTTAGGAGTTGGACTCTATGATCCTTGTGAGTCCATTCTAACTTAGAACATTCTGTAGTTCTGTGAATTTAATTGTGGAAAATGCCTGTGGTTCTGTGAATTTAAACTGATCCATAGGTCTTCAGAGACCACTTCGTAACACAAAAAAAATCATTACTTCTGGCAGTACATTCAAAGGATGTTGTTCATTCAGTAGTAACTGTATTGCATTCTAGCACAGAATGCTAGATGTCATTCAGAACATGCTCATCACAATATGAAGGACACATACCATCTATTTAGTCACACTTTTATTTGAACAACACTCATTTCTCTCCTTTAGCAGAAACTTTTTTTCTTTTCTTCTTCTTTCGGAACTACAGTTTACTCTGAAGGTGTTTGGTCTTTTGTTTTGTTGTTTTCTTCTTTCCAGCAATGTCAAGTTACCTCTTTATTATTAAATATGAACTCCCTGAAGTCATCAGAGCATTTATGAAACTTGAAGAGAATTCTGGGTAGGTAACTTTTTCCAACCTGAACCTCAGATAAAATTTTTTCTCTTTGATGTCAATGATGTTTGTTGTTATTTTTATTCCTTCTCTTTAGAGAATGGTATCTGAATGGGAACTACCTCGTCATACTCGTGACAGTTGTGATTATTCTTCCCCTCTCCCTTCTAAAAAGCTTAGGTAAGCTTAATGCACCACTTAAGGCCATTTCTTATTTCTGTCAGAACTGTGAATTTATTTGTAGCTGAACTGGTTTTTTGTTTTGTTTGTTTTGTTTTTCTCACTGCACAGGTTATCTTGGTTATACGAGTGGGTTTTCGCTGACCTGTATGGTTTTCTTTGTCAGTGTGGTAGGTGACTGTTTGGGTGTTGTCTTTAAGAAAACATAGACCCTGAAAACCCTTAAACACTGTTGTATTTCTTACCATGAGAATTTAATGTGGATGTTAGAATGGCAACTGCAAGTGAATCAAATTAATGAGCCTATTGTTGAATGAAATCAGAATAAAAAAGACCAGTTTAAAAAACACTTGAAAATAAAAAAATTAAGCAGGGCAACAGCAGAGGCAAATTAACAACAAATATGTATATGCAAGAGAAGCAAAAGTGGCAGCTGTTGTTTTCTTGCTCCTTCTCTTCACCTGGTCTCTTCTGTGTGCCTGTTTATAATTCTGTTGGAATATCCCACATGTAATCTTCTATAGTGGTACTCTTCTGATTACATGGTCCACTCTTTTGTAGGTAATCTTCAAGAAATCCCAAATACCCTGTCCTCTCCCTATCATGGGCCATGGGATTGAAAACTGGACCACCACCAATAACACAATACCTATGCACCTGGTAATGTTACCAAATGAATCGCTTGGTTCTGGTGTGAATTTTATGATGGACAACACAGCTGGGCACTTGCCAGGCCTTGAGGAGCCAAAAGATACCTCTCACAAAAGCAGTGTAGAATATGAAGCACACAGCGACAGTAGTGACAAGTGTCAACCAAAATACTTTATGTTCAACTCACGGGTAAGGGACATTCTGTAGAATCTGTCTTCACTTGTACCACAGCTAAACTGCTGCCTGTCAGAAGTCAGAGGTACAGCCATGACCATTCTTACTAATGGGAGCTTTATTTTACAGACTGCCTATGCAATACCCATCCTGGCATTTGCATTCGTATGCCACCCTGAGGTGCTACCCATATACAGTGAACTGAAAGAGTAAGGTTCTTAAATTTTGTCCAATATTCACAGTTAACCATAGCTAGAGCTAGTTTTCTACATTTTGTCCCTTGACTGCTGGTGTATAAACACCCACATGATAATGATTTATTGCATCCCATACTAAGCAGACGTTGGCTTTGCTTTGACCTTATGGTCATATATTGGTGACAGAGAACCACTGTATTGATCGATATTTACTGAGGAAAGGAGGAATCCAGACAGTCCTTCAAAGGATGTGACATATACTAGGGAACTTGATTGCACTGAAACAGATAATTCTAGTTTTAATAATATCTTAATGAGTTCTGTGTCTTGGTCAGTTGCTACATACTGTTAAAGTTTTTGGGGATGCTACTTGTTTTGATGTCTTACATAGGTTCTTCGCTCAGCCTATTTTGCTTAACAAATATCAAAATCAAATCACACTTGCTTAAATTAGCATGGAGTTGATAGATGGGAAGCACTAACAAAAGGCATTTGTTGAACAGCAAAAATTACATTACAGGAGGGAGTGCTGCAAAACTCAGAGAGGCTAAGAACCATTACCTACTACAGTAATACCTCACTGCATTGAGACTTCTCCATTGAGACCTCGCTGGTTTGCGAGAAATTTTTCTCGCAAATTTCCTCAGTGATTCCCGGAGCTTCCTGGCCAATGCATGTACAGTGCCTCTGCTTTGCTGAGGGGCAGTGTCAGCACTCCCTGTGGGGCGGGTCTGGCCCGTCCCTGCAGGGAGGGCATGTGCTGCCTCTCGCTCCCGTTGTCTTTATGGTCCCGCAACGCCATGACCCGGTCCCTGCCCTGCTCCTGGGTGTCTCCATGCATGGTCCCTATAGTGGAAGGGTCACCCCGTGGCATGACCCAGGCGGCCACTGAGACCCAGGGCAACACCACCACAAGCCACGTCATCCCCTGTTACTCTAAGTCTAGTCGAGGGACTGACCCCCGCCAGGGGCATTACTGTTTCCATGGCTACTGGCAGGGAAGGCAATGCAGTCTGTGCTCAGGGACTGCACACCCGGTGCATCTGGTGATGATGTAGCCCCAGGGAAAATGCCCCACAAAAGTAGAGCTGGGCTGGCCACAGCGGCGGTGGGGCAATTGCTGTGTGCTGGGAGGAGGTAGAGCTGGGGATGTATCCACACCAATGCCGCAGCTGCTGCGCTGGAAGGAAGCTTCTGTTCCCCCGTGCCCTCCCCCCACTGCAGCAGGGGGAAGCACTGTTCGACTGGGTCAATACAGCCAGCACTGCCTCTCCCAGAACCGGCAGATGTTAAAGGGAAAGAAACTCTGACAATGGCACCACCTCCCACTAAAAGGGGCCCCAGATGTCACAGTGTTGCAAAGTTAAGGTTTCCCAGGCTCCACAAGCACTGACCAAAGCCCAGGGACACCCCTTCCCCACTGTGGCCTGGAGCTTCCCCCCCACAGAGGCAGTGCAAGAATGCACGTGGCAGCAGCCTGTCAGCGGCTGGAAAAGCAGCAGCTTGGCTGAAGAGAAGTCCAGGGATTCTCCGGGGGTTCTCCCCAGACAGAGAGGGCTCAGAAATGCTTCCCTTTGCTCCCCTGTGCTGTCAGAACCCATGGGGAGGAGCGGAAAATGCTCCCCAGTTCTCCTGATGGGCTGGGGGTGGAGCGATGGGCGTGGCCTGTATGTATATTAATGACCCACACCTTTTTGTGAATTAGACAGTTTGCAAGAACCCCAGGAGATCTGTTCCTCGTGAAGGGTGAAGTATTACTGTATAAGGGTATGTTCATATATAGCTGGTGGAAAGCTTTATCTGTTATTATTACCAGCCCTGTAATTTTAACCTCTCATTTTTATTTTTCTTATTTTAAAATATACCATTTGAGATTGATGGTTAATAAATCATGATATACAAAATAATGTGGCACATTGTATGTCTTCACTGAGAAAGCAGTAGAAATGGAGTTTTAATTCACTTTTATAAGTCTATGCTTCTCTGCACAGCGCTGTAAAACATCAACAGCTCTATGTAACCAATATACCTATGAACTTACTAGCCAGTGAGGAGATGTCAGAGAGATGAGATACTTCAGTGTACTTCTTGTAAAAATTGAGGGTTTATGGGACTGTTACTCTCTTTCCTACTTCAGTCGCTCCCGAAAGCGGATGCAGAATGTCTCAAACATCTCCATCACAGGCATGCTCATCATGTATCTTCTTGCCGCCCTCTTTGGATACCTTACCTTCTATGGTAGGTCAAAACCCTGTCCTCTGCAGAATTTTCCCTCTCGTTTTAAAGCAGACAAGCTGATTCTATTACAGATTTTCAAATATTAATGGGTTTTTTGTGGGTCTAAATCCAAGTGTAAGCAACATTCAATTATCATATGCAGTCTGTAACATCCTGAATGATCTGCAGGAGTTATCCAGCTGTCAGGCCACCAGTTCCTCACCTGTGAGAGACTAAGAGGCACATACAAGGGGGACTAGTTTTCTCCTCTCTTGGCTTTGTGAATTCAGACAAGAAGTTGCTGTAAACTTAGCTCTCAGCAAAGGCCAAGAGTCACAGTACTAAAAATACACTAAAGCTCAAGAGTTTCACACGACACTATTAAGTGCTACCCAATCTGGCTTTGACACCACTCGTTCAGCTTCATCTATGCTGAAAAAAATGTGCAAACCATTCTAGCGTAAAAAAATCATGGATGAACTAAACTAACCGGTAGGCAAAGAGAGTAGTCCCTCTATTAGCGTACCATTTTCTTTTTACCTTGTTAGTTCCTCCATACATCAGAGAAGTGAATCATACAGCACAACGTGCTCCCCATCACTAAGGCAAGAGGACTTTGAATGAGAGCTGCAACATCTGGGTTCAGGTCAAAGGGAGCTGTTACCAGTTTTGTTGTTTCATATTTCATATCACAGAAATAATTTTTACTTCAGATACTACATCCACTTAATGACCTTCTCAAAGTCATCTTAAAGATATTAGAGTACAAAGCATCACCTCAGAGCTGCATTGCCCTCATTGCCTCTGAATGATGAACTTGTGTCAGTTACAGTGGGAAAATACCTCTTTCATGTCTAGCCATAACACAATGACAGCAGCTGAGCTAAAGCTGATCTTATCTCTGTGAAGTAAAAAGATACTTTTGCATGTTGGTATTGCTTATGTGACTTAGCTCCTTTCTATTTCCTTTTTGTAGGAGAAGTTGAAGATGAGCTACTCCATACATACACTAAAGTGTACACGTTTGACACCCTCTTGCTGTCGGTTCGCCTGGCAGTGCTGATGGCTGTAACCCTGACCGTGCCCCTTGTTCTTTTCCCAGTAAGTAACACAGCTGCTGAAGCTGAAATCAGGGCTAACCCTTATACACTGACTGTATGTGCTCAGCACAGACAGATTTTTACATTGAAGAAAAGTGACCCTCAGTTTTTATTAAGAAGGGTCTGTTTTGTCATATGCAGTTTGATCAGAGCATGGACCTTAAGCAGGTTGGGTTACAAAATTTGAAAAACTGAAATAAATCAGTTTTTATGAATAAATCAGGAATGAATTCTCTGTCTCTCTGGCTTTCTCTACTATATTTATCAGAGCAACGTTAAGTACCAAAGACTTGGGGATATACTGAAACCACTTAGGAGATTTCTTAATACGTAGGACATACAAGACATAGGCACCCATTATAGGATCCAGACTCAAGACAGACACATGAAGTTCAGGTCATGCATTGCGCAAGATTCCCAGACCTGGCTGCCAAAGTACTGGGACAGAGGCCCTGTGCTCACCTTATATGCTTGAATCTATGGACAGGGGAGGAAGCTAAATGCCAGAAAACAGAGGCATGAAAGACAGCCACACAACTAGTTGTTTGACCAAAGTTTGGAGCTTCTGTGTTCTCTTTGTAGGAAAAAAACACGATATCCGCATTAGCAGGGACAGAAAGACATAGGTAAACAAACTGCTCTGCAGAGGTACTGACCCTCCTCATGGATCAATCTTCCCTGAAGAGCAGAACTGCAGGCTCCTGAGTGTATAGGACTGTCCCTCATGCCTTCCCTGAGGGGCTATACAGCAGGGGAGAAAATAGCTTATCACATAAGCTTATTATAGTTTATGTGTCATTTGTATGACACATTCAAGCCCAGCATCATGCCGGCTGGAGGGCTCCCAGAAATCCACATCACCCTAGAGGGTTCCCATCTGATGAGAACAGTAACCCTGGGGTCCTGTTGCTCCGTTGTCCTGGATGCAACACATGCTCTGGTTAGGTAGAGTTTCCAGGCTTGCTGACAAATACCTAAGAGCAGTGATCATTGCTCAGTGATATCTACAAAAAAAAAGCTCTGGTATAAAAGACACAGGTCCTTCTAACCTGAAGAGTTCCAACGCTCTGCCTTAAATGTCATGTTTAAAGTAGTGACTAAATATTTAAATTCATCTTGACAAACTGAACAATCTTCATTGGAAAACAAGCGAAGGGCATTGCAAAAGCTTCTGTCTGTCAGACATAGAATTTAGCCTTTTGGCTTTTTGAATAATCATTTATATCTGAATAGCATGCAGAGTCTTAACAGTGACATAACACAGCACTAACTGGTCTATTAAGAGCACCATCTCAGGGTCTGGAAAAAAATTTAGCAATTTGCCTCCCTCTTCCTAATATTGGCTTAGATCTACCTGAAAAAACATAAAAAAAAAAATTCATACTGTGTTTTCAAGTTATAGACTCCAAGTCTGGCAGAACCGCATTCACTAATTCAATTGCCAAGCTCACCCAGAAACAGTTGTACATTATCTAAAAAAAAAAAAAAAACTAAGAAAAACAACACAAAACCACAGGAGTGACTTTGGAGATTTTTTTCAGTGTAAGAATATTATTGTCCAATTTCTACTATTCAAATTATAAGTTACTCAAGAGCAACGCTATCTCCAGCCACCAGATGGATTTGCTTTTGACCTTTTTTCCTACTTACCATCTTTAATCACAGAATCACAGAATACTACGAGTTGGAAGGGACCCACAAGGATCATCTAGTCCAACTCACCAGCTAACACCCGTACAGAGACCGAAAGCACACCCCAGAGTGGTGAACATAAACCTAGTTGCCTCACAGGCTCACAGGCCACTCCGAGCCAGAAGGGACCCACAGGACCATCCAGCCCAACATGCCCCCAGCTAGACCATGTCACTAAGCTCCTCATCCAGTCTTCTCTTAAACACCTCCAGGGATGACTACTCCACCACTTCCCTGGGCAGACCGTTCCAATGAGCGATCACTCTCTCTGTGAAAAACCTCTTCCTTACATTCAGTCTAAACCTCCCCTGGCGTAGCTTAAGGCCATGTCCTCTCATTCGGGTGATGAAAAGCAAAACAATGGGTTGAGTGAGAAAAATAAGTGGAGAAAAAATTATTCTCTGCAGTAGTTTCTAGGATTTTAATTTCCAAGTGGAATTGAAAAATATGCTTTTATTTTCAGATATGTATAAACTTAATGTAAGCAGAACAACTTCCTTTTCCTCTCAGAAAAGTAAATGACAGAACTCCTGTCGGATTTTCAGAGGGATTAAGTTCAGGAATACAGCAATTCATATTTCACGCATGCATTTTTTTTTACCTGCTGATTAATATTCTGTGTGGGGGATTTTAAGGTGGGGGGGTGGAGGGGTGTTTGCTGGTATTAGCACCTTTCAGCTGAACAGATTTCATGTCCCTGATTTTACACCCTATTTACTTGACTTTCTTCTACATCGAAAAACTTTGAGTTTCTGCATTAAATTGCAGACTCAGTTCTCAAAAAGCTACATCAGAAAGAGATTACCTTACGAGAATCAGACTGAAAACATTTTTTCTGTAAGAATTTTTCACAGCAAAAGTAACTCACAGAGATCAGTTTGTAAAAGTGAAAATCTAATAAAAACTAATTGCTGTTTTACTTGCCTTGGTGGTTTTCATCCTACAGATCCGTTCATCTATCAGTGCATTGCTGTTTCCCAAAAGGCCGTTCAGCTGGATAAGACATTTCCTGATTGCAGCAGTAATTCTGGCTTTTAATAACCTGCTTGTAATTTTTGTTCCAACTATTAAAGACATCTTTGGATTTATTGGTAGGTTTCATAAACTCTTTTAGTTTACTCTGCTAATCCTTTCTACCATATATTTACAGTAATGGACTGACTGACAGTCTCAGTTGCGGTCTTACAGTAGAGTAATTTAAATACAGATTAAATCCAAAAGAGATATGAGAATTCCCAAACAGCTGACAGACAAAGCTGAAGGCTATCCAACTTTGGTGTTACCTTGCATGAGGCACAAGGAATTCAATAATCCCAGTGTAAAAACTGGAACAGAATCCCCATTTTGAAGAAAAGTGCATTTAATATATGTGGAGGACAGGGAAATTACCTTCAGTTTTCAAGAGCCTATGGCCTGAACAAAATGTATTTACTTCCAAGCTGTGATGTCAAAAAAATGAGAAAAGTGACACATTTCTTTTGACATTCACAGTTTTCTCCCTACCTATTTCTTTTGGTCAGTTTTGGCCTCTGACCAAAGAGATGCATGAAGACTCACTGTGCTCTGAATTGCTTGAGGTCTTATGGATGCAGATGCCCCTGAGAAGGATACCTCCATGGGGTTTCTGTATCTGATTTATTCCTCTCTACCTTTTGTGACTGAGTCACTGTGCTGGGCTCTGCTGAAAAGAGTAGGCACTTCCTAGGCACAGATCATCCACTCTCTTTTCAATAACTGTTTTCCAGGGTCAGCTTTCCCTGTGTCTATTTGTCCTTGCTTCACCAGTAGTCATACAGACATCTGTATCACAGGCAGCCACACTAGTCTAAAAAAATCCTCTCTGTAACAAGTGTATATTCAGGCCCCAAACACTCAAATGTTTGAACATCTGCAGCTATCACTGAATGCTGTCCACAGAGTGAGCCTTTTGTGCAGCTGATTTTGGAAGATCAGCTACTTCCCCATACACTTTCTTTTGCAGGTGCTTTTCTGTCAGATGGTGTAGTATTTGTGTCTGCTCTCTCTTTCAGGAGCCTCTTCTGCTACGATGTTGATTTTCATCCTCCCTGGTGCCTTCTACCTGCGACTTGTTGAGAAGGAACCCCTGAGATCTCCTCAGAAGATTGGGGTAAGACAGCTGCCAGCAATTACAAAAAGAAGGGTGGTGTGACTTCCACAGGTCACCAATACTGAGGCCTTTGAAACACAACTTCTTGTAGTTGCTCATAAGTGGTAGTGTCCTGCTCAAAATACAGGGTGGACAGTGTGATTGCCTCAAGCTTCGGAAGCCTTTAGTGCCCTACTGCTCCTGGTACACAACACTAAGAGTTTAGGATAAAGTGTGTCTTAGACTCCTAGAAAAAGGCATTTATTTAATACAATCTAAGCTCTAGCTTGAATAAATAGCACCAAGACTACATAAGTGTATAAGGAGCTGTTGTTTCATGCTAGAAGGCCAACAGTGGATTAGCAAGAAGATTTGAGGTCAAGGTTAAGAAGGAAGTTATACTGCGGAGGTAACAAAGTAACAGCTCTTTCCCCTCTGAGACAGATCCATATACCTACAGGAGTCACATGAAGGTCTATCATTTGTGCACAGCATGTGTCTGTATGTCCTGCTGGACTGTCACAGCAGTACCTGTCATCCTGAACATCAATAACTGTTGGCACATTGAACTATCACCTGAAAAATCTTCTATGAAAACTTATTCAGTAAAGTTGTTAATGAAGTATACATGCAGGCACATAATGTAAGCAGATGAACATACATGCATCTATCTACATGCCCACAAGAAAACAGGGAAGTTCAATCAATACATGCTGCACATATAAAACAAGAGGTTTGTTATCGTGAAATTATTTCTAAGATAACTTTTGGACCTATTATTCTAGGGAGACTCTGAATATTTGTTCACGTCTTGTTGTTTACTCTTCATGTTGCAGTGTGTTAGGCACATCTAGATCTTGTGCTATATTCATCTTTGTGTTGTAAGGCAGAATAATGTTAAGTGTGGACAGATTATGGTGAACTAAAGCCCCTCTAAAGCACTAGTATTATTGCTCATAGAAACAAGATTGTTTTCAGAACTAGCATTTTAAAGCCTGTCTCTCCTGGATTGAAATTCACACAAGACTAACTTTGATTCATGCAGCCCTGTGTAATGTTACTTGGGCTTTAGACACAAAGAATGACCCAAACTCAGGCCCTACATGTTACATAAACGCAGCTGCAGTGGGATAATCTGGGAGCTACAGCCTGCTGAGTCACTGGATTTATTAATAAAATTTCATTTCCATTTGCAGGCTCTGATTTTTCTCATAGCTGGAATAATCTTCATGATTGTGAGTATGACTCTTATTGTAATGGACTGGATTTACAATTCCCCAAGTTCCAGACATCACTAACCTCTGGAGACAACCAAGTGCTTTTTGCATAAATATTTGTATTGTGTACTTTGAAGAACATCTAGATGGGGCTGTTATTTCTAGCTAGTAACTGAAACTTTGAAAACAGTTTCTGGTAAGGTCACAAGAACCCAATGGAGTCCATGTCATCCTTTTCAATAAGGATTGTTATTTATGTATTGGGAACCTGAGCTTAGCATTTCTGGCCAGGTGAAATGAAATGTGTGGTGTGAGTGCTTCCTATTTTCCAAACCCAATAACTTTGTACATAATCCTCAAAAACAGTATGGTGTCACCCCTTTCAAAATCTCCCATTATGATCATAACCACAGTTCCCAGAGCCTTGGAAAGATAAAAGCCAGAAAACCATATAGTGCCTTGTTTTTTATCTGAAGCTCATGGGAGTGGCTGTTCAGGTCCAAGAGAAAGGTTACGGTTTCTGTAGGGGAGCTGAAAGGTGAATCCTCTCTGCCTGATAGATCAACTTGGCTCCCAGAAAGATGATGGACAAAGCTGAGCCTTAGATTTGTTGCCCAAATTTACCACCCTTGGCTGATGACAACTGTTGTACAGAGTAAAGGTCTCTGACACAGATACTGTGTTGAGGCATGTGCTTGAAGAACAGTTGAGCATTCTCATTTTATTGTTAAAGATGCCTGTGCTGGGAACATCAGATATTTCTGCTGTAGTTTTTTGTTTGTTTGTTTATTTTCTTTGTTTTTTTAATTGTTGTATGATCGTGCATAACTGAACAAGTTGTATCCTCTGTAGACACTTGTCTTCCACTCTCACAGTAAAGCACCCTATGCAGTATTGTTCAGTACTTGTATATTTGATAAATGTTCAGTGCAGGAAACTGTAATTTGCTATATATAAAAATATATGTGTATTTATGTACATAATTTTTTTTGTTTTCCTCTAGTCATAAAAATGTTACACTGTGTTAAATAATTTTTGATTTTTTTATGTGTCGCTCCTTTTTCATAGCCACACACTTAATATTGTTTTGAAGAAAACATATTGAATTGGTGTGTTTATAAAAGGTTCATTTTTATTCACCAGTGTTTGAAATATATCTGTAGCAAATCCTAAATGTTACCTGTGTAAAAACACATTTAGATGTTTACTACCTACGTTACAATAAATTGCAAGATATTTTCCTCTTGAGAATTTTTAATATGTGCCTTGAAGTTCTATATTGCCATTGTACACCACAAATTTGGATAACTTGCTTGGTTGTTGTACCTTAGCTTGTCTATGCACTCACTAGCATTCAACAACATAACAGATAATTAAGGTATGCCAAGCAAACAACATGACAATCTCAAGCGTATCATGCTGTGCAGCCGTGCAAGACAGAAGAAAAAAGGTTACATTCTGTGTTATATGGATGTTTAATTAACACTCAGATCATGTTTGGGGATGTGTTGTAGAGTATTCACTACATATGCTCTCTGTAATGTAGTCAGAGAGATCGCATTGACTCCTTACCAGAGAGAATGAAGGGGAAGGTGCGACTCTTGGGTTTATCACGCTTACACAAATCCAGGCTCATGAAATTGGAGTTTTCATTTTCTAACTTAGAAATCTGTTGAATACATACCTGTGAACTCAGAAGGCTGTGAAGGACTTGAAAATCGTCTCTGCTCCCTCCTTGACTTCACACAAAAATCTGTATGTGTGTGTGTATATCAAATATATATATCAAATATATATTCCATGCCAAATGCTACCTTTCTCATCAGTATTGTATACTCACTTGAGTACTGTAGACTTAATATACTGGGAAACACTTCCATATGAATGCTAAGTCTGGCTTTGCATTTTTTAAAGAAAAATGTGCCAATAATATTTTCCTGTTTCAAGCAGATTAATACAAATAATGCTGCTTTATTACTGAAGAGGCTTTTAATACGACCTCTAATTAATAACTAGAGCTAATGGTAACACACCATGATGTCTCTCTTCCTATTACCTTTACTGAGAGTTGTACGTGTGAAATTCTATCTCTATCTTTGCTTCAGAGTAAAAGCACATTTCATGACTACTGCTGCATGTAGAGACTTAGGAATCCATGTAGTTCAGCTAAAATATAGATTACCTCAAGAAAAGAACAGAAGAACTCTGGCATAACTCATTGCATTTTTATGGCACAAAACTGTCAGTGACCAAAACAGAGTTAGAAAGGCTGTAAAATGTCAAGTTTTCAAGTTAAAATGCATTGGTCACAGTGATACGCAGCTGCTGTGCACACTGTGAGTAAAGGCAGTATTGCTCACTAACTTATTAGCACTGCTGGTAATGGTGGATGCTGACGTTTCTTATTCATTTTGTAATATTAACAATATTACAAATATTGTTAATTAACAATATTAACAATATTACAAAAATTCATATATTAACAATATACAAAAATTGTATATTAACAATATTACAAAATAACAATATTACAAGTCCTAGTGAGGACTTTTATTACCAAACTCTCTGTGGATGTATAATAAATGAATTTTTCAAAGACTGTAGATTTTTTTTTCTTCTGTTTTACTGTAGCAGGAGAAGGGATTTTTTTGGTTTGAAAATCAAGTAGACTCAAGCTGGTAGCCTTAACATGGACATTGCTAAAAGTCTCTTTTGAAAGAGAAATTTGTGTATCCATGTATTTGCAGATGAGTAAGATGGAAGCCCCTTCATACAATAACACTTTGGCATTTCTTGTTCTGTATCTATTCATGGAGCTGCATAGACATCACCAGAGAGAGAATAGCTGCTATTTGAAGTGGGGTTATCTGTGAGATACTTCATTCTTTGGATTAGCTGGGTTAGACAGTATAGCAGCTAAGTATAAGCACTAAGTATAGTATAGGAGTAAATATATCACTTCATATAGGAGCGTGCAGCAGATGGTACTGTTTTGTGTAAATTCGTACTTCCTATTATTGCAGCTGTAGGTTTTCCTTCTGTTACATCCTTGTCAAATGTATAATTGCAGCCCAAAATATACTGGTCTACACACAGCTCCAGCAATGATGAGCTCATGTGAGAAACATTAGTCAGAGAGCATTTGCAACCTGCACGCTAATAAGGGAGACATTGCAGACCCAGAGGCACCCTCAACACCTACATCACAAACATCCACCCCAATTGTCTCCTTCCCTTGTAGTGAGGCATTCTGAATTCCTTGCAGTGTCAACTTTGCTCTATCTTGATGGTGCTTAAATGTCTTATGGCAGAAGGTTATTTTAATTAAAAAATCTAAATTGTTACAAGTGAATGAAAGGAAATAAAGAAAAGTAAGATGTATGTCTTCAAGGACAAAAAAAAAAAAAAAGAAAACAAAACCAGAAACACCCAATGATATTATTTCAGAAATTTAAGTGGTCAAAGAGGTGTGTCATTAAATAGATATGACAAGAATGCCCTAAGCGACAGAGAAAAAAAGACAGAGAAAAAAAGACAGAAGTGACAAGTATATCAGCTCTGGAAAGGGGCAGAGAAAGGGATAGTCTTTGGAAAGAAAGGTCCTCTATAGTCCATAAATGATTAAAGATTACATTCAATAACATCTGTCTTAAAGAAGGGTAGCAGACCTAAGTAAGTCAGAGTAGCTGGTTCTGGTATTAATTTTCAGTAAATCCTGACATACTTGGCTGGTTCTCAATGGCTGTTATAGTAGTAATTAAAGCTAGTCAGAAATTACTCACTAAGAGATCTAGTTGGTGTTACAGGTAGAAAATTTCAATTCATTTGATTTTAAATTTCAGTGGAAGTTTTACTGAAAATGCATTATTGCAACAAAATTCTGGCAGAGCCCAGACAAACCCCAGAAAAAATTCTGCCTGGTTTTCCATTACCCTGCTTGGCAAGGTGCTGTGGGCTCCAGGATTTTAGAGTTCCCATTCTTCACCTGGCATTGGGGAAGGGCCAGCCCACTGACACCCAGCCCAGAGAGCCCCAGTGCTTTGGCTGGATGGCCAGGGTGAGCTTGGCTTATAGAGTTTCCTTCTGTGGAGCTTGGACTCTGTGCTGCAGTGTCAACCCTCTCAATATTTCCATGGTAATATATNTTGAGCTTCTTGAGAGGGTCCAGAGAAGGGCGACAAGGATGGTGAAAGGACTGAAGGACAAGCCCTATGGGGAGCGGCTACGGGAACTGGGGTTGTTCAGCCTGGAGAAGAGGAGGTTCAGAGGTGACCTCATTGCTGTTTACAACTACCTGAGGGGAGGTTGCAGCCAGGTGGGTGTATATCTCTTCTCTCAGGCTGACGACATCAGAACAAGAGGAGATGGCATTAAGCTGCGCCAGGGGAGGTTCAGGCTGGATGTTAGAAAGAGGTTTTTCACAGAGAGAGTGATCTCTCATTGGAATGGTCTGCCCAGGGAGGTGGTGGAGTCACCATCCCTGGAGGTGTTTAAGAGAAGACTCGATGAGGAGCTCAGTAACATGGTCTAGATGGTGGGAGGCTTGGATGGGTGGAGCGTGGTGCCAGTGGTTCCACGCTTGAGGGCCTGATCCCTGGGTGGGCGTTCACTTGGGAGTTGGACTAGATGATCCTGTGGGTCCCTTCCAACTCAGAATAACTTGTGAACTTATGTGGACTTGCCTTGGGAAACCATGCTATCTGTATTACTAGGGTCTTCCAGAGCCACTTTCCTGTGGATAACTAAAGCTGACAGGACAGAAAAGCAGTAACAAAACAAGCAAAAGCTTAGGCTACAGACTATCATCCAGGAAAACACTTATAATAACAAAAACAAAGCTTCAAATTGTACTTTCCTCTTCCATTGCAGGACATTTGGTACAGTTTCTGTGTCCTTCACCTGCATATTAAGTGATGCAGCGCCTGATCCTGCAGTTTTTATGCATTCACTTAGTTTGAGTGCTTGCTCCTGCAGGAAGGTGTGTACCTGAAGGATTAAGGTCTAAGTGATCATCTCCTTATTTATGTATAGTTGACGTCTGTACCTTTGTCTTATTTCCCCTGGCAAAGCCTGTCAATGCCAAAGGAAATGAAACAATACTTCCCTCTACTGGAAGACTCGGGAATTCTGGACATTAATGTGAAGTGTTAAATTTTTCTGAGCTACTTTTGTAAGGTTGAGAGCTGAGCACCAGGTGGCAAAGAAAAGAGAGGGGAGTCAGAATTTTTTTGTTGTTGTTCTTAGCCCTTGATTAAAGCTTTTGGGAGTTCCTATATAACTCACTCTTTTTTCTCCAAGTTTTAATCAGTATGTAATTTTTTTAATTTTATTATTATTTTATTTT